>OY282600.1:24228257-24583098 GCA_958298965.1 Chrysolina haemoptera | reverse complement strand
GAGCGCCAGGAACCAGGTTTAAGGGAACAGGACAGGTTTCACATGCAGTAACACTCCGATAAGTTCCTCCGTCATTGCCTGCAGGAATTAAAAATCACCGATTCCTGTCCTCATTTCCTTGGCTCTCACGATGTTATAACGGTTGTATTTCTACAAACGTTCAATTCCATCATTTTTACCGTGAATCATGGCAGTGTGAACGAGGCACCAACTGAGTTTATAAGTTTCAGAATATGACTTACAATGTTTCTGTTGTTTAATCCTTATTTTACAGCTCTAAGAACGCTGCTGAATGCTCCACCAAGTCTGAATGATGAATTACTTAATAAAATCAGTAAAAAAAAAAAGTTTGTTTATTTGAAAACAACTTATGCTCAACTGTCAAAGTCACGTTTGAATTATTTGAATTGAAGTCTTATTCTTCTCAACATTTTAAAGATAGTTAGTTCTTCTTCTTCTCGTTTTTATTTAGATTCAAAATTATATCAATTAGCCAGTTCCGACAAAGTGAGTTCCGTGTTCCGTCCAAACCATGGATGTTATTTGTAATGATCATGCAGAGAGCGATAGTAAATTGAAGCTTTCATGCGTAGGCAAGATGTTGGTTTCATTCTATCTATGAGTTCTGTGATCTTAACATGAGCCAACATTTAGTAAGCTGTTCTTTGATAGTGTGACAATTGGTAACACTGTTTGTAGAAATTGAGGAGGGGATTAAATTTTGAATTTCCGTTATCTTCCATTTCCTCCATTTCGTCCATTTCTGCGTTTGGTCTCACTTGAAGAACTCGCTGATGATTTAAATTTTTATTTTGAAAATCATCCAAACAGTGTATATTAAGAACATTTATAAAGAGGTAACTATCTATTTAAAATTCAAAGTGGAATTCATTGGAATAAATATTTTTGTCGTTTTTAATGCTTTTAAAATAATTTTATTTCCAATGCATTTTCATGATTTTTCAAATGGCGTCAATGGACATGTTTTACAACAAATTCTCCTTTTTTTTATGTGTGTAGTTCGACCAAATTAAATTTCAAGACGATATTAAATTTCAAGATTTAATTAAATTTCAAGATTTGATTAAATTTCAAGACCAGATTTAAATTTAAATATTATTTAAATTTAATTTCAAAAAGCTTAGTTAAAAGCTTATTTCTCGCCATTGAATGAGCGGCGATGTTAGTGGCCGATTTGCAAATTACCACAATATGGAATAATAACTATAGCTACCTATGATAGCTGACTGGCTGAATTACACACTCGATCAGGTGTCCAGAACCAGGTGGGGAATTCAGGAGTGTTCCAGAGCTGCTGTTACTATTTGAATCAAGGAGCCCAGCTTGAAATATTAACAGGAGAAGAGTTTGGTTGATTCTTTCTTATAACTGATGATTGGTCAAGGAAATGTGTAAGGTTTAAATGCATTTAACCCAATATTCCAAGTAAGTTGGTATGACCATTTGAATAACATACAATAGTCCAAAGAACCAAATTTCTTCCCTTCAACCTGATTACTCTCATCATCTTTTATTGATTGTCTCAAGATCGTCAAGCCCTGAATTTGGCTTAACATTTATTTGATTAAATACTATTTTTTTAATAATTGTTTTACTTGTATGTCTGGAGTGTTTTCTCTTTCAGTGTGATAAAGACTTTCTACAGAGACTGGCTTTGAGAATGAAATACTATATCAGAATTCCTGTAGATGGCGTCCAAATAACAACTTTCAATTAGCTATTTTATTCTCACTGCCATAAATTGGATTTCTAAGAATATCTTTGGGTTAATTCACCAACAAACGTACCACGACCTTTGCCTCCGCAATAAGAGTTAGCCCTCCGCATTGTTTATATGAGGTTTAGGTGAAAAACCCCTTAAAAAGGGAACAAAACCTTATATATATTTGGCGACTGCCAACGTGTGGCCCTAAGATTTCAGAGAAATTCAATTATTGCACTGTGGAAGACTTCGGACTTACAAATAAAATATAGATACTGTGTGTCATGTTCTGAAAGTTGTATCGCAGTGACTTTATTGGTATTGCTCAGTATTTGGTGGTGTTGTGTTCATATTGGTGTGTTTTTTGGTATTTATCGGTATTAGTGTATGTTGTATGGAATTTTATTACCTTTATTTGTACCCTTGTTGTTGATATAGTTATTTTTGAGAATTTTTATTGAATATTTATCCATAAAAGTTTTAAAATGGAAGGAAAAATAGAACCTTTGTACCTTTCTGAAGAAGAAATTGATTATGAGCTGCGTATTCGAGATGCGGTAGCTCCTAGAAAGACTTTAACTTCTAAAAGAATAATTTTGAGTAGATTACTTGGCCAGGAAACTGTCATGACCCAGTTGGAAGATACAGAGTTCCAAACCGAAGATGAGAAAACATTCATTAATAAAACTCTATCAGATTTAGAATCATTAATACTAAATTTTAGAGGTCCAATAACAGACCCCATGTATAAAATAATAGAAACCAGGTTGACATCTCTTACAGGGAGAGTCAAACGTTTTAAAATTTCAAATGATCCTGAAGAAGATAGAATTTCAGATACAGAATTTAAACAGCATGCAAAAGCTACTTGTATAGAATTTGATGCAAAATTATCAATGAATGTAGTTCAAGTAAATGTACAGTGTCCTTCTACAAGTAATATTTCAGCAGTAGGTAAATCTGTGCCAGTTTATAAATGGGGAATACAATATGATGGTTCAACAAGTTTAAAATCATTTCTAGAACGAGTACAGGAACTTTCACAATCTCGTAATGTTTCACAAACTGAACTTTTCAATTCATGTATAGATTTATTTACAGGTAGAGCTTTAATTTGGTATAGATCAATTAAAAATGATGTCAATAATTGGCAGGAATTAGTTTCTTGCATGGAAAGTGCATTTTTGCCTTCATTATATGATGAAAAACTTCTTGAAGAGATCAAACAGCGTACTCAGGGTAGTGACGAACCCATTGATATTTATGTTGCTGTTATGCACAGTCTTTTTGGTAGGTTGAAGAGTCCTGTTGATGCTCAAGAACGTTTAAAAATAATTAGAAGAAATATTATGCCAAAATATATAGACCATTTGATTTTACAAAAAATTGATAGCACTCAAGAACTAATAAGTTTTTGTAAAACAATTGACGAAGCTTCTCTAATCAAGCAGAAATATATTCCACCCAAGTCGTTGCATTGCCTAGAATCTGATCTTGCCTATGTGGAGTCCTCACCTGAAAATAAAAATAAAAGTTCAAGAAATAATTGGAGAAATAAAAAAAAATTGTTTGATTCATCAAAAACACATTTTAATTCCAATGTTGACAATTCAAATACTCCGTCAACTTCTCAACAATCTCAAGTAAATAGTAGCTTGAACACAGCTTCTGTTCGTTGCTACGGATGTAAAACAGTTGGCCATGTGTTGAAAAATTGTAAAACACCCCGCAAATTATTTTGTTATTTATGTGGTAAACCAGATTTTACAAAAAATAATTGTCCTTCCTGTAATTCAAAAAACTAGTTGCGAAGACATTTGATTCTAGCCGTCAAAATGTCTGTGTTAGTAAAGGTTATGAACCAAAAAATTCTCAAAATAATAAATTTAAATATGGAAAACGTAATTTAAAAAATAATAAAGCCCCTCATTCTTATAAAAAATATTCTAAAAAATTGACAGTTGAAACGGTAGAAAACAGTATAACGTTGGAAAATACGGCTGAATTTGGTGATATTGTTCCTTTGTTCATTTCTAAACCATTTGATAATCGACCATACATTTCAATTAATTGTTATGATGAAGTTTTAATAGCATTATTGGATAGTGGAGCAAATGTTAATTGTATAGGAAAACATTCTTTGGATTTGATAAAAAAATATAAGATCAAACTGGATAGAACGCAGAGAAGAAAGGTGACAACTGCTGATGGAAAAGCACAAACAGTAATAGGAATTTGTCAAATTCCTATATGCATAGGAAAAACTTGCAAATTAATTAAGCTTGCAGTAATACCTTCTCTTCAATGTGGAATAATCCTCGGCAGTGATTTTTGCAAGATATTTGAAATTTCCATCAATTTTAGTAATAATTCATGGCAAATCCAAAGTGAACTAGAAAATGACATAAATGTTTTGTCAGAAGCTCCAGATAAAACTGATTCAAATGTTGGTGTGAGTAACAATCTTAACGATGAACAACAAAAAGAAATGAAAAAAGTAGAAAATATGTTTAAATCCATTTCTTCTGAGGACCGTTTAGGTTTTACAGATAAAATAATAGCGCATATTGACACAGGCGACAATTTGCCTTTCAAAAAGAGACAATATCGAATGTCTCCGTATATGTTGGAACATCTCAATAAAGAATTAGATAAAATGCTTGCGTTAGATGTGGTAGAACCTTCTTTCAGTCCGTGGAACTCTCCAGTTCTTTTAGTAAAGAAATCTGATGGTGAGTTTAGATTTTGTTTTGATGGAAGATCCTTGAACGAAATCACAAAGAAAGATTCATATCCACTTCCTTTAGTTGATGATATCCTCAACATGCTTAGTGATGCTAAATTCATTTCTACAATAGATTTAAAAGCAGCTTTTTGGCAAATAAGCCTTGATGAAGAGAGTAAAGAAAAAACAGCATTTTCAATTGCAGGACGTGGTTTGTTTCATTTCAAACGGCTTCCTTTTGGCTTATCTAATTCAGCAGCTATTACACAACGTTTGATGGATCGTATATTAGGTCCGGAATTACAGCCAAAAGTATTCGTGTATTTAGATGATATTGTATTATGTAGTTCAAGTTTCTTAGAACATATTACGTTATTGAAAGAAGTCTATAAACGTTTAAAAGATGCTAATCTAACAGTCAATTTTAAAAAATGCAAATTTTTCAGAGAATCTTTACAATATTTAGGCTTTGTTGTTGATAAAAGAGGTTTACGAACATCCCCTGAAAAGATCAAAGCTATGGTAGATTATCCTAAACCTAAGACTACAACAGAAGTGAAACGTTTTGTTGGTATGTGTTCATGGTACAGACGTTTCATTCCTCATTTCAGTACTTTGGTTAGTCCATTGAATGATTTATTAAAAGGTAAAGGTAAAAGACAAGGTATTGTTTGGACTGATAATGCGGAAAAAGCTTTCGTTGAAATTAAACAAAAATTAGTTTCAACCCCTATTCTAACAGCCCCTAATTTTTCATTAGAATTCTGCATTCAGTGCGATAGTAGCGGTTTTGGACTAGGAAGTGTACTCACCCAAATTCAAGATGGGGAAGAAAAAGTGATCGCCTATGCTAGTCGCACTCTCAATCGAGCAGAGCGGAATTATTCAGCTACGGAACGTGAATGCCTTGCCTTGGTGTTTGCACTGGAAAAATTTCGCCCATATATAGAGGGTGTTCACTTTAAAGTTCTTAGTGATCATGCTAGTTTGAAGTACCTCTCTAAGATGTCAGGTAGTTCTGGCAGGCTCAGTCGATGGGCCATGAGACTTTCTGTTTTTGATTTCGAAATGGTGCACCGCAAAGGTAAACTTCACATAACTCCAGATGCTCTGTCTCGAGCTCCAATACCAGAGGAAGTGAATGTTTTGGGCATATCCTTGGAAAACCTTGATCCTTGGTACCTAAAAATGAAAAATAATATTATTAAAAATCCTGAAAAATATCCCCAATGGATGATAAAAGACGATTATATTTTTAAACATACTCCCAGTAAAATAGCTTTAAAAACTAATATTTCTGAGTGGAAATTGTTAGTTCCCCTTGATCAGAGACAGAAAATAATTTTTGATTTTCATAATCCACCTACTTCTGCTCACCTAGGGTATTTTAAAACTATAAAGAAAGTTGCTGAACAATTTTACTGGCCTCTTATGAGAAAAGAAATTTTAAAATATGTTCGTCAATGTCATGAATGTTGTAGTCAGAAAGCTCTTAATGCACAACGTTTTGGTTTAATGGGTGCAGAAAAAAAAGTTAGTTTTCCATTTCAATTAGTAAGTACCGATGTTATGGGTCCATTCCCTAGAAGTTCTAAGGGAAATAAATTCCTAATAGTAGCTTCCGACTATTTTTCAAAATTTGTTATTATGAAACCTGTTAGAAATGCGACGGCACAAGCAATAACAACATTTTTAGAGGAAGTATTTCTAGTTTATGGTGTTCCTCAAATTTTATTGCTGGATAATGCCTCAGCCCACACAGGTAAAGTGTTCAATGATTTCATCAAAGAGTATAAAATTTCAAAAGTTTGGTATAACTGTCGATATCACCCTCAGGTGAATCCTACAGAGCGAGTAAATCGAACAATTGGCACTGCTATCAGATGCTTCATTAAAGATTCTCACAAACATTGGGACAAGGAAATTTTAAAGATTCAACATGCTTTGAATTCTGCTACTCATGAAGTTACTGGTTTGAGTCCAAATTTCCTCAATTTTGGCAGAATAACACCAGCTTCTGGAGATTATTATGGTGAAGTCATTGATTTCGAATTGAATAACAGTGCTCAGGGAAGACAGAACTATTCTGAAGAGATTGAGAAATTGCCCTCTATCTATAGAAAAGTTCAGGATAGATTATCTGCTTCTTACAAGAAAAACGCTAATTATTATAATTTGAGGAAGCGTGAGCATGTTTTCAAAGAAGGCGAAAAAGTCTGGAAGCGAAACTTCGTATTATCAGATGCTGCCAATGATTATTCGGCTAAGTTAGCATCTCGATATGTATTATGTAAAATCAAGAAGGTATTGTCAAAAGTGGCTTATGAGTTGGTTAATTTAAATGGTACACCTGCTGGTAGATGGCATGTATCAAAACTCAAGCCTTACTATGGGTCTAACTCTGACCTATCCGTTTGATTTTACATATATTTTGATTTTTATATCAGTCCCCCAAAATGAAATTAAAATTTCATTATCCTTGTTTCATTTGAAAAGGATTATTTTTCAGAAACAAATTGATCCTTAATGACTTATTACAATCTTGATTTTGCGATTACTTTGTTATGACTGTTTCTAGAAATTGTAGTATTTTTATGACCATTATCCTAGTAATGAATAGTGCTAGAAAATACAGTTTCACAAAGTATCTGAAATTTTGTTGAAAATAAAATTCATTTAGATTTGATAAAAAATGTCATTACATCCCCAAAGACTGATGGTATTTATAGTCATGAAGTTGACTGGTTATAGATGACTAAATAGTTTGGTATTTGAGTCTGTCTATCTGTCTGTGTGAATAGGAATTTAATTATTCACATGTGGATCCACACAAAAATTATTGCGCATAAAAATTGTGGAAAGGAACTTAAGTTTTCCACTGTATATTTTGATATCTCTTCTTGAAGAGATTTTTGAAAATGTTATTTTCTATATTTCTTTTGTAGGATGTTAGAGATAATTTCCAGTGTAGTCTGATCAACTACACTAAATAGGTACCTGTATATATTAAAACTGTAAATATTGAAAATTATAAAATCTATGCATAGTTAGTCTAATAGTTAGATAGTTAGATAGGTTAGATGAAAAATGAAAATGTGGAATATTTTCACAAAAAAAATATATGATTAGTATATTTCTTAGATTAGGTGCACCAATTATTTTTAGTATTTTTATTATTTGAAGTAATGAGTAAAGCTTATTATTTCCTCAATTGGGGCAAAATCTGGTTGTCCCTTGCTTAGGCATAAAGCGACTTGGACTTGGCATGTCCCCAGATAGTTGGGATTTTTCTTAAATTTCCAACGACAGTAATACCGCTGTTCATGTTATGAAGAGGTTCATAATATTTATGAGTGCTCACCTCAATGAAATAGGCTCTTGTTTCTTGTTATCTGAGCTAGGGGTTGGTTTATTTCCTACGACAGTAACACCGCTGTTCGTGTTCATAAATTTTATGAGTGTTTACCTCAACATAACATGCCACTGATTCTTAATATGTGAGGTAAAGGTTGGTTATCTCTCAACTTCTAACAACTTGAACCCTGGACATGGTTCCCAACTAGTGAGATTGTGCGTTCTTAGAAGGTTGTGAAATCCTTCCACACTCTTACGTCAGTAACATTGCTGTTTGAATTTTTCTTGGTGACAAGAAATAATTTTAGAGGTGCTTTCATTTATTGATATGACTAGGTAGGTATTGTGTCGTTAGTAGTTGATATTTTGGGTTTTTGATATTTCGAGAAAACTATGAAAATGCACTCACCTCAAGAAATATTCATCACCACTGGTACATGAATAGTTGTTTCCAGTTGGTTATGTCCAGGTGTAGTACTATTCATTTTTTATTATATCCAGGAGGGATAGGAATTTATTATTTCTCCCTCAGCTGTGTTGGGATGACAGTTCATTGAGCTGGCCTGTCTCAACACATTGAATTTTGAAGATTTTTGCGAAAATTGATCCTTTTTGTTGGTAGGAGGCCAAGTTTGTGTTGTAGACCACTGTCTTACTGGTGAGAGGGCCGGTTAAAGCTACTGGTCGGTTTGACAACCTTCAATACAGCTTGGAGTACCTCCGAGGCGTTTTTTTTCTTTTTGTCTCAGTGTTCATTTGAAACACTTTTTAGGCGTGGTGAAATCCTATATTTTCACTAGGGTTTTTGTTGGAATCCTTGGATCATTCCTAAACAAAATTTATTATTCATTAGTTTTGGCTTTTCAACTTAAAAAAAATTTAACTTACCATTTAATTGTTGACGAAAAATTTGAAGGTCAAATTTTTCTTTGTAAGAAGGAGGGTGTATAACGGTTGTATTTCTACAAACGTTCAATTCCATCATTTTTACCGTGAATCATGGCAGTGTGAACGAGGCACCAACTGAGTTTATAAGTTTCAGAATATGACTTACAATGTTTCTGTTGTTTAATCCTTATTTTACAGCTCTAAGAACGCTGCTGAATGCTCCACCAAGTCTGAATGATGAATTACTTAATAAAATCAGTAAAAAAAAAAAGTTTGTTTATTTGAAAACAACTTATGCTCAACTGTCAAAGTCACGTTTGAATTATTTGAATTGAAGTCTTATTCTTCTCAACATTTTAAAGATAGTTAGTTCTTCTTCTTCTCGTTTTTATTTAGATTCAAAATTATATCAATTAGCCAGTTCCGACAAAGTGAGTTCCGTGTTCCGTCCAAACCATGGATGTTATTTGTAATGATCATGCAGAGAGCGATAGTAAATTGAAGCTTTCATGCGTAGGCAAGATGTTGGTTTCATTCTATCTATGAGTTCTGTGATCTTAACATGAGCCAACATTTAGTAAGCTGTTCTTTGATAGTGTGACAATTGGTAACACTGTTTGTAGAAATTGAGGAGGGGATTAAATTTTGAATTTCCGTTATCTTCCATTTCCTCCATTTCGTCCATTTCTGCGTTTGGTCTCACTTGAAGAACTCGCTGATGATTTAAATTTTTATTTTGAAAATCATCCAAACAGTGTATATTAAGAACATTTATAAAGAGGTAACTATCTATTTAAAATTCAAAGTGGAATTCATTGGAATAAATATTTTTGTCGTTTTTAATGCTTTTAAAATAATTTTATTTCCAATGCATTTTCATGATTTTTCAAATGGCGTCAATGGACATGTTTTACAACAAATTCTCCTTTTTTTTATGTGTGTAGTTCGACCAAATTAAATTTCAAGACGATATTAAATTTCAAGATTTAATTAAATTTCAAGATTTGATTAAATTTCAAGACCAGATTTAAATTTAAATATTATTTAAATTTAATTTCAAAAAGCTTAGTTAAAAGCTTATTTCTCGCCATTGAATGAGCGGCGATGTTAGTGGCCGATTTGCAAATTACCACAATATGGAATAATAACTATAGCTACCTATGATAGCTGACTGGCTGAATTACACACTCGATCAGGTGTCCAGAACCAGGTGGGGAATTCAGGAGTGTTCCAGAGCTGCTGTTACTATTTGAATCAAGGAGCCCAGCTTGAAATATTAACAGGAGAAGAGTTTGGTTGATTCTTTCTTATAACTGATGATTGGTCAAGGAAATGTGTAAGGTTTAAATGCATTTAACCCAATATTCCAAGTAAGTTGGTATGACCATTTGAATAACATACAATAGTCCAAAGAACCAAATTTCTTCCCTTCAACCTGATTACTCTCATCATCTTTTATTGATTGTCTCAAGATCGTCAAGCCCTGAATTTGGCTTAACATTTATTTGATTAAATACTATTTTTTTAATAATTGTTTTACTTGTATGTCTGGAGTGTTTTCTCTTTCAGTGTGATAAAGACTTTCTACAGAGACTGGCTTTGAGAATGAAATACTATATCAGAATTCCTGTAGATGGCGTCCAAATAACAACTTTCAATTAGCTATTTTATTCTCACTGCCATAAATTGGATTTCTAAGAATATCTTTGGGTTAATTCACCAACAAACGTACCACGACCTTTGCCTCCGCAATAAGAGTTAGCCCTCCGCATTGTTTATATGAGGTTTAGGTGAAAAACCCCTTAAAAAGGGAACAAAACCTTATAGTCCATGCATAAGTTCAGGTGAGCCTAACCTAAAAAATATACCTATTGCTTGACTACATAAAGTAGTTTATAAGCAAAACAAGTAGCTAGTAGTGGGAGGTATCGTTTTGAATGAATAATAATGAGTTTTCCTTGGCGGCATTTAACGTCACTGTCCCAGCATATCAAAAATATATACAGTGCGGCTTTTTATAGTCCCCCCCCCTGTTAACTTTTGAACGGTTTGACGTAGAGCGATAAAAGAAAACCGTTTCGAGGGCTTCACCGATACTACCTTTTGAAATATAACGCATTGTGATTGCTCGATAGATGGCGCGGGGGGGCACAAAAACCTAATTTTTTTAAATGGCATGGGAGGTCGAGTGACACATCGTTGAAAAGAGAATTGGATTCTCTTTTCAACCATCTAATATTTTTTTATTTCGTTAATATGTTTTTTCACAATAAGCATTTGAAGTGTCAATGTAACAAAAAGAAAACAAACTATTATGACATGTAGTATTTAAATAATTAGAAGCAAAATTGTTGTCAATTAACGAAGCAGGTGTTCGAAATGTCCACCTAATACTTCTTGACAATAAAAAATTCGATTCACAAATTCCTGCCGAACATTATTCAACATGTCTGCAGTTATACCAGCACAAACCCGTGTTATTCGTTCTTTAAGTTCTTCCAAAGAGTTGGATTGTTGCTCATACACTTTGGATTTGACGTATCCCCGCAGAAAGAAGTCACAACGTGTAAGGTCTGGTGATCGTGCCGGCCATTCGATTGGTCCACTACGTCCAATCCATCTCATGGGGTATGTTACATCCAAATACTCTCGAACTTGACGTTGGAAGTGAGGAGGGGCCCCATCTTGCTGGAAGGTGATGTGTTCCTGAAATTCATTCTCATTTTCTTCCAAGTATGAGTGGTTCAACCGTATCTCTTAGTAAATCCAGGTACAAATTACCGTTTAAGTTTTCTTCCAGAAATAAGGGACCTACAATATGGTCTCCCAGAATTCCAGCCCACACATTTACTTTCTGTGGGAACTGTATGTGACCTTCTCGAAAGATATGGGGATTTACATCACTCCAGTATCGCACATTTTGTGTATTCACATTTCCGTTCAAAAAAAAGGTACTTTCATCTGAAAAACAAATATTCCTAATGTAATTGGGGTTCCTAGCTATCTTTTCCTCAATAATTTCACAAAATTCCATTCTTCGGTCTGGGTCGTCTTCTGTGAGTTGGTGTAACATTACTAATTTGTATGGATGGAACTTGTGTTTCTTCAAATATTTTTTTACTGTAGTTGTTGAGACCCCAATCGTACTTGCTACACGAGAGGTACTTTGTTGCGGATTTACCACCATTTCGGCAATTATCGAAACCTTTGTTTCTTCCGGAATTGATTGACCTTTCCTACGAACACTGCCAGTTCTGTTGAATTTTTCAACTAGTTTCCTCAAATATTTCCGAGTTATAGGATGTTCAGGAAATTTTTCATTAAAAATTCTCTCCGCTTCGTGGTAGTTCCGATGGGCCTCACCAAAATTATAAATTGCTTCAATTTTTTCTTCGAAAGGACGTATACGAACCATGATGATATCAAATATTCAAAGTAAATAATAATTATAAGTAGACAAAACTCCTCAGTGAATATGAATACAATAATTCATCAATCCATTGTACTTTTATAGGTAACTAATTAATTATTGTCATTTAAACAAATCCAATAAATAGTCCTTTCTTAGTACCTGTTATTACTTTTGTCATTAAAAATAAATGAAATGGGTATAATTTCGATATCCTAATACCTAATTAAGCTTTGAAAGGAATTCAAAATGAATAATTATTAATGTCTTTATTGACCGTATTTCGTGGTATTGATTGCAATTGTGAATCACTAGAACAATTAAGGTATTTTTCTTCAAACATTATTATTTTAATACCACCCAAAATATTTTCCGTCCCATTATTACACATCAAACCCTTCAAAAGTTATTGAGGTAAGGTAAGGAAACGAATTCAGATCCGCTCTTACACTTGACACTTCAAATGCTTATTGTGAAAAAACGTGTCAACGAAATTAAAAAAAAATTAGATGGTTGAAAGGAGAATCAAATTTTTCAACGATGTGTCACTCGATACCCCATGCCATTTAAAAAATTAGGTTTTTTTGTGCCCCCCCGCGCCATCTATCGAGCAATCACAATGCGTTATATTTCAAAAAGTAGTATCGGTGAAACCCTCGAAACGGTTTTTTTTAATCTCTCTACTGCAAACCGTTCAAAAGTTAACAGGGGGGGGGGCTATAAAAAGCCGCACTGTATATATTTCGGCATATATAGGGACAAGACGGCAAATTCCGCTCAAGTTTTTTTGCAAAAAAAAAATAAAAATGGCCTGTGGTTGGGGCAGGTTACTTTTTGGTCAAAAAATATTTTTATTTTTTATATTTTTGGAAGTGGCTTTTTTTGAGCCCCCTGTTTCCACCTACTTATTAATTAAGAATTATGCCATGAAATTATACGTTTTGTATACAGAAAAATGTCTATCTTTCAAAGGACACTTCCAAATATGGGGGCTGCAATTAAAGAAAAATATCGATGACGTCATAACTAACACAATTATGAGGAGGCCACTCGAAAGAATTGTATGCGAAAGAGTGCACGTGTCAAAATTGAAATTGACGTGTCCGAGCGATTTTTCTCTTCTGGTCCTGTAAAGATTTCCTCAAATTTATTCCAACCTTTACGTGCTCACCGGAGAAAAAGAATCCGTTTTTTTTGTCGTTGCTTTATAAGATTATGAAGCAAATAATAATGTAAAGCATTCATATCCGAATGAAGATCTTCGTAGGCTATATATTTTTTCAATTGAAACTTCTTGGACCAAAATCTCAAAAAAAAAGTATTCAAGATGGAACACACTATATATAATTAATTATTCCAGAATAAATCGAATAAACAGCCTTCAACTAAAGTATCTAAATATAGTTTTCCATCCACCTGGAATTTATAATTTCTATTGCTTCTTCCTTATCTTCGATGTGCTTTAATTGATTTCCCATCAAGTTTGAATTCAAATTTTTGGAATAGCTTATAATATACCTAGTTAGTTTGAGTTTCTCAGGTACTTTTTGTGGCATTGAAATTGTTTCTAAATAAACAGCTTTTTCATGAAATAGTAAAATCAACAATGTCTGAGTACTCTTCTCTGCAAATATTTCCACCATGTCGAAAATTTGAGGAAAACATCTGACCGAAAACAACTACTTCCCTGGCTAATACTTCGACGGACATTGAATTGCACCTGACAGGTATTTGTGCAACGTTCTTCCAAGAAGACTCAGTTGCAAATGCTTGTAATTTGCAAATTATCCTTCATTTGGCTGGGGAAGACCACCTGCAGACGCGTTTCGCGGTTCTTGCCGTTCGTCAGTGCCAGGGTAGATCGGACAACATTAGAGTCGTCCTGCCCCAGCCCAATTAGTTATAATCCACTATATAACTAATGTAATTCAATGTACGTCGTGGTATTAGCCAGGGAAGCAGCTGTTTTCTGTCAGATGTTTGTAGAAGTATCACATTATCCTCTTGATACATAAATAACTATTCCCTCCACGTGGAATTTATAATTTCTAATTCTTTATCTTCAATGTACTTTATTTCCCATCAAGTTTTTATTTGAAAGTGATATGCAGGTGACAACTTTCATATTAGTGTTTCGTCATCTGATATTAGTATTATACGAATTCAAATGTTGGTAATAGCTTATATAAAGACCTTATAGGTAGGTTTAATTTTCTCCAGTCGCTTTTTGTGGCATTCAAAATGCTTCTAAATGAACAGCTTTTTTATGTTCTTTAGTTGCAGCTGTCACCTGTCGCACTAAAGTCCCTCAACAAAACCATCAAAAGAACGACCCGACAACGCTTGAAGACCGGCATTTATGTGGGTTGTAAACGAAGGGGTGTCTGAGGGCATTCCATTTCCTTCACATACCTTTATTTATCTTAAAATAACCTGCTACATTCTTGATACAATTATTATGCAGTGTGATCCAGAGGCGTATCTAGATGGATTTCAGTGACCAAATTTATTTTCTTATAAGTGGAATAATACAATTTCGATGGAATATATTCTGAGTAATATACAGGGTGTAACCTAAGTACGTTAAAATATTCAAGTGTCGTATTCCTGAGACAATTTTAAGAAAAAGTTTAAATAAACTTGTGTCCAGAAATGCTTCGTTTCGGTCATACAGGGCGTTGAAATTGAATTTTTTTGTACGCTTTTTAAAAATAACTTTTGCAAAAATTAAGTTATTTGCACGAAATTTGGTACCCGGGGTTTTTTTGACGTGGGAAATCATAATTTCGTATTATTTTTCATGTAATATCTAGAGGGCGCTGCGTACGCTGTCATTATTTATTTCAAATTGCCCTAACATTTTTGACAGTAAACTTTTGGTACTTTTCATGAAAAAATCTTATTCCCACACCTTTCCCAATTAAAAAAGGTATATTTCCTCAACAACGCTGGAGGTGATCTTTTTCGAGATATTTACAATTTTCTATATCAATGCATGTTACTTAGCTTCTAGGGCACTAAGTGAAGTTGCTTAGAAAATTTTCAACAATCTGTTTCTCGAAAACGAATCATTTTCCGATAAACATTTTATAGGAAAAAAAATGTTTATTTTGGCGAGATATCTCGAAAACGATCACCTCCAGCATTGTTGAGAAAGTGTACTTTTTTTACTTGGAAAAGGTGTGGGAATGAGGTTTTTTTATGAAAAGTTCCAAAAGTTTACTGTCAAAACTGTTAGGGCAATTTGAAAGCGTGAAATAATATTTCTCACAGTATGAGCAAAACATGGTTTTGAAAGTAAGTAAGCCATGAGAAATACGCTACTTTTCATAGCAGTTGTAGAAAAACATATATTCCTCGATTTGAAAGATATATACGAGATGCGTGTTTTCGTTGGGTTTCAAGTTATATACGAAAGTAATACTTTTCTGACGTTAGCCAAACAATAGAGAGAAACATGACTTCCAAGTGTTGGAATATGTGTCGTTGTTTATTTTACCGGAATAATTATATACAAAGCAAGGTGTTGGCTCCTGGTTTGTTTTCTTTTTGATTATCACCCGAAACGTGTAGACAGTCTGTAGACCATATCCCATAATCTCATACTCACCTGTTTATATTGTGTGCCTGATTTATGTACGTATGTTTACTCGTGTTGTACAGTATGTTGAAAACTTTTCTAGCCTCTTATGAGAATGACTTTGTATTATCGCTATGTGGAAAAAATGAATGCGGTGATAAGAAAACGAGATAACCGTATCAGTTGTAGTATCGTTAAGCGTTCGGATGGAAATTTATATATGAATCTATTTTTGTCATTTCCGAATATAATGCCAAACTAATCAATCAAAAACTCATTAAATAGCATTTTAAAGTCGCGTTACTACGTCCACGTAGGCCAACAAAACGTAGTCGGATTAACTGAATTACCATTATGCCAATTTTTTAAAGGCGACTGCATAATCACGACAATATATTTCCTTGTTTAACAACCAATCAGTGGATTTCAAATTCTAAAATTCAGCCATTAGAATCGGAACTACAGTGAAAATATAGCTTGTCTCTGTATTTTCACGGTGATAAACCTGCTTAGTGTTCGTTTCACTATCTGTCAAGTGAAAATAATGATTTAAATTATAAACGTCAAATTTATGTGTTTTGACTAGTTCTTTATTTATCAATATGAGCGATCGTTGTGGACAAATGTCCATTGGTATCATTGATGAGGCCGTGGAAAACAGTATTCCGTTGAATACGGCTAGAAGTAAAGCATCAATTACCAGGTGACACGATTTTCCTTTATTTCAAATCGATATATTGTCGTCCTAAATATAATTCGTGGTATGATTAAAAACCTATAATTTTTTGGAATATCAATTCATTGGCAATCCCAATGCAAGAATTATATTTCAGCTTTGGGATTGCAATTCATTAATATTCCAAAAAATTATCGGTAATAATCATACCACTTATTATATTACCCCTGAGAATAAATATGTTGATATCATTAATAATACAAACAGAAATAAGAACAAAATTTTAAAAAATCGTAATAACACTCATATTGGTATTGGTAAGTATGGATGGTGACCGATGTGCTGTGACCTGATTAGATCTATTGTGCCCCACCTTCTCTCACAAGGTGTTCTTGTTTACAGCAGCCCTTCAAGCCTCAATTTCTTCAGGAATTATAGGATTTTGAGGGGGTCTACTCGTGGTATTTCTCCCACAGTCAGCTGGTATGATCCCAGTATATTTAATCTGTTATGACACACCATCAATATATGGTGGGGTGTTTCTGGATGTTCCCCACAGAATCTGCAGCTGCTGTCCTCCTCTGAGCCTAGCTTCCTTAGGTGTTCTTTGAGTCTGCAATGCCCCGCTAGAAATCCCGTTATTGTCTTCAGACTAGTTTTGCTGCGGTTAATCAGTGTCTTTGATCTTGCTCGGTTGAAATTGCCGAGGAGATCTTTGGCCTGCCTCAGCCTTGGAAGTCTTAGCCAGTATGTTGCTCTCATTGCTTTTTGTGCTTTATCGAATTCTTTTTGGAAGTAAGCTTTTCCAAGTCCGCAGAATGGTTTTGGCCCGATCAATGGCGTTGATGCGCCTGTTCGTGCCGGGGTGTCTGCTTGTTCATTGCACTCCATTCCGATGTGTTCCGGCACCCAGAGGAGGGTCACCTTGTTGTTCCTGCCTAGATCATTAAGTTTGTTTGAGCATTCTCAAAACATCTTCGAGTTGATGTTAGAGGAGCTCGACGCTTTGATGGCTGCTTGACTATCGGACTGAATGTACTTTTTTATGGGGTGAATTTCCGCTTGAAAAATACTGGGGAACTGGCCCATGGGTTCGGAGTATTTGGTGCGAGGCTCAAAGACTCCTCCTCCAGTACCCTCGGGAGTTTTGGAACCGTCCGTGTACATGTTATGATATCCTTTCCCAGTGCTCGAATGGATTCTATGTTCCATTCTCGCTTGGTCTTTACTATTCAATTCCGTTCGAAAAAAATTCTCGAAACTGAATTTCCTGGTAATTTCATCAGTTGGGAGATCGGCAAGGTGTGCACATTGCGTGAGGGTTGAGCCCCTTACACCGTGTGCTGCCCATTTGATTCCGACTATAGCCAACCTGAGGTTTGCTCCCCAAGTCCCCAAGCAGTTCCCCTGATACCATGATATGAAGACAGTGCGGACCAGAATGACCTTAATTTTGCTCTTGGAGTCAACCTCATTGCTCTTGGAGTCGACTTCATTGCTCTTATTATATCAAAGACATGCTAGCTCGGTTCTGCCGTGCCACACTGCCGCTCCGTAGGTGATCATAGGTCTCATTATCATGGTGTACATCCATCGCAGTACTGATGGATTACAGCCCCGTGTTTTTCCTGCAATGTTCCTGCACACCATCAGTTATGATTTTGCCTTATTAGCCATCTTTCCTACGTGACTGTTCCATAGTAGTTTTCAGTTTAGGGTAAGCTCTAGATACTTCACCTCTTGCTGCCATTCTAAGTCTGCTTCGTCGAGGCGAACAGTCCTTAGATGCTGAAACTTTGTTCTTTTAGTGAATGGTACTGCTGTGGTTTTTGATGAGTTAATTCTCAACCCCACCGAGAGGCACGACCTTCTGGCTGTCTTGTAACGAAGCGTTTTGTTTTGCCCTGGTAGCCATTCCACACCACACCGTATACAACCTCTTTCCGCATACCCGTCCCGTACTCGCCCTATATACCGAAGACGACATAGTTTTGAAGACACCGCTCAGGGGCATAACCCTGAGGCAGCCCGGAAACATTTCCTTACTTTATTTGGGATGGTAACATTTGTCCCTTTCTTTACCCCTACGTATCGTTTTTGCTGGTCGTCAGTTTTTGCGTCAAATAAATCTACTTTTATATAGGTTTCCAACTCCACTTTTTAGGAGTCATGTTTTTGGAGTGTTAAAAAGTCAGGACAGACTTTTTGCCGTTTTTCATTCATATTGCTACGCGACACTACGAAGGCCACAGGTGCCCTATAAATACCGGCTTCGCGATTCCTGAGGGGATCTTTTTCTTTTCAGTCAGTTAGATTAGTATTGATTATCCCGTCTTTAGAGTGAGTTCCGAGTATCAGCATTGTTGAAAAGTTCAAGTTGTTACCGTTTTGAGAAACCAAGCCGTTTTGGATCTAGCCTTGAGCTACTGTCTCTTAGAGTGAGTACTTCCGAAAAAGTTTTGAAGTAAACTTAGTGAGAAGAGAGGATTATCAGTGTGTGAGCATCGACCGACATCCCGAAACAACCATTCGAGAACCAATCGCAGCCGGCCGTAGGAATACCGCCCTGAACACCTCGCCTGTTAGGCACAACACGTAAGCTGAGAAATTTTAGTACATTAGAGTCGAGCTTGGACATCGTGGACCCAAAATTTGGGTTATTGATAGCTTGTCACCAAGAGAGTATTTTTTTTGTATTTGCTTTTCTTTATTTCTCTTTTATCTGATCATCCCTAAACTATTGATAATCTAAACGTCCGTTTCACTCGGGGAGTAATAGAATTATTTCGAGAGTCACAAGCATATTTATTTGATATATTAGGAGTGGCCTCTATCTGCCTTCCGCGTATCTGGTTCTACGGCTAGGACACCCTTTCGGCTGTCGAACCAGTTGTAAGCACAACTTCGTTCCACTTCCTGGACGACTTTTCGGTTGTCGAACGAAGGTTTTTCCGTAAGAAAAGTTAATTTCCGAAGTTCCACAGGGTTCCGTTCCCAACCCCTCAACCTGAAAATTCTTGTACCTCGTCCGGATTTTCTGTAACGGAACCGCCGTCGCGTAATTAACCGAGCTGGGAAAGTCCTGGTTCGACGGCTTGGATAACCTTTCGGCTGTCGACCCAGTTTCCTTAATTATCAGCTCACAACTTCGTTCCACTTCCTGGACGACTTTTCGGTTGTCGAACGAAGGTATTCCGTAGAAAAATGGGTTTCTAGGGGTTCCACAAAGATCCGTTCGCTACCCCTCCACCTGAAAATTGTCGTATCGCGTCCGGATTTTATACAGAGGAATCGCCTACGTACAACAAACCGAGCTAGGAAAATCCTGGTTCGACGGCTTGGACTACCTTTTCGGCTGTCGACTCAGTTTCCTCGTGTACGAGCTCACCGCTTCGTTCCACTTCCTGGACGACTTTTCGGTTGTCGAACGAAGGTTGATCGCGAGGGAGAAAGGAGATTCCTCACTGTCGGTCGCAAACAATATCGCGAACCACTAGTACCCCGAGGTCTGTGAGACCGACTTTCCGGGACTAGCCGTCACCGAACCTCATCAGTAAGGGGGAAGACCGTGAGAAGGATTATCAATACGTTCAGTTCATTTTATCTCGATTATTTATCATTGTTTAATTCAGTCTTTCTCTAACTTGGTGAAAGGTTTTGAACTAACCCCGTGGAGCCTGACATTCCCGTTGCCCGTTTTGTCGATACCCGGGAAGCCTTCCGAAGCTGCCTGCGACGCAGAGTTGAATTCACTGTCCAGATTCTTAGAGTATAAGTTAACCAGTTACTAGTCCCTGTGTTTCTTGAACTTATAATTAATAAAATTGGTTTGGTCTGTCTACATTGGTTGTGTTCTTTCTTCCGTGTAATATAGAGCTATCACTAAAGCAGCCGGTATTCCTGCTGAACAAGTAATTGCAATTAAAGCCTGCAGTCTCTTGAGGAATCCATATAGAGTCATAAAAACGGACCCCTGGGATACCGTATCTCCATCTGTAGCTGCCCTGGGCCTCCCACCTTGCTCTAGACTGGGAGAGTGGAGCATATCACTATAAAATAACTGGCGCCCGAGGCATTGTTGGGTTTTGATAGGTTCCCGGTGTTAGGGAATTGTCAAGATACAACAACCGAAAGCGTCATAGTAACGTCCGCCGGCCGTAACAACAAAAGCACGTTACAGTCTCTAGCTCAAACGGCAGGTACTTATTTTTACTAGAAAATCAGTTAAAACACTCGAACACGAATCGAAAAGATGTTACTTACTTGAACAAAACCAAAAAGCGAAAAAGCCCCTTCGAGACTACAAGTCCGCATAACAATTTGGGGGTCATTTGACGAATCTTCTTTTTATGTAAATGGACATGTCAACAGGCACAACTGCAGCAGATACTGGAGTGACAGAAATTGAATGTTTGGGCTGGTATTCTGGGAGACCATATTGTACGTCCGTATTTTATTGATGGTAACCTCAACGGACAAACGTATCTTGAACTTCTTGATACAACTGTGAACCCCAGAATCATTCAGTTACTTGAATACGATGATAGTCTACATGCAGGACAGCTCACCTTTCAACAAGATGGAGCTTCTCTACATTTTTTGCACCTGTACGTCAATTTTTAGATGACAATTTCACAGGGAAATGGATTGGAAGGCGAGGATCACTAGAATGGCCGGCTAGATCTCCTGATTCATCACCATTAGACTTTTTTTATGGGGTCATTCGAAATTTAAAGTTTATATCTCACAGCCAACTTCTCTTGATGATCTACGCAGGAGAAATGTTGTGGAGTGTCGTGCAGTGACTCCAGAAATGTTGAGCAATATGCGAAGACAATTCAAAAATCGCTTATACTTCTGTAGGGAACTGAATGGTTCACATTTTGGACCTTTCTTACGATGATAACATTTTAGGTGATGAAAAAACAATACGTGATCGATCGTCAATTGCAGTACACCGATGTATTTGGGATTGAATTTTCTTCAAAATGATGTATCACAAATATAGTAGTCCCATTGAAAATTTTTAAGTAGGGGTTGCTGGGGATGAGAGTGTTGACAACACAATGATGATGTATTTGGTGGTAGTGTATCCCCTTGAAATAAAGATCGACGGGTCTAAGCGATTTTCAATTTTTTTCACGAGTTCGGAGATTTAGGGGGTGACAAGTTTTAGCTGGGTCACAATGTACATGTCAGCTGCCCATTTGTATTTTCATTTTGGGCAGGGACGGACCGAAGACATATTATTGGGGGGGAATTCTAGTCGATTTTCCCGACTCTCAACTATCAATAAAAATAAATATTTTTCATTAACAAAAAAAGCAACATATGTTTTGACACTCGTAGAGTGTACCCAAAGGCATAGCCTGTGCGGGTAGAGGACGGCTATTATCATTATTTGCTCTGGCGCTCCCACTAAAAATAAACTCAATCATCAAATATCAAAGAAATCATATATAAAATTATTATAAAATATATTGTTTTATACACAAAACAAACCATTATACTTTCAACATTCGGCCATGAGTTTTAAATAGCCAAATGAGTCTTAAATAATTGTAAGAACTTTACAAATCAAATATATTGTTACTTCAATTATGATTTGGAAATAGAAATAAACCAGTTTCAAAAAGTATTTGGTTCTTTGTGTATTCACCAATCTCCCAACTCACAGTTATTGGGGGGGGGAGAGTACCCCCCCTCCCCCCATAGGCCCGTCCCTGATTTTGGGCGAACGTATATGAATAACAGTGTGTATGGTTAATGGGTATCAGTGACGTCAGTCACTTATCTGTTGAAATTGTTCAAAATTAAATATTTGCTTACTAGAATGAGACGTGTTATAGACTACAGGTGATTTAGATTATTCAGAATTATTAGGTTAGTTCCTGAACTCCGGTCCGCGTCGTTCGGAAAAGAAGTACTTTCCGCACTTGTTGGGTAAATAACTATTTCCTACGAGCGTGCGGAAAAGTTACTTTTCCGCACGATCTTTACTTTTCCATACGATCTTTACTTTTCCGCACGATTTTTGTATTGTTGAAAATGATGATATTTAGGACTAACTAAATGATGTATGTTACTATTCTGTCTTATTAGTCATTTTGTAGCATTATTACAAAAACTTATATATTAAAAACCTTGTTTTTCCGTAAATAAGATGGACAAAAACACTCGTAGGAAAAATATTGTACCTAACTCTTACGGAAAATGTCTTTTCCGTCCTTAACGGCTTGCCCGAACTCCGGTCCGCGTCGTTCGTGCAACTACCGTCGCGTGCGGAAAAGTACTACTTTCCGCACTTGTTTCGGACCTCTGTATGGTAACTTGCTCTCTCGGGCCTCTCAACATTTCGAAAAAGCCCGCATTACACACTTATCGCGACTTTAAAACCTTTGACAAAAATAACTTCTTCAATGACTTTCTCCTATATTTCTTGATAATATTGATTCTGAAGTTGAAATAATGAATGACATCCTACTTGCGATTTTTTATGTTTATGCTCCAATGAGAACTGTAAGAATGAAAAGGCCGCTTGCCCCATGGATTACTGAGGTTATTAAAAAAATGATGTCGCTCAGAGATAACTCATTTAGTATAGATATAAGCGCACGAGGCGCACGCAGAACAATGGAACTACTACAAAGTCTTGAGAAATAAAACTAAATATGCCATTTTTCGCGAGAAAAAAGCTTACTTTCAGTTTTGAGTCAACAACAACAGAAACAACCAGCAGTTCTGGAGGGAGCTCAAAAAATCTTGGTATCATAACAAAAACGCTTCTCATGATATTTCCGATCACCTGAAGAATGTCTCCAACATCAACTCTTATTTCGTGAATTCCTTCTGTAGCGATCTTTCTCTTGACCTCAATACTTTAAACTATTATTCCAACCGTTAACGAACAGGCGTTAGCAACTTCTCTTTCTCTCCTAATCATGTCAACTCACAGTTATTGGGGGGGAACGTATATGAATAACAGTGTGTATGGTTAATGGGTATCAGTGACGTCAGTCACTTATCTGTTGAAATTGTTCAAAATTAAATATTTACTTACTAGAATGAGACGTGTTATAGACTACAGGTGATTTAGATTATTCAGAATTATTAGGTTAGTTCCATATATGTCACAATTGCTGACACGTGCTAAAAGATAACACTTTGTGTAAACGACTTTATCAGTTGATTCATTCAGGAAGACATAACATAAAACTAATACGAGGAAATAAGGAAGAAAAAATGAACTCTATTTATAGTGCCGATTCTAAAGTTAGCCTTTGTGGAATGTGTCAGTTTTCTCATTGGCGATTTTTGGTCATTTGATATTGAATTAATGACTTACATTTGACTTACAAAAGTACAAAAGGAAAAATGCAGTTGAAATATTCCTGAATGATATCTTTCATTTTTAATAATTTGAAGAATAATTTGAAGTTATTATTTACTTCATTATAAACGTATAGTCATATAGTATAGACATGCACAATGTTAGATTCAATAATATACAAATAATTTTGTAGGAGTGGGAGGACTGTTTTCATCTATTATTCGTTATATCTACTAAACTACCGCAAGGATGAAGTAAGCACAATTAAGTTATCCTATTATATCAAGCTAGTGTGCTCTGGTGTGCCGACTGATTCGATTTTGTTTAGAGTTTTGTATTGACAAAACGAATCAGATCGCGGGGTGCTTTTGCTACTTGTTACAGATGGCGTTCTAATAGGATTTTAGTCTTGCCACACGACTATATGCTACCTGAACTTTCAACGACTGACACCATGACCTCTGAGCCAATGGGCTATACAGTATCGGAAAGTTTTCATCTTGGGTATGGTGATTTCATGAGAGCGTAAAGAATAGCTTGCTTGTATATTGAGAGAGCAATACAATTTCTCCTTTACTCGCTCGAGGAAGGGATATCGACGTGAGCTGTGTGGTCCGTTAATGCGTCGGGTGGGGTAACAGGAGAGGCGCGCAGTAGTGCGTCTCTCTTATTTATGTGATATTATCATATCATTGCGTTCCATGTTGCTCGCGTAAACTGTCTATAACCTAGATGAAAAGTTTCCGATACTGTATATCCGGTAATACGCTAAAAAATAGGTATTACCGATTTCTATTATTTCATTTTAGAAAAATATGCGTTGATTTTGCCGCGAAGCGTAAATAGAAAAACACTATCCATTTACATTTATTATTATGCGACTGTGCTTTAACTTCTACCTTTTAACGTAAAAACTACCCAACCAATTGATGTGACATCGTGCATGAATATAATTTTTTTATCTGGAAAGAACATTAGATCGCCGTCTCAAAATTAATCACCGCTTCAAAATGGTGGCTAATTTATAAGGTTGCCTAACAACCATGCAGATTAATTTTCTGGCTGATATTCAGCTTTATCAGTGACAAATCTTTTGCCAAATATTTGGATACATCGTAGTTGCAAAATTATTTTTTCCTACAAGCGTGCGTGATTCACCCTCTACCCGCACGCAATTCAGTTTGGAAAGTGTCATTTTCCCACAGTTGTGCGGGAAAAGTTTTCCCACACTAGTGCGGGAAAAACATTTATATGATATCCTCGTAAAATATAAGTGGTGGGTGACAAAATATGAAAGTTCAAGCTTTTTTGTTGCAATACTAAGTGAGTTTGTTTAAAATCATCCATCATTTTGCACTATTTATTGAAAAAATGAACAAATATTGATAAATAAAAATGTATTGTTATGAAAATCACCCTATATATAGGCTTTGATTGATCTGATAACGAGTAGGTAACAATTGATGTTATCATGCTGATCAATACACAAATTTGTTTGTAATTGTCAGAGTGAGAGACAAAGTGTTACTTATATAAAATTTTCGATTCAGTGAAATTGCCACAATGGATTATTCATCTGATGAAGAACTTCCACAAGAAATCGTGCAAGCAGCTACAGATGCGAACTTAGAGTTATTGCCAACGAAATCTAAACAAAGGTATGAGAAGCAGTACACAAGTTTTATTGAATGGTGCAACAATAAAAAAGTGAAAACACCAAATAAAGAAGTATTCTTGGCTTATTTTCTAGAAATGTCTAAAACATGGAAGCCGAACACTTTACGGGCAAGATATTCAATGTTGAAGAGTGTATTCAAAGTAAAGCAAAATTTGGATATTAGCAAATTTTACAAAATAATTGCATTCATTAAAAGACAAAATGTCGGTTTTCGACCGAAAAAGGCCAAAATCTTCACTCAAGAAGACGTTTCAAAATTTATGACTGAAGCACCCGATGACATATACCTCATGATTAAGTTAGTAGCAATTTTGGGATTAGCTAGTGCTTGCAGACGAGAAGAGCTGACAAAACTCACCATTGACGACATAGACGACAAAGAAAACCTGATAATTGTTAATATCAAGGATTCCAAAAATCATTCCTCTAGATCCTTCGTGATATCTGAAGAAGCAAATGATGGTTATTTTTTGAACGTATACAGAAATTATGTACATTTACGTCCAAAAGAGACTCCAATGTGTAGGAATCAATACCATAGGAATGATACCCTCCGAAATAGCAGTATATCTGCGCCTTCAAAATCCAGAGCTTTACACTGGTCACAGCTTCAGGCGTTCCTCAGCCACTTTACTTGCTGACTGTGGTGAGGGTATAACTAATATCAAACGCCTAGGAGGATGGAAATCGACTTCAGTTGCAGAGGGGTATTTAGAAGACTCCACCAATCGAAAAAAAGAAATGTCCAACAAAATTCTCAATTTGAACACTACATCGTCTTCCGGGTGCATTTTAGAACCATCCACGTCTATATCGATCGGCGACGATTTGATGCCTGTGCCTGCACATTCGATTTCTTTCGAGTTTCTTTCGAGTTATCTTCTTCTTCAGGAAATCAGCCATCTTCAAAAAATATGCTGGCTTCCGCTATAAATTTATATAATGCATCAAATTGTACATTTACAATAAATATTACGAATAATTAGTGGATAGAAAATGTTACTCTTGTTAGTTGTTTCCATTTGCATGAATAAATAATTGAAAAAATGAATTTGTTTCCTACGCTTGTAGAAAAGTATATTCGGGTTAATGGCAGTCGCGTGCGGGAAAGCATCACTTTCCGCACTTGTTAGGAAAATTACTATTTCCTACGAGCGTGCGGAAAAGTAACTTTTCCGCATGATTTTTCGTTTTGAAAGTTGTACTTTTCCGTACAATTTTTACTTTTACGTACGATTTTTACTTTTCCGCACGATTTTTGTATTGTTGAAAATGAGGATATTTAGGATTAACTAAATGATCTATGTAACTATTCTGTCTTATTAGTCATTTTGTAGAATTATTATGAAACTTGTTGGTTTATTAAGAACCTTGTTGTCAACATTTCCTACTCGTAAAAAAAGTATCACTTTACTCACTTGATACATAAATTACTAATTTCAGCTTTGTAAGTGCCAATTTTCGGACAGATTAGAGACAGTTTCGTTTTCTTTTCTTATTTGTCAGCGAAAAGCATCGTGCATTCCGGGTATGTGCAATGAATCTGTCAGACCTATCTCAACATAAAATTCCGTGAACATGATGGCTATAAGTGTGTTTATACTGATTCTTGGTCGGCTGCCAACACCAACAAATCGACTTGCAGAAGAATGATATTTTGGGAAATGAATAGCGTCATTAAATCCAACTTAATGTTTATTAGCATCATTATTAATAAATGATAGTGCTCTAAATCCGAGAACGAAGAAAGTTCTTTATGTGAAAATAGAAAGCATAATTAATGGGTTTCTGAAAATGTTTGTCTTATTTTGCAACACTGAAAACACGTTCTCGAAAGTAGGAACAGAAAAAAAATCAATGGTATAATTGGATATAAAATCCAAGGCTTTTGTGGAATTCTATACCAACAGGAGTTTTATTTCACACAAGAAAAAATAATTTCAAACCGAAGTTTAACTTTTGGCGAAGGAGCATCGAAGGGACATACGCCCCTTCCAAATCGGAGACGCTGAACAAGAATAATAAAAGTCCTGAGTCGTTGAATAATTTTTGTAACTTGGCCTGTTGCATGTATGCCTCAATCAGGAAGGTGGGCTAAGTGCCGAGAAGCTGAGAACCTGGCGCACCTAAAATAGTTATTTATTGTATAAGTGTTTTAGATATCATTTTATTTGCGCAAGAATGTTTAAACGCGAGAGCGAAGCTCGAGCGTTTAAATTTCTTAAGCAAATAAAATGTATCTAAAACACGCATGCAATACAACGTTTTATTCACAATCACATTCATTTAGAATCAGAATCGCGGAAATTTTTCATCACAAAATGATTTGACGTTTTGCTCTACCAGCGGCTGTCACCTCCTCAAAAATCATTGAAATAACATACAAAAATATCGGGAGGTGTTGAATTATGATAAAACGAAGAACGAAATGTCTAATAATATAAATGTTAATGTTAATATTAATAATAAATAAGTAAAATGTGATTGATATTCAAGATTGTATTTTTCATTATTCCACTAGTGGAATAAAGTAATTTCATTATTCCACTAGTGAATAAAGTGGTACTTTATACGGTTCATAAGTGTGGATAAAACTTCAATTATAAGGTGATTGTGGATAAAAAAATTTAATGCTATAAAAAGTACAAAATCGTACCGTGTATAACACATAATTTTTTTCTGTGACGAGAAAAAACGACGATTTAATAGTGAAAAATATGAAATGTCTACGGCTTAAGACCTTTCGGTTCGCGAGATCTTTCACATTTTCTCTTATGAACAACCATCTCATCTACGTATACAAACACGGTTCATAGCCGCATCGATAGGATTGCGGCTTACTACGCCATAGGTACGTGGTTCAAAGGGACAATTAGGTATATTTTTTTCATTTTATCAGCTGTTTTCGAACTTAGGAATAAAGGACGGTTAGGTTAGTAGTGTGCATGCAGGTTGAGTAATGAAGGTAGGAGATTGGGTTAGAGCCCTGAGCTGCAATAGCAGATATCTACATTTATCTATGTATATATCCATGAAAAAAGTAATCACTTTCACTTTTTTCCCGGGAAAAAAAGTAATTTCATGAAAAGTCATATTTTGGTACCTGTCAACACAGATAAAATGTCAAACTTTTTTCCCGTCACAGAAAAAAAAGTTTTAAGTGCACTGAGAAGAAGAAAATGAACTTTGGAGTAAGTCAAACCCACCATTTTGTGACGTCATGCAATTTCATAATGAAATGTTGACTATATGTGTTGATCATTGTAAAAATGGTGTAACTCCATATACTATAAAAATGGCATAATTCCAAGGAAAATAAATTAATTTTATTCAATAACTCAGTTTTGACTTCATTTCCTCAGATTTAATAATCATTGCAATCTTGAATATAATTTACATTCACGTTGATTAAGTAAAGAGTTCGCTTTTTTTCTGCACATCATTTCGCAAAAATGTTGTTATTTCAAATGCAGTAGCAAGGAGATAATTTAGTTTCACAATGAACGACACATATACGTAGTGAAGCCAAACTTTTTGTAATTTTGGTGTGAAATTTTCTTACAAAATATTTCATAGATACGATATGATGTTCCCAATATTCGTCACCTCAAACACGAAAATCGAAAATAAATATTGATACTGGGATCACTTGAATTATACAGGGTGTCCCAGAATAAAGGGTACAAACTCCGAGGGTAGAATCCTCACTTTATTTTAAGGCTGAAAGTTCCAATAAACATATATCCTAAAATAAGTATTAACCGAGGTACAGGGTGTTGAAAGTGAAACAAAAAAATATATTTTCCAGAATAACTCCATAACGGCTTAACTTTTCTTGATGAAATTTGGTATGTCACTTGACAGCATTCAGTTTCATATTTTAAGGCAAATCATGTGTTTGTAACTCTGAACAGGGGCGTACGGCAGGTGGGTACCCCTATTCGCCCCTCCCCAACTTTCACGCCACTGGATTAATATCGATTTCGTCATTTTTTTCTTAATACCCAATATTTCCTATACAAAAAATGACTGTTTCGTTACACAAATATCAACGGTTTTTGAGATATTTGAAGTTGAATAAGTGCGTGTGTATCAAAATCTTTACTATTTTTGAAAGGAATGTGACGGTAACTATTTATAACATTATAACCAACATATTTCATACCTTGCAATGAGTATAAATTCAAATATTTCGAAGATTGTTACCATTTGCCAGGGATTTAGTTCACAAAAATTTCCCGATATTTAAAACCTACATAGCCACTAACAAAATAATCACTAATGAGTATCCGTATCACATACGCACCACTTATTCAACTTCAAATATCTCAAAAACTGTTGATATTTGTGAAACGAAACGTATTCCTTTTTTGTATAGGAAATATTGGGGATTAAGAAAAAGAAGACGAAATCGATATTAATCCAGTGGCGTGAAAGTTGGGGAGGGGAGGGGTACCCACCTGTCGTACACCCCTGTTTAGAGTTACAAACACATGATTTGCCTTGAAATATGAAACTAAATGCTGTCAAGTGACATACCAAATTTCATTAAGAGAAGTTGAGCCGTTATGGAGTTATTCTGGAAAATATATATTTTTTGTGTCACTTTCAACACCCTGTAACTAGGTTAATACTCATTATAGGGTATATGTTTATTGGAACTTTCAGCCTTAAAATGAAGTGAGGATTCTACCCTCGGAGTTTGTTTCCTTTGTTCTGTATAGGTGATAGCTTCTGAAATACATCCTTCAGTATAGGTTCGATTTTGTGAAGATTCATGTTGAATCAAAGAATAAATAATCTGGATTTAAATTCGGTTTCTTCATTTGAAAAGCTCACGATAAGTTCATCTCTTTCCTTTATCACATATACAGAGTCGCTGATATGTATGGAAACGGTCGATTATTTCCTAAAGTAAGATAGCTAGCGAAAAATTTTGAAATACAAAAGTTTTAGAGTTTATCACAATCCATTATTTAAACGAAAAATTAGGTATACAGGAAGAGTCAAAAAGTCAGGATGAAACAAAGTTTCTTTTTTTCTAATAGGACACTCTGTATATTATTCCACATTTCAATTCTCGAAATTCTTAATTCAACCGTTTTCAAGATATCGAATTTTGAAAACAATTTTCTAATAAATTATCCAAAAATGTTTTAGTCCATTAGGTTCATAGTCCATCAAGTTACCTTTGAAAGTTTCCAGCTCCATAACAACGCCGCGTCGTTCTTTTATCCAACAGTGATGATCTTGACAACACATGTCAAAAATACATTTAGTGTAAATAATTTTTGCAAGAAATTGGCACGTTTAACTGATACTGAGCGTATTCAAATTTTAATGATCATAGGATACGGTGATAGAAGACGAAGTTGTGACCAAGTAACGGATATTTTTAATGAATTGCATCCCAATCGGGAACCCATTTCTAAATAAACCGTTTCAAAAACATTGCAGCTTTTTCATGAAACTGAAGGTGTCAAAGATCGACCAAAAAGTTGAAGACCAGTAAGCGTAACAAATGAAGAAAATTCTTTGAATGTCATGTTAGATGTGTGACAATTCAATTCTCCACAGGAATGATTTTCAGTATTACCTCATGAAATACGCTCGTTTTCTCAGGAAACGTGGTTTAACGCCGACGTCACATTTCATGCTCGCGCTAACCCGCCACTGCAAGTTCAGGCAAGGCCGAACATTGGATTTTTCATAACTTTGCTAAAAATTATAGTAGAAGGAAAAGAAAAAGTGTATATCGTTCCTGAAGACTTGTACTTTCTCTTGCAAATATAACATGTGGGTATCTGAGTACCTAAAATGTGTTTTGTCCCACTTCACATAACCTCTCTACGGTATTTATGGGGGATCCGAAAGTCATGGATATTTTAGTTAATCATACTGAAGCAGGAATCAGTACCCTCTTTGGACCATATGCAAAGATTTAAGACTAGTGAGACAAGTCTCACTCATACATGCCAAAGAAAAAACTGGGTTTTACTCCTGCCTCAGTTTCAACTCACCCATAATCCCGGCAGTTTCTTCAGTAAATGTTGAAAATTATCGCTCATACACATCCTAATGAAAAATGAACTATATGATTTCAAGCTTGAGGTTTGCACTTCACAACAGTGTTATTATACATACAAGCAGGATATGAATAAGCGATTATTTTTAACATTTACTGAAGATAATGCCGGTTGAGTGTGAGGAGGGAGTAAAACAAAGTTTTTTTTGGCATGTGTAAGTGGGACCTGTCACACTACTCTATTGTTGCATATAGTCCAAAGAGGGTATAGGTTGCTGCTTCAGTATAATAATTCCATATTTACTAAATTATTCATGATTTTCGGATCATCCGCAAACATCTCCGTTAAGTGCGACAAAACACATTTTAAGTACTCGTAATATTCGCATATAATATTTGCATGGGAAGGGTAGGAGTCTTCAGAAACGATATGAACTTTTCCTTTACCTTCTCCGATCAGTTTTAGCAGAGTTATGACCAATCAAATATCCGGCTCCGCCAGAACTTTCAGCGGCGGTAAGCGTGAATCTGAAATTTGAAGTCGGCGTTCAATCACGCTTTCTGAAAAAACAAGCGCAATTCATAAGAAATCACTAAGGATCACTTTTGTGGAAAATTGAATTGTATTTCACCTCGTTGAGTTTTTTTAGGAAAAATCATATACTTTTCAAGATTACAGCAAAAATCTATTTATTTATTTTTAAACCTAAAAAAATTATGTTCCACCCCTGGATTTTTGGTAAACAATTTTTTTTTCGTGTTCATCATGGTTCCAACACCTGACATACCAAGTTTGGTGGTGCTACAATCGATCCTCGTCTCAAAACCCAATCGTACTGGATTATATGAACTTTCATCAAGTAACGGTCGAATCAATCCCAATATGTAAAGCATTTTTTTTACAGATGTTCCTCACCGAACTCCTCCTCAACAGAGCGAATGACAACCGCAGGAAAATTTTGTTCGGAGTGGAAATTCCCAACTGCATATACAACTTGTACTGCGTGGCAGGAATCTTCGCATTTGGAGCGGCTTGTTCTCAGCTCACAACCGACGTGATGAAATACACCGTAGGAAGACTGAGGCCACATTTTTTCACGGTTTGCTTGCCGGACGTGTGCAATGGTTCTTCTACCAATGACAGATACACATATTACGAAAATTTCACTTGCACCAACGTGCTGTACAAGACCAACAAGAGGATAATGAAGGAAATGAGGTGAGTTTCACACATAACCAGTAGTAATACTATAAGTACTTCAAAATAATCAGGTTATACATCGATAACTTGTTGCATAATTATAAAGAGTGTCAGTTTGACAGTTTGGATGTATAACCGTATTTATTTTGAAGTACGTATTGTATTTGATACGATTATTTTTTGAGTAAATTAAGTAAATTTATAAACAATTTATTAATTTAAATACAAATTGGTGCAACGAAAGTTACAATTATTATATACTACGTTTTTTTTAACTGAGTTATTTTCGGCGCAGGAAACGTGGCCACTGCTCATTGGAGTGCTGGAAATACTGGAGGTGTTATTACTTGAACCTGCAGCGTTTTTAAAATTGGATCTCATCTTATTTATTATGTTTTGGTGATGTTGTTCATCTATCTGTAGGTAGGGTTTGATAGAATTGATATTACCATGTCCTGTTATTTTAATAAGTTCTTGTTCCGATACACCTGCTTTTGCCAATTGTGAAACAGCAGTGGCTCGGTGAGAATTTTTTTTGTCATATTCAAATTTGCCAATTCTGCAGACTTTTTGGTCGATTTACTAATTTCATGCACTCCAATTGGCATATTTTTGTACCAGCCAAGGGTTTTTTCTTTTCTCCAGTTGGGATTTACTGTCAGAAATAACCTATCTGTTTTAATATTGATATTTTCGCTTCTTTTCATCATTAGCTTATCTAGAAGTCTCACTGGACAACGACTTACTTCATTATAGTTAGGTACACCATTTATTATTAGCACATGGTTTTGCTCCTCCCTGTGTGGTTTTGGTGAAAATAAGATTATATTGTATTCTACCAGTTGGAGTATCATCATTTCCAGTTTCTTTTTGAAAATAATGAGTCAAGCATGACGCTCCTTCATTTCCTCTCCACGCAAGTTCTACAGAAGCAATTAAGAAAAATTTTATTTGTAATCCTTCCAGTGTATTTTCATCCCCCGCTTCTATCATTGCTATGTACTCGTTATCTTTAAATGCTGATGTACTAACCTTTCTCTTGTCCGGTAACATTTGAAGTTTCCTTCTTTTTGAATTTATTGCGTTTCGTGCGGCTAAAAATATGGGACTAGAGAATGGATCAATTACTCTATTAAACTCCTTCATATATTTTTCAGGTACTTGTTTTGACGTAATGTTCCACATCGTTTTGACCACATTTTCTTTATAATTTTCTCCATTACATTTTCGCATATTGAAAGCCCAATCTTTCAAAATGGACGCTATCATTTCAGTGGAAATTGATTCATTTAGCACATAGTTTCTTTCACTGCAAAACGTAAGAAATTGTTTCCATACGTACTTTTTTGTTTTCACTGTATTAAGAGGCTCATTATTTTGTATACTTTCGTCTATTGCATTTGATGATAAATCTCCGAATCGACTCATTTTTGAACAATTTTTGATAAACGTCACAATTTGTCAGTTCTATTTGTTGCATATTGATGACGATGTGGTTACTATGAAAATGAAATTATTTTAAAATTTTCGATTGGTGGAGCTACTCTATGTATAATCAGATCAGGTATTATCGAAATTATACGAGGTAACTTAACTAAATTGGACATTCTGATTGGTTGAAAATCATACGAAAAAATAATCAATAATATCTTCACCTCTGGTCCGAGAAGTTTTGCCGGAGAGTAGCAAATAAATAAAATAGTAAAATCGACAATATCGAAGTTCCCTCCCCACCAAATATTTTCATCATATGGAAGGGTCTACGTCAATTGGTCGAAAGTCAATTAATCATAAGTCATTTGGTCGAAGTCAATTGGTCGAAAGTCAGTTGGTCGAATACGTCAATTGGCCGAATACGTCCATTAGACTAAAGTGACCGAATACGTCAATTGGACTAAATTGACCGAACTATATTTTTGGCAATCTATAATTTAAAACTTGCTTGATATACAATCGGTTAGGATATTTGATCTGACTTTATTTCCTTCTCCTCACTGACCCCTACCGACACAAATTCTTAAATAAAATGAGCAATTATTCTAAATAAATTTTATCATTACAACTTATTTTTATTCTTCAACAATCAATTACAGTACATATATTTTGTATCAAATCAAATATTCTAGGTATTATTTAAGATTATGTGCGATACTTCGCAAGTAATCACTTGGTTCGGTCACTTCAAATTCTTGGACAACAGATTTTATTCTATTGTCTAGATCGACATATATTTTTACTCTTTTTGCTTCATTTCCAGCCAACGTCTGTTCAATTTTCCTTTCAGTATTGCTGTTTCTTCCTTATGTTTTTTAATATATACCATAGAAGGTTGACTACAAGAAATCAAACTATCAAACCTCCTATACCATGCTTCCAGAGCATTATTTGATCTAGGCAAATCATTCTTGACTCTATCATAAACATTCCAAACATCGATAGCAAAATCTGGTTTCCCTGGTAACATAAGAAATTCGACAAATTGACATAATTAAGTCCAATTGACATATTGTGGTAATTGACGTATTCGACCAACTGACTTTCGACCAATTGACTTCGACCAAATGACTTTCGATAAGTGGACTTTCGACCAATTGACGTAGACCCCATATGGAATTCTTGAACTCTGTTTACTTCCTGGTGTCTTTGCTACGAGGATTGATCATTTGCCTCACCGCGGGTGGCGCTGCTTCATTTGTGGGGAGATATTAGTTATACAGTGGACTGTAATTCATTGGTCTGGGGTATGACGACTCAATGTCCGTCGTGGTATTAGCCAGGAAAGTAGTTGTTTTCTGTCAGATTTTTGGCTTATATTTTCCAGATGTTGGAAATATTTGGAGAGAAGGGTACTTCGACATTGTCACAGCCGCCTTAATCTCTCGAGCCGTGGTGAGAAAATCGGCAACACCGAATGGAAAGCAATTTGACGTCATATTCATTGATTCTTTAATGTGAATTTCTCGACTTATTCGGAAAACTAAGAAAAAAACATTGGAGAATGAATTTTTAGATAAAAGAACGACGATTAATGTGGTTATTTAATTTTTTTCATTACAAACTGAAATCGCAATATATTCAATTTCCTAGATAAGGGAAATCTGTCAAGTTTGGTTTTTCCATGCCCTAAAATTCACGTTTAGGGAGATGTTCAACAATTCTTCCTTCCTCAAAACCTTAAATCGCAATTTTTCACATTTTTAAAGAAGGCTGAATGGTTGAAAAAAATGTGAAAAATTGCGATTTACGGGTTTTGAGGAAGGCAGAATTGTTGAAAACTGTAAAAAAAATTTATGGGCTTTTGAGAAATCAGACCAAGGAAGCTGCCAATTTGGAGGTTATGATACTGTCAATATGCTCGCCAGCCAAAATATCCGGGCTGTCGCTAGACGCTTGTAAATTTCCGCGCCACTATGGACCACATTTTGAAGATGGCACGTCTACACAAAGTGGCTGGGTCGGACCACTTTAATGGTCGCAGCGGTTACAAACGAACCACTTTTTTTCGTCGGTGTCAACTTAAAAAACTGGCCCGTGAAAACAGGGCCTAAAAGTTTTTGAAGCAGTGATTTATAAAATAAATCCTGATATTAATGAAATTTTACCCTGTACAACATAAACACATTATCGCAATAAGTGTCTACTGTTAGATAACTGAATATACTGGCTTAGCCAGGAATCACACTGATCGACTAGGACCGACCGTCCGCGACCGTCCATCTACGACCAAAATTTCCAACACGTATATTCTTATCGCACAACTCACACTGTATAATCGTCATTGACCGTCCTCGACCGTTTTTCAAAGACCATGTTCGAAATTGTAGTCTGCTGGAAATTTTGGTCGGTGTCACACTATCCTGACGTAATGTCATTTTGACACACATTTATGATGAACTTTTGACTTCAACAAAACTCATGTTAATAGGTATCTTTCCTACCGAAAAAATAAAATGTTCTTCTTCAGTATCACTACTGCTCATTATTTAAAGCAAAACTATTGATATTATGAATTTAACTTATTTTCTATAAATGAACAGACAATTCACATAACCTTTCATTGTCATGTCAAATTAATGTCAGATTTACAAAATTATTCTAGTGGTCGGTCGTGGATGGTCGATCAGTGTGACTCTGAAAGTTTTCATTGATCTACTTCTACTTTTGGTCGTAGGTGGACGGTCGCGGACGGTCGGTCCTGGTCGATCAGTGTGATTCCTCACTCTACTTCTACTTTTGGTCGTAGGTGGACGGTCGCGGACGGTCGGTCCTGGTCGATCAGTGTGATTCCTCACTCTACTTCTACTTTTGGTCGTAGGTGGACGGTCGCGGACGGTCGGTCCTGGTCGATCAGTGTGATTCCTCACTCTACTTCTACTTTTGGTCGTAGGTGGACGGTCGCGGACGGTCGGCCCTGGTCGATCAGTGTGATTCCTCACTCTACTTCTACTTTTGGTCGTAGGTGGACGGTCGCGGACGGTCGGTCCTGGTCGATCAGTGTGATTCCTCACTCTACTTCTACTTTTGGTCGTAGGTGGACGGTCGCGGACGGTCGGTCCTGGTCGATCAGTGTGATTCCTCACTCTACTTCTACTTTTGGTCGTAGGTGGACGGTCGCGGACGGTCGGTCCTGGTCGATCAGTGTGATTCCTCACCTATGCACGATATTGCTGAATTCGTCTGTCAATTGAACTATATCTGATGGGCATAATGTCAAGTTGCGTGGCATATATATTGACGATAAACTTAATTGGAAGTGTCATGTGGAGAAACTGGCGAATAAATTATCGAGTGCTACTTTTATGATTCGGAGACTGAAGATCCGAGTAGGTATTGATACCCTTAGATCCAGGTACTTTGGACTTTTCCATAGTCACCTGTCCTATGGAATCATTTTGTGGGGAAATTCATGCCACTCAAGTAAAATTTTGATTTTGCAAAAAAGGGTCATTCGTATCCTAGCAGGTGCGGGTTACAGGGATCATTGCCGTGCCCTCTTCTTTCAACTTCGTATCATGCCATTTCCATATGCTTATATGTACTACTCTCTCCTTGAAATACATAAAAATAGAGCGGATTATGCCAGACATTCGGATTTACATCAGTATTATACTCGGTCAGGAAATTTACTGAGAACACATAGATACAGGCTCTCAATGTCTCAAAAAAACTCTCTGAATATTCACTTGAATAACAAGCTACCAGAAGCAATAAGAAAGGTGAATTCCCACATGTTCAAAAATAAAGTGAAATATTTTTTTGTTGAAATACTGTTTTTACTCGGAAAATGAGTTTCTCGTCTTCAACCTCAAGATCGAGGACTGGTGAAAAACTCTCAACCACCTGGGCTGTAATCTAGCTCATTTGATTCTATTTTATCTTCTTTGTTTTTCTTTATCAGCAGAATTTTTATTGTAGATTCTCTTGTGCCTAGTATAGTGTCTAGATTATTTCAGTCAGAATGAATTATGTATTGTCTTTTTAAAAATGTACTCTCTTTTAATCAAAATTTTAACTAGGTGATATTAGTTTAACTATCAATATTAGTAAAAAAAATGGACCTGCTACAAATGTAATCAAATTATGTAATGTAGTCAATAAACTCTACTCTACTCTATTGAAAAGTACTTGGTTGAACACTTATGGTGTGACATGCACCAACTGTCCCTGTTCTGCTACCCAATATACTTAGGTATATTTTTTTTATTTCAGACTATCTTTTCCCTCTGGACATTCGTCGTTCTCCATGTACTGCATGACGTATTTAGCGGTAAGTACTATATAGAATAGTTATTTATGTATCAAGGGAGTTATGAGGATGTTAATTACAGCGGGCATCAGACTGCAATCCCGAGGGACGTTAGTTGGTTGAATAACCGCCTGGGCAGACAATAAAAGACTACCAGGACTAGCCCATTCCAAAGCATTTATTGCTTGTACAAGGAAAAAACAGGACTCTGACAAACTTCTAGAACTCAGTAGAGCACATCTCAGAGTTATAGTAGGTTTGCTCACTGGCCACTGCAAACTCAAACACCACATGCATAAAATCGGACTTCTACAGGATGCAGAGTGCCGTCTATGCATGGAGGATGATGAAACGGCTAAACACATCCTGTGTACATGCCCTGCAGCAGCCAGAACCAGATTTTCAATATTTGGCAATACAAAAGTAAGGCCAGAAGATCTGGTAAACTGTTCTCCCAATATGTTACTCAATTTCGTTAAGAGATTGGATATACTGGGAGAAATATAACCATAGGGTGAGCCACAATAGGCCATTGGCCGCAGTGGAGAGCCTGATATGGGCTCACTCACATTCAAACCTAACCTAACCTAACCTAGTTGAATAAAAATTGTCCAATAATATAAGGGTTTGGCAAGAATCTTAAGTTTGCTATCACAGCAGCCATCGGCTTCATGCCCAAAATCGAAAAAAAACGCCCAAAATTGCTTAAACCAATACCTACAAAACGAAAAAAACAAATATTTTTTTTTGTTGTTATTTCAGAAAATATATTTTATGAAAAAACAATTTCGATAGGTTGATAGATAATTCAATTCTCCACAAGAATGATTTTTAGTAATACCTTATGAAATACGCTCGTTTTCTCAGAAAACGTGGTTTAACGCCGACGTCACATTTTATGCTCGCGCTAACCCGCCACTGCAAGTTCAGGCAGTGCCGAAAATTAGATTTGCCATAACTTTGATAAAAATTATAGTAGAAGGAAAAGAAAAAGTGCATATCGTTCCTGAAGACTTCTTCTTCCTCGTGCAAATATAACATATGAGTATCTGAGTGCCTAAAATGTGTTGTATCCCACTTCATATAACCCTTCTACGGAAACACATGCAACTGTCCCAATATAGAAAAAACATGAAATATCAAATATCTTGGTATTATACTCGATCAGCATCTAAGGTGGATTGAACACAGTGCACATGTTACAAAAAGGTTAAGACAACTAATCCATAAATTCTACAGCATAAGAGATATCCTGGACAGAAAAAATCTACTGATATTATACAAATCACTGGCGGAGGATATTGCATTACAATTCAATAACACAATCTCGAAACTTCAGTCTGTGCAAAACACATTATTGAAAATAATATATAAAAAAAAACAATTTTTTTCTACCAATCTGCTCTATAGGGAAATATTGGATATAAGAGGTCTTTATATCTACCAGAGCTTGGTATGGATGTTCCATGATAAAGATAGATATGTTACCCTCAATACAAAACACACTAGATCCGTCGAAAATAAGTCGATTGCTTTACCAATTTATAGAAAAACTCACACACAAAGATTTATCTTCTTTTCTGGACCAAAACTTTATGACTACTTGCCTTATGACGTAAAAAATCTATATCGTCTATCTAAATATACAACTTCAATCAAAAACTTTATATTTCAAAATGAATATATTAGACTTTGTTTTTAGAAAACAGAACTATAAAATCTGTCTTTCCATTTCTCCTAATCTCAGCACAAAAATATCATCTAACCCCAACGTCCATCTCTCTCGTTTTGTTATTTCTCTTTCTCTCTCCTTCCATATCTTTCTCTCTCTGTATCTATCTGTCTCAATCCCTCTCTCTCTCTTTCTCCTTCTCTTTTATCCCTCTCTCTCTCTCTCTCGCTTTCTCTCTCTCTCTCTCTCTCTCTCTCTCTATGACTCTCTATGACTCTCTATCACTCTCTTTCAATCGCTTCCAATTTACTTCTGCATCCATATACTGTAAGTTTCAATTATCTGTACTGCCAATTATTTAGGTATTTAGTTAATTTAGTCCACGCTGGGATCCAGTAACGCCACAACACAAGCATATCAATTGCTTAGGTGGGTCTCCTGTCTCCTGGGGTGGAATCACAAAAATGTTTTGTAACAATTGATGTAATTTTTTTTTTTGAATCTCAATATTTACGGATGATCCGAAAGTCATGGATATTTTAGTTGATATGAAATAGTTATACTGAAGCACAAATCAGTACCCTCTTTGGACCATATGCAACGATTTAAGAGTAGTGAGACAAGTCTCACTTATACCTACCAAAGAAAATACTGGGTTTTACTCCTGCCTCAGTTTTCAACTCACCCATAATCCCTGCAATTTCTTCAGTAAATATTGAAAATAATCGCTCATACACATCATACATAAAAAATGAAGTATGTGATTTCAAGCTTGAGGTTTGCACTTCACAACAGTGTTATTAAATATATACAGGGTGTCCCAGAATAAAGGGGACAAACTCCGAGGGTAGAATTCTCACTTCATTTTAAGGCTGAAAGTTCCAATAAACATATACCCTAAAATGAGTATTAACCGAGTTACAGGGTGTTGAAAGTGACAAAAAAAAAATATATTTTCCAGAATAACTCCATAACCGCTCAACTTTTCTTAAGGAAATTTGGTATATCACTTAACAGCATTCAGTTTCATATTTCAAGGCAAATCATGTGTAACTCTAAACTGGGGCGTACGGCAGGTTGGTACCCCTACTCTCCCCTCCCCAACTTCCACGCCACTGGATTAATATCGATTTCGTCTTCTTTTTCTTAATCCCCAATATTTCATATACAATAGAGGAATACGTTTCGTTTCATAAATATCAACGGTTTTCGAGATATTTGAAGTTGAATAAGTGCGGGCGTATCAAAATCTTTACTATTTTTGAAAGGAATGTGAAGGTAACTATTTATAACATCATAACCAACATATTTCGCACCTTGCAATGAGTATATATTCAAATATTTCGAAAATTGTTGGCATTTACGAGGGATTTTGTTCACAAAAATTTCCCGATATTTATAAATTACATAGCCACTAACAAAATAATCACTAATGAGTATCCGTATCACATACGCACCCACTTATTCAACTTCAAATATATCGAAAACCGTTGATATTTGTGAAACGAAACGTATTCCTTTTTTTTTATAGGAAATATTGGGGATTAAAAAAAAGAAGACGAAATCGATATTAATCCGGTGGCGTGAAAGTTGGGGTGGGCTAATAGGAGTACCCACCTGCCGTCACACTACTTTAAAATTGTTGCATATAGTCCTAACAGGGTATGGGTTGCTGCTTCAGTATAATAATTCCATATTTACTAAATTATTCGTGATTTTCGGATCATCCGCAAACATCTCCGTGAAGTGAGACAAAACACATTTTAGGTACTCAAATACTCGCATATTATATTTGCATGATAATGTAGGAGTCTTCAGATACGACATGAACTTTTTTTTCTCCTTCTCCGATCATTTTTAGCAGAGTTATGACCAATCAAATATTCGGCGTCGATATAGTCATTTATGTATCAAGGGTGTAAAGTAGGCGTTTATGGCATGCGGCTATCAATAAAATTCCGAGTTTAAAGTCGGAAATTCCGTGTTTAATGTCGGAAATTCCGTGTTTGAAGTCGGAAAAATTGAAAAAAAAAATATGTGGCCCCTAGACGATTTCGTAGGTTTCTTCATCTCTTTCTTTTCGTAATCTGGTGGCGCGTGCTCACCTCAAATAAAACAGTGAGTTTTAAATGAAAATGTAGGAACTTCTGAACGTAGAGAAGGGGCATTACTCTATATATCCTTTTTTTTTAGGAAAAGTTAAGAAAAGCAGCATTCGATTTTTCATGAGAATAGACTTCCTACATTTTTCATGAAGCTTAAGTGCTAACTTTGCTAACTTGAATACTACTGACTTTAGTGACTTTCCATCGCCACGTTTCGTACTGGTGTCAATGAAATATTGTAAATCCTTCTGCTGCACTGTAGATGTCGTTGTTCCATCGTCTAACGATTATTCACACACTTGCGAGACACTTTTTCCGTATAACCGATAATTTCCGCTATTTTGGGCAGTTTTTCACGATTTTGAGTATGAAGCCGATGGCTGCCGTGGTAGTAAACTTCAGATTCAGATTCAGCACCCTCAAAAACATAAAGATCCGTTGAGAAAAAAGTTCCGCGGTTTTTTTCTGAAAATGGCCTTTCGAATCCTTATATTATTGGACTAAAATCTATTGGACAAAGATCAATTACATATATTGGACCCGAATTATTCAATCTTGCTCCAGATCAGATAAAAACGGAACAAGTGTTTAGGTTATTCAAAAGTACAGTGATCAAATAGCTCAAAAATGAAAATATAACATTACTTTGATCAAATTCTACTGAATTAATATCTCAATTTTCACATATTTTTAGATCCCTACCTACCTAGCATTTTAAATACTTTTTCCGTCGACCGTTCATTTATGATATATTTTAACGCACTCAAAATCGTTGATTAATGACCCCTGTTAATGAATGATTTTCTATTAATCAACGATTTGATTATATGCAACCCAACATACATTGCTCTTATACATTTTATATTGGTTAGTACTATCTGTCATTATTTATTTGTTAATTTTCAAATAAAATTTCAGAAAATGTTCATTACACCAGTTGTCACTCAAAACCATATGTGGTCCCGTGGCGTAATGGTAAAGTTCACCTGGCATGCAACACTGAGGTCGAGAGTTCAAAACCCACCTAGGGTGGGTAAAAAATAAAATAAAACTATCACTGAGAAAAATGAAACTATCTTTGAGTAGGGTTAATATAAATAGGAAATAGTGATTGTTTTTTTATCGTAACGTTAAATAAATAAACATTGAAAGTGAGATATCTCTATTTTCGAAAACTACTGTCGACGGAAAAGTTTTGTTACAAACTCGTGAATTAAAATGGCGATTAACAATCTCGAACATTAACGCGCTCGCTCCGCTCACGTGTTAAAATATCTCGATTGTTAATCGCCCTTATTAATACACTTGTTCGTTAAATAATATTTTATTTTATTTGCTTTTTCAAAATGAATACAGTAAATGAAGTTTCATCAGCACTCATTTCCAGTGACCCAATTTTCTTCTTTTATAAAAGATTAAAAATTATTACAAGAAGTTGGCTACTTGGCCTGGTCCACGGATAATTTCCATTTTCAATGGAATTGTTTCTAGAAATTATAAATCAGTTCACATATTGTTTCTTTCTCAGTTCACTTCACTGGCAGTTTAGAGTAATTAAGTGATATTGCTGTTTCATTTTCGGCGTGAATATTGTTTCAGATTTATCTGCAAAAGCGGATGACATGGGATGCCTCAAAATTGTTAAAGCACACTCTTCAGTTCTTGGCGGTGCTTTGGGCGATTTTCACAGCAATGACTAGAGTCTCTGACTACAAACATCACTGGAGCGACGTGCTTTGTGGACTGTCCCTGGGGGCACTCATAGCTGTGATAACGGTAAGTTTATATTTGTATTTCGTCCACAGTTTTAGATTTGCGACCGATAAAGTTTTTGGTATTGGTATTGGTAAGTATAGATGGTGACTGATGCGCTGCGACCTGATTAGATATATTGTGCCCCATCTTCTTCTGCTGTCACCAGGTGCCCTTCAAGTCTCAATTCCTTCAGGAATTTTAGGATTTTGAGGGGGTCTACTCGTGGTATTTTTCCCACAGTCAGCTGGTATGATCCCAGTGTATTTAATCCTTTATGACGTACAGCGTAACAATCCATCAAATGGTGGGGTGTTTCTGGATGTTCCCCACAGAATCTGCAGGTGCTGTCCTCCCCCAAGCCTAACTTCCTTAGGTGTTCTTTGAGTCTGCAATGCCCCGTTAGAAATCCCGTGATTGTCTTTAGACTAGTTTTGCTGAGGTTAATCAGTGTCTTCGATCTTGCTCGGTTGAAATTGCCGAGGAGATCTTTGGCCTGTCTCAGCGCTGGAAGTCTTAACCAGCATGTTGCTCTCGTTGCTTCTTCAGCTTTTTTGAATTCTTTTCGGAAGTAAGATTTTCCAAGTCCGCAGAATGGTTCTGGCCCGATCAATGGCGTTGATGCGCCTTTTCGTGCCAGGGTGTCTGCTTGTTCATTTCCCTCCACTCTGACGTAACCCGGCACCCAGAGAAGGGTCACATTGTTGTTACTGCCTAGATCATTAAGTTCGTCTAGGCATTCCCAAACCATCTTCGAGTTGACCGAGTTGTGACAATATAGTAGTTTACCTAACAAGTGCGGAAAAGACACTTTACGCTCGTGTTAGGTACACGGTTTTTCTACTAGCGAAAAAAACCCCCAAAAGTTAACATAAAGAACATTTATTATTAAATATATATTAAACTTGACAACCATACTTGGTAAGCTTTCTATTTTAACCTTCTGCGATGCAATATTTAACTGTCAGTATAATCCGCAAAAACTAAACAAATCTACTTTTCCGCACTAAAATGTTTTTTCCGTACCAAAAACAGTGCGGAAAAAACTTTTCCGCACTAGTGTGGAAAAGTGACTCTTTCAAAACTAAAATGAGTGCGGAAAAAGTAGAAAAATATTTTTTCGGCAATCGTCCGAGAAGTACCTAATTTTCAAACGCTTTTTCTTTGAGAAAGTATCACTTCCTGGTCTAGTCTGGGAAGTACGTACTTGTTGTGTACGCAACACGTCCGAAAACAGTTTTTTTGGCTCACAGACTTCTACGCGTCCAAAAAAACAGTGTTTTCCGGACTTGTTACGTAAATTACTATTTCGGCAACCATCCGGGAAGTACCTACTTCCCGGACGATTTTTCTTTGAGAAAGTATCACTTCCCGGACTAGTCCGGGAAATGCTCAAATTTTAATATAAATATTAATACAAATAAGAATCAGAATGTTTCTGTTAGTACCTATCTTTTGTTCCAATTTCAATATTTAATACAAATAAGAATTACAATGTTCGAAATTTTCTTCTACCAAGACATATAAAAAATAAATGTGTCTCGATTTGTTATTCTACACGATTACCGAAAAAATTGTGTACGCAACACGTCCAAAAACAGTTTTTTTTGGACTCGCAGACTTCCAGGACTCGCTACGCTCGTCCTAGAATCTTGTCCACTTGTCAAAAAAACAGTGTTTTCCGGACTTGTTACGTAAATTACAATTTCCTGCTACCCCTATAGAAAGTACACACTTTCCTCCCTCAAATCAGGGAGGAAACTCCCTAGGGAGGAAAAGTACTGTTCGAAGAAAACCTGAAGCACGTATCTTTGGAGGTGGAGCGAATTTCAATAACTTATCTATTTTTTTTCTTTTGTGCAATCGTTATAATTTTCAACAGTCGAGAAGTATAAACATATTTTTTGTACAACTGACATTAAAAATGACGTTTTTAATTCATTGACACATGAACTAAAAACTGACGTTTTCACAAAATCACTTTTAACACTAGTGTTAAAAGTACTTTTAACACTAGTGTTAAAAGTAAAATGACAGATGAGATGATGGATACTCAGTAATATAGATCTCTCTAATAGAAACACTTCAATCAGATATTATAATCAGAACACCTACTCAAGAGGAATCGTTTATAAAAGTTCACACATGTATTTGGTCGTTTGCGCAATTGATAATACTAATTCCTTTTGAAGTTACAAACGAAGTAGTATTTAGTCCAACTGTAGAATGTCCTTCATCACTGACAAATAATGACATTCATAAATAAAGTGCGTTGGGGTTTATTATATTTGAAGTATCTGTCAGTCAGCCTTGTAATCCAAAGATCGTGTGTTCGAATCCTTATGGATCTTATTTTTTTTTGTTTTTTTCTTACTAGCAGTAACTGTTGAACAAAAAATTTTGTATGATACATTTGTTAAAAGTGATTTTATTTTGCTCGTGGGGTTGCTCCACTCGCTAACGCTCGTTTCGCAATATTCCCCACTCACAAAATAAAATGCCACTTTTAACACTTGTATCATAAATAACTATTATTTTCACGTACCTGCAGACAATTAATTGTGTTCTTTATGTTTTACGGAGAATTGGTCAAGCAAAAAAAGTCAGTTTTTTTCATCTCAAAACGAGGGTTTATTAAAAAAAAACAGTAACGATTCATTATTCATTCGAAACAAGCAGATTTACTTCAATGGGAGCGCCACAGGTTTAAATTGAAAATTTGTTTTTTTTTTAATTTCAAAAAAGTCCTTGCACATTGTTCACACCAACCAATTTTAATAATAAAGAGATTACAGTTCTACTCACCTAGCTGAAAACGTGAAAACATGATGCGCACTCGTCGCACAACGAACTACAGTCCGTTATAATATTGATATTAATAAAATTTATTGAATCCTTTAAGATCATACAAAAGATGATATAGGATACGTCAGACAACAAATACATATATACTTACACACACGAAACATAAAAATATAACTTTCAAACAATACATAAAAATACAGTTCCACACAATGAGAATAAAGATACATCAATAATTGAGAAACTCATTATGAAAACAACCGTTAATCAAACATTTTTGAGAATGTTTTAAAAAGGTTTTCCCTGTCTAGATTTTTCATATCATCAGGTAAATGCTTATAAAATTTTGCCCCTTTATAAAATGGAGAAATTTCATACATACAAGTTGAATGTTTCTGAAGCCTCATCAATTCACCGTGTCTTGTAGGATATGCATGAAAGTCACTATTTCGATTGTAATTCTGAATTTGTTTTTTGAAAAGCAGAATGCATTTATAAACATAAATGCTAGGTACGCACATGACTTTAGTCCTAAGTGTTGTCTACAAAATTCTCTATACCCTACCCTATACTGATGAGGGCAAGAACCCAGAAATCGATCTATAGGCGGTCCAAATGTTTGAACGAACATTTCCGTGCAACTAGCAATTGTGGAGACATCCTTGTAGGACTCTGCACGGAAATTCATTAGATTTAATTCAACGTATGTCGTGGTATTAGCCAGGAAAGTAGTTGTTTTATGATGGATTTTCGACCCAATTATCCCTGTTGTATGGTATTATGGCAATAAGCGTGGTCCTGGTATTGCAGGACATCTTGTTTTTCTCTTGACAAGCTTATTGTGAACAATGCAATGCAGATTTCTTTAATTTGAATCAGTAATGGTTTTCAAGTCGAGGTTGATGAGTTTTTCAACGGCTCCATAGTTGTGGATATTCAGGCTGGTATATAATTGTGTGTCATCTGAATATGCTTGAAAGTTAAAGTATTGTATTGAGGTCAAAATATTACTGGTATAAATGATAAAGAGGAGTGGCCCTAAAATTGACCCTTGAGGTACACCGGAAGTACCATTTCGTGATGACGACATATCATTATTATAACATACTGTTTGACAGCGATTTGTGAGTTATGATATGAAAAGAAAAACAATTTCGTCCGAAAATCCATATTTTAACTTGAAACACAATATGACATACATTCAAACGCCCTATATAAGTGTATATAACGAATCTGGTAATGGGTATTTGCATAAAAAACTGATTAATCATTTGACGTATTTTTTTATAGGCTCGATACTTCTCAACTTTATTCTCCAAGCCCGAGGTCAAGTCCGAGATCAAGCCCGAGCAACTAGAACCTACCAATATGAATGGGAACAATAGGAGTCATAATGTATGAATTTATAATTAGGATGTATCCAGTAGGTGTTCAAAGTGGTTGTTAGAAGGTAGCAAACAATGATTGGGTGTATTCGAAATTTCCATTGTCTAAATTTCCAAAGATTCAACAACCAATATTTCAATTTTAATCGACAATAATCCTGAAAATTTTGAATCGGGACCATTCCTAAACTTTTTTTGAGACAATGGAAGTTTTTCATGAGTTTAGTAACGATTTGCATTAGTTTCCAGATATGCGACAAGCACTGTCTTAACTTTATATAAGAAAATTGAGATTATTTATTTATATAAATATTATTTATTTCTGAATTTTTTGTTTTTATTTGTTGAACTCTCCTATAAATTTGGACCCCGCACCGTTTCAATGGGAAAATGGCTTTCGGTAACTTAGCTCGAAATTTTAAAATATTGTAGAACTCTGTGTTTAAGTCGACTTTTCCAAAATTTCAAATGGTCATTGTGAAGCCATTTCTTCGAATTTATAAACCAAATCAATGATACATCGATTATTTATATGGCTAATAAAAATCCACTAGAGGATATAGTAATTCCTGCACATACTCATGATCTACAGGGTGAGTCCAAGGCTAGCAATTTTTTTACTAATTTGTAAAAAATTGAGCGGTGGAATTCCATTCATTGCCAGATATTTTGAAGGATACTGAGATTAAATTCATTTGAAGATGTTAGCATCTCCTGAATCAGACTGCCATATTTTATACAAGATGTTTTATTTCTCATGAACCCGTCCTGCTTGTTGATATATTTCAAATGCCAATATAGTAACAAACTCGATCGTTTAGAATGATACTATACTCTGCAGATGCATTAAATATACAAGGCCTATCAAAAATAATGGCCTTTGCTCATGATTTCTCTCAAGTAGTTGGGGTTTTGAAATTCATTTTATTCATCAGAATGCAATAATTTTTGATAGACCTTGTATATTTTGTGCATCTGCAGAGTGAACTCTAATCATCAAGATCGAGTTCATCACCAAGTTATCCATAATTCAAGGCATTTGAATACATCAACAAGCAGAAAGGGTTCATGAGAAATAAAACATCTTGTATAAAATATGGCAGTCTGATTCAGTAGATGCTAACATCATCAATCGAATTTGATCTTAGTATTCTTCAAAATATCTGGAAATGAATGGAATTCCACCGCTCAATTTTTTACAAATCACTAAAAAAATTGCTAGTCTTGAACTCACCCTGTACATCGTAGGTATGTGTAGGAATTACTATAATCTAGTGGATTTTTATTGGCCATATAAATAATCGAAGCATGGTTGATTTAGTTCATATATTCGAAGAAATAGCTTCACAATCGCCATTTGAAATTTTGGAAAAGTGAACTTCAACACCCTGTATGATTTAAACCGTTGAATTTAGAGTATTCGCGCAATGGAGACATTTGATCAGCATCACGAGTTCCACAATACATAAAAAGTTCGAGCAAATTTACCGAAAGCCAATTTTCCATTGAAACGGTGTGGGGTCCTTTATATGAATAATCAAGTCTGCTTATAAATGCATTGTATGCATATGGAACTGACCAAATGCATTTTGTTTCATGATATGATATCAAATATATGATAATATATCTATGTGAGTAATGAAATATTCATTATTCAATTGAAAGCTTTTTAGTTCCATATTTTCGATAGTTGATATTTTTTGACCTACTGTGAGATAAGTTGTTACATACTAAATCTACAGGGTAGGAAATCTGAATGAGATCATATAGTCCGGATTTTTTGTAATGGTAAACTTTTCATGGAAACATCAATGGATCTACTCCAACGTGTTCCAAATCTATAAAATGTTCAAGCTTCTTATAACTGATTCAAGGAGGTGCCACTGTATATCGAAATGTCTTTATTGATGTATCCCGGCGAATTCGGAAAAAATTATTAATGTTTGTAAATCTTGATGTTCTGCATGTCCACTTCTCCTTACTTCAAGCTTACGCACAAGGCTATATTTATTTTGATAACATAAAAAAATTCATGAAACAAACAAAAATATCACCTGATTATGAAAAGTGTTTGAATAAATATATACAGTGACGGCCAAAAAGTATGTACCATATGGGAAAAAAGTTTATTATTAGAGTATTAGGAAAAATATTCTTTGGAAAAGTTTGTGCATGACACTCCAGAAACATGGTGTTTTCCATATTATAATCAATCGTGCTAAAGCGTTTCACTTCACATGCAATGTTGAAAACTCTAGCCTCTTTAATTTGACGCACATTTTTGAGATTATGTGCGAAGTGAAACGTTCGTGCACGATTATCATCAAAAATTGATTATAATCGAAAAAACACGATATTTTTGGATTTCCCTATCATCGCAATAATAGTGGAATAGTGTTATGTTAGATACGAACCATTGTAACAGCAAGGGTTCTAACAAAATTCAATTTTTTTAAATTAGTGCTCTCTGGTGCGGAGAAAATGAGAAAGTTTTGTTATTATCATCGGAATACAAATATTTCAGTATGGTCAAGCTATTCATAAGAAAATAATTTGACATTTTTCTACAGCTAGAAAAATATTTTTAAAAAATTGCAATTTTCAATATTCTCACACTATTTTCTGAAACTTTGTGTATGGGTATGAAATTAAATTCTAAGCAACTTTTTCAAATAACTTTTTTCGATATCTTGCCATTTTGCCCGACTTTTTTCCTAATCATAGTAATTTTTTTCAATTTTCCGCCATACCAGCGATCACGTGACATGTGTCAAAATCGATTTTTAGGTTATCGGACAAGCACAAACTTTTCCCAAGAATCTTTTCTCCAATACTCTAATAATAAACTTTTTTTCCATATGGTACATACTTTTTGGCGGTCACTGTATATGGAAAACAAAATCAAATTTTTCACCGATTATTATGTCAGGTGACATATTCTATGGTACTCTTTGAAGGCTTGTAACGATAACAGTAAGTTTGATGTTTTTTGTTGAGAATTTAGATCGAAATTGCATTATTTTTGACCGAAAGTTGTACTGGAACATCAAATTGGGTGATGATGGCTGAATCATCAGAAACACAACTATATAAACTTTTGTTATATTTTATTAAAAATGTACCATATTTGCTATTGACATTGCAATGAATTAGGAATATATACAAATAGCCAACGCCTATTTGAAATATAGGGGACCTAATAAATGGAATCAATGGCTCTAAATTTTGATATAAGAATTTAAACTTAATATCTTGATGATTTGAATTTCTAAAATTTTTCAAGTTAATAAAAGTACCATAAGATCTATGTTTACTGTTTGTGGAATGTAAAACATTTCAATTGATGTTAGATAATAAAGAAATAAATTTTTCTTGCTAGTTTCAAAACTTTTTCAATATAAAATGTCAAGTTTCATAACATTTCGAATCGTTAATCAGGTTTTGGAGAAAGCATTTCTAATTTTTTTCTTTTGTTCAATTTTTATTATTATAGCAATTTTTATTCTCGCGAAATAATGGTGTCTATTAAAAACATTGTTGGAAATAGTAATTGAATTGAGAAGGTAGGAAAGTACAGTAAAAGTTGAGGTAGCAATAAAAGGTAGCTAATTCGTTTCACCTGATACTCTTATGTGTTGAAACATTGCAGAAAAATCATGCATGATATTTGAATAAAAATATGATTTCTAAGCAAAAATTCAGAAGTTCTTTTTCTGGAGTTGATCCATCCAGTTATCAAACTTCCACTTGTATTTGGATTTTTTTTTGTCTGTAAAGTTGAAATTTTCCGAAACTGTTATTTTCAACAGAAACTGAACTCTTACTTAGCCTTTTGTTCACCTATAAATAGTTCTTTCATTGTGGTATTCATAGTTCCAAACAGATTATCTCTTATCAATAAATCATTCTCTATCATTTTTGAGATGCAAATAGTTTCTCACTAGAAACAGTTCATTTTCTAATTTTCAAGTTATATGCATTAATAACCTGATTTTTTCAATGCATAACAACTCCGTTTTGCATAGGCCAACAAATTATATAATTGTACAAACTGGACCACTCAAGAAATTTCGGTAATTTATTGAAATATGGCAAGAGGGCAATAAGTATGGGTCTGTTATTCATGTTATATCTACTGAAGCTAAAATATACTTTCCTTTCTCTATTGGACATACAATATTTTTTCACCGTAAGTTTAAGCAACTTTATTTTTTGGTCTTCTATTCAGGCAGTGACTTAAATAGAAATAACAGTTTGTGTTTCAGTTGGTCGAGAATTCATTACATATTTTTGGTGCCTCATAACTTCTTGCAAACACATAGAACTGGTCTGGTATCCATAAAATTCGAATACTACGCCTTCAATCAATCACTAGCTGCGAGTATACTATTCAAAACTATTGAAATTATATTCTTTGATTTCAATTCAGCTCTTTAATGTTGGTGGTGGTGATATCTTGTAAAAGACAATACTGAGTTAGTCTGGCGATTGTCACTGACTTTTCTGTCCATTCCAAATACTCATTAATAATAATAATACTTGTAAGTAATCAATAGTTATGTGATCTCAAAGAAAGAAACTAAAAACTCCTAATCAATTTCAGCAATGTTTCAACACACGTGAACTCAAACATAAATAGATAACTACTATTAAGTATTACATGTATATTGAGTAGTTAAGTCTAATTTATTAAATATATATTTGTGGTTTATATAGTAGGTATATAATGTTCTTTATCGAGCGGATTTCAAACTGTTTACACACGAATAATGAACAAAAGGTTTTTCAAACCTTCCCAATATGTGGTTATATTCAATAAACATTTTATTTTATAGTATACAGTATGTCTTCATTCTGATGTGATTATACGTTTGTATACAATGAGATCTCCGATTTCTTCTTACTCTTTGTGATATAGGTAGGTTAATTTTGTGCATTTTTATATATTACTTTCTTTAACTGTTGAAAAGTTGAGGCTGACCACGGGAGTTATTTTCATTCAATTTCTACGTTAAAAAATAACCTGTAATTTTCGAGAAGCCAGGATTTTTCGACAGTTTTAGAAAAACAATCTGTCATATGAACTACGTTTACATAGGGAAATAACATTTTTTTTTTAAATTGAAATATTGTTAAATCTCCCGCATTAACAACCCTGTACAAACGTAGTCATAAATGTTTATATACAGAGTGACCCATTTGAAAGCGTGCCACCTCTGAATCTGTTCATAAATAAAAAAATTATAAAATAATAAAATAAAATTTTCCTAAAATTCCACTACTTTTAAATTTTACTTTTAAATAGTTTTTGGTGAAATTCTGACCAAATGTATTTCGAAGTATTCTGAATCCAGTGGTGTAGTCAGAATTTTGATGAAAGTTCCGAAATTGAAGAGGTGGTTTGATTTACTGACATAATTTTCAAACTTCATTTCCATATAACATTTTTCTTCATGGACACATTCCTACGTAATTTTCACATAAATCACTTGAGAATGTCGTGAATCCAGTGGCGCCGTCTAATTCTATCTAAAAAAAATCGCCACCATGTTTTTTGAATTAGTGACCTTGGAAAAAATTCGAAGTAGGCCTTGAAATTTTTATTTTCATTTCGACTGTATAGCACTCATCTAGAACTATTGATGCTCCATCTGTTGGAAAAAAAAACCTTTGAATCGGATAATGAATAACAGTTGTAGAGAGGTGGCCCGCTTTCAAATGGGTCACTCTGTAGATTTTATTTTTATTGTGATTTTTCAAATATATTCTTCTCGGCTTTTTTTTTGTTTTATTGGCCTAAAAAATGCTTTATTGATATCTAAAGAAAACAGTACTACAGAGGAATTCCTTCGAAAATGAAAACCTGCTATTTCAGTGCCAGAGAACAATTCAGGAGTATTAATTTTTTTGCTCGTTTTGTTAAAAATTTCTTCTTTACGTGAATCTAAGGCATTCGTTTTCAAGTGAAGCTGATACTAGTTTGGACAGGAAGGTGCATGGTGCTGTATTGAACAGGGGTGGATAAAAGGTTCGACCACGACGACCACCAAAACAGCAAGAACAGGATTCCAAACAGTTTATTTGTTTTCTGCTCAAATGTTATAAGTTTGTCTGAGTTTTTGGGATCTAAAAATACCGGAAAAATCAACTTCACGAACTCACAAATAATTCAATAAAATTACAAAATGGATAAATATAAGTAGGTACAAAAGTTTTTCTTACCTAGACCCGGCAGCAAAACCCAAAATAAATGTGATTTAACACAGACCATTCAGGCTCTAGAACTGTCACTCGAACGATTAAACGAAAAAGAGTACTTTTCTCAAGGAATTCAACTTATTGTCTGTCCTAGGTATTTTTTTATAATAGAAAGTTTTTATTTAGTTTTTTCTTATTTACTTAAGCTTCCTTCAAAAGATATAAATTTTCCCAAAACTGCATGCTGACGACACCTATCGGGTGGAAGATAAAACCACCGCGGTTGATAATACAGATTCCCACCAAGTACTATTGAATTGAAAATGGTTGATTCGTGAATACAAACGCAGATGGCGCCAAGCCAAAAGTGGAAAGAAAATGTCCGATTGGGACGGTCAGCACGCAAAACAAACAAAATGAAACACAAGTCGGCTGGAATGGCATCCAGCATTATTAATAATTCTAATCCTAATCCTAACGGTTATGCCACAGTATATGGAGAAAAACAAAATAGCCATCAACCCAGGTAAAACCGAGTTGATCAACTTCACAAAGAAATTTACTCATGTAAAATCTATTGGAAGGTTTGAACTTCTATTGGCATACATTTTATATTTAATATGTTTATGTTCAATATGTAAAATGAATATTGTAAAAGTGCCCTAAGTAGGCGTGGCTTGCATAAGCGAAACAGTGAGAGTGCTGTTTTCCGCTGTATTTTCAACCCTATGGGAAAATTATAAATACTCTGGTCCTATAATTCCGAGAGTTGGGACTTTTTTTTCAGGAAATTTTCTCATCTCTTTGAATCTTCAGATTTCAAAAAGCAAACCAAACCCCTTTTATTCCTTTTTACTAATTTTTTTATAACTTTTGCAATTTTTTTAAGTGGAACTTAATTTTTTCAAAAATCAGCGATTTTCCGAATCGAATGACACCTCATTCATATTTTTTTCGGCAACCGGCCGGGAAGTACCTACTTCCCGAACGATTTTTCTTTGAGAAAGTAGTCCGGGAAGTACGTACTTTCCGGACTAGTCCGGAAAATGCTCAAATTTTAATATAAATATTAATATTTTCTGTTAGTACCTATATTTTGTTCCAATTTCAATATTTAATACAAATAAGAATTACAATGTTCGAAATTTTCTTCTACCAAGACATATATAATAAATAAATGTGTCTCGATTTGTTATTCTACACGATTGCCGAAAAAATTGTGTACGCAACACATACGAAAACAGTTTTTTTGGACTCGCTACGCTCAACAGTGTTTTCCGCACTTGTTACGTAAATTACTATTTTGAGACTGCTGAAAAAAGTTAGAGTCGGCGAAACAAAAGTATAATAAATAGGACAACGTCTGCCGGGACCGTATATTGGTAAAAAACCTGTACCGGTTAACTATCCACAATATAGACATTTTTTGACTTTGACAGTTTATTTGATGATGAATGATAATTGATAATTTGATAAGTGAGGTAAGTGAGGTTATGTGTTCAGTGGTTAACCTATTTTTTCTCTTGAATTTCGAAGACGTTTACAATTATGGGTGAAAATACCGCCCTTGTTAATCATCTGAGGGTGATTTTGGGAAACGATGTTTCCAATGATATTGTCAGGTTGGTCTAACTTTAAAAGTATTTTTGTTATAATGTATGATATCAATTATATTCAGCTACATAAAAAGTATAAAACAAGAGGAAGACTTCGAAGAGTTTATGGAAAATATTCTGGATAAAAATAACAGTGCTCATAAAACATCCTATGAGGGTATACGCAATATTATATTCAAGAAGCGATTCAGTTCCAGAACTGAGGTTATAGTTCCTAAAAATTCAGGCCCTCAGGATTCTCGTAAACAAATTCCTCCCAGTTCTAACTCTAAGAAAGGAAAAACCAAATTCAAGGATATTAACACATACCAGGCAAAGGAAAAAGAAAAGGAAGGTAATAACACTGGGAAATTTGAAGAGAAAGTAATTTTCATAATATGGTCGATCTTAGTTCGAGTTCAAGGGTTCAGTATTTATAATTTCTATACCCATACCTAACTTACGTATGTTTTTATTGTAACAGAATAAATTTTGTCTGTTTCTCATTGAACTCGATAAAAATATAGAATAAATTAACTAGAAGAAGTAGGCAACTCCTCTCTGCGGTATGGAACATCTTCATTTGCTGGTATCTCCTGGATCAACATTTTCAAAGTCATACTTTTTAGGTAGATCCATATGTGACTGTTTTGGTCAGGAACATGACTTTATGAACAATTGTCTAGTATGTGGAAGGATTCATTGCATGGAGGAAGGTCCTGGTCCTTGTCTGTTTTGTGGAAATATGGTAAATACTTGGGTATTATTTCTTTGCAAAATATCCTTTCATATACCTATTGATTTTAGATTTCTGTACGAGGAGATGAATTGTATGATGCTAATAGTAGAAAACAAAAATTAATAATGAAGTGAGTATACTTTTTTGAATGAATTGATTGATTTTCTCAAGTATTACTAGTTGAATATGAAGAAAAACTAACCCACAACTTCAGTAATATCCTGGGTATATTTACAATTCATATTACCACTCCACATAATCAAATTCATGGCTCAATAATCACAATTTTTATTCAAACATTTGTTATCAATAGTTATAGCACTAGCTATTAGCAGTATGGTGTCAAGTTAAAGAACTTTAACAATAATTATCTCAACAAGGTGACTTATTTTGCGAGTTCAATTTTATGAACTGGCTTTTATCTTTCATATTTATAACATTGATCTTGTATATGAAAACTATGATCGCAGTATGAATGTTCATTGATAAAAAAAACTCATTTCAGTATATATTGACAAAGAACCAGTGGGCTTTTTTTTAGTCAAAAACCCACCCATATATACAAACAGAAGTAATTAACTGACTTAATGTGAAAATATTGTTATTAAAAGAATAAATTCATTCCTTCCAAAGTGACAGATATCCATAAAAAATCTTGGATCACCCACAGGCTACATTTTATCATCTATAAAAATTCTACTTAGGAAAAACAGTCAAATAATATTAATCAAAAAACTATATACAAAAATAAGAATCTAAATGAACTTTTCTCAAGATAACTACTAATAACATTAGTCTTTGGCATTTTATTTTAGGGAAGTTTTATAATCATAACAAGATTTCCTGTTTTTTTCTGAGATTAAGCTGTTACTCAAATCTGACCAAATGATACCGTAGGTATTACATAATATACTCTCCAAGGATGCTGAACTTGCTGCATAACTGTGCAGATCAGCTAAAAAATTTGTCATTTTAATTAACGGATTTCTCTTTTAGGAACTAAATTCAGACTATAATAAAGCCACTATTTATGTGCTGGTGCCTTTGTAATTCAGTCAACCATTTTTCTGCAGTTTCTTCATACTCATCAGCCAGTGATGTTTCTAGAAAAGTGAAATGGCTGATTTATTTTACTACTGTTAAGTAGATTATGAATATTACCCTGTATGGTCAGTTGCCCCAAACCACTACGACAAATAATAATAATTAATATAACTTACAAATATAACAAAAAAAAGGAGTGTACCCAAAGGCACAACTTGTGCGGGTAAAGGACGGCTATTATTATTTTTTTTTGCCATGGCTCTTCGGGGCGACTAACTGATTTTTTACACGATTTATATTAGCTTCACTTGTATGTTTGTTTGTATGTTTGTAACTGACTCCTTAGGGCGTGATTTTCACCCATTTCCAGACGTCCGAATTATTTGAAATTTGGCAGGTGTTCATAGTTCCGGTGACAATGCAATATGACATATTCAAAAAAAAAAAATGGAGGATCCAAGATGGCGGACGAGATTTGTGATAATGGTCCGATTCCTTTCAAAATTGGTATATAAGGGTTTTCATAGTCAGAGATTATGATTTTTTTATCAAAATTCACGAATTCAAAATGGCGGCTCCAAGATGGCGAACGAGGTTTGTGATTATGGTCAGATTCGATTTAAAATTAGTATGTGAGGTTTTTTTGGGTCGTATATATCGAATTTTCTGTCAACATTCATAAATTAAACATGGCGTAAAAATTTATGAATTCAAGATGGCGGCCCAAGATGATGGACGAGTATTGTGATTATGGTCAGATTCGATTCAAAATTGGTATGGTTTTCGGGTACGAGATTTCAATTTTTTAGTAAAAAAAATAATAATAGTTTAAAAAAAAACTGAAGAACTTGCATGTACTAAAAAGTAAAAAATAATTGACAGTTTAATTTCCCAAATGTAAAAAAGCGTTGGGTGCTTTACCTATAAAGTTCTCTTGAGCTCTTGAACGCTCTGTATTGTTAAATTAAGCTGAAAAATATGAGGATATAGATTGAAAGCACCCCACGCTTTTTTTACATTTGAGAAATTAAATTGTCAATTATTTTTTTCTTTTTAGTCCATGGGAAGTAAAGCGTGTTCTTTAACTATTATTTTTTTTTGGTAACATATTCACTTATCAGCTGTAGGAAAACTCGGAAAACCAACAGCAACACTCCGGGTTATTGGTGAGCACTCCAAGAAAGCTCCAGGCAAATTATGGTGTTAATAATAGTTGATCTCTATCTGCACATGCTTTCTGGCACATTATACGGGCGTTTAAGAGCGATTATTTATTATAATTATTATTATTTTACCAAAACAACCAATACTTCTGTCCGTGGAGTAAGTGGTCATTGGGTCCGAGAATCATGTGCTCTGAGTAGCCGAATCGAACCAAAAATAACGGCCTTCGACGTTCGTCTGTCCAAGATTTCTGCCATCTTACGGCAAGCTGGAAAATCGTTCTACTTTGGTAGTTGAGAAGGATATCAGTGTTATTGGCTTTCATATGCCTGAGGGTGGGGAATGGGTAGATTCAATAGAATCGGCACATCTCATTCTCTGTAAGGCAACATAGGTCACATGTGTCTGGTTTATATCGTGCGAGTGACGGAGATAATAGTATATCACTTGTAGCACCGCGTTATGTATGTGGATAGAGGCTGCACAAACTCCGAAACTGATAGCAAATGCATTAGGGTATCAGGTGCCTCACGACACGCTGCGCATGCTTAAGCTGACCAAGTTTACAGCAAATGTTTCATGCCTAAATTCGAACAAAGATCGAAAAGTGTGAATTTACGGAAGCGTAGAAGGGCCAACTCTTCCGCAATTTTATTTTTTTTATAATTCCGACTTTTATCGCGGAATTCCGAATTTAAAATCAGAATTCCGACTTTTATCTCGGAATTCCTACTTTTATCTCGGAATTCCGACTTTTATCTCGGAATTCCGACTTTAATCTTCAAATATAGATATAATAGTAGAAATAGTAGAAAGGTAGTCTTTGCTGACTAGTTAGGATACAAAAGGGGAGATTTTTGGGTGAAGCAGCAACAAAACGTGTACTCTTTTAACACTATATTTCCGACAGTGGTTCCCTGAAGATGACAGTAACCACTGTCGAAATATCGGAAATATAGTGTTAAAAGAGTACACGTTTTGCTTGCTGCTTCACCCAATAAATTTTGCTGAGATTTCTCAGATCAGTTCTTTTGTTCATCCATCGTTATTAATTTGAACCATTTCCTTCGGAGTCGGCTCTTTAAACAAAATATGAAAATAAACTGATGCAGTTTTTAGACAACATGCTTTCGTGGAAAATTATCGGTATGTGTAATTACTTCCGAATATGTCCCGCTTCATAGTATTTTCACATATAATCTCCCTAGTGCTTGAATTATTGCCGGAAATTTTTCGAGTACATGAAACTTCAAATATCTCGAAAACCGTTGATATTTGTGAAACGAAATGTGTTCCTTTTTTGTATAGGAAATATTGGGGATTAAGAAAAAGAAGACGAAATCGATATTAATCCAGTGGCGTGAAAGTTGGGGAGGGGCGAATAGGTGTACCCACCTGCCGTACGCCCCTGTTTAGAGTTACAAACACATCATTTGCCTTGAAATATGAAACTGAATGCTGTAAAGTGACATACCAAATTTCATTAAGAAAAGTTAAGCCGTTATGGAGTTATTCTGGAAAATACATTTTTTTGTGTCACTTTCAACACCCTGTAACTCGGTTAATACTCATCTTAGGGTACATGTTTATTGCAACTTTCATCCTTAACATGAAGTGAGGATTCTACCCTCGGAGTTTGTCCCCTTTATTCTGGGACACCCTGTATAGGCGTCTTAGTAACAAGGCATATTCAGAACACGTGGCTAATGACCATAGCAGTCGATGCCAACACACCAAGGAAAAAAAATAAAAAATAATGATAATTTTTGGATCTCGAAAACGGCTTCAACGATTTGGATCAAATTTTGTATATAGATAAGATATTGCTACTTAAGTTCATCTATATAGGCGCTTTTCATGAAAAAATATTATTTTACTCATACTATCAATAATAATAATATGAATTTTTGGATCTCTGAAACGGCCCTAATGATTTGGATCAAATTTTCTATTCAGATAAAATTTGTCGTTTTAAGTTCATCTATAGATAGATAGATAGATAGATAGATAGATAGATAGATATAGATATATATAGATATATGGGCGTCTGTTTTAGAAAAAGGCGATTTTACAAATAATCAAAATAATAATAACGTGAATTTTTGGATCTCGAAAACGGCTTCAATTTTTTGGATCAAATTAATTATTCAGATGAGGTATTGCTGCGTGCGTAATTTTTCCATTCGTGCGTAAATATACCTTTTACAACACTTGTTACCTAATATACTATTAACAAGTTCTTAACAATATCACTGAGTACGAAAAATACTTGAAAATCAATCGAATTCAATAACAAGATAAAACATAGGCTATTAGTCACCCCAGTATTTATTAAAAATTATTTACCACATGGACACTGCTAGATTGGTGAAAATTCGCCAAGTGTAATAGTCTTTTTTTCTTATATTTAAATAAACGTTTCATTATAGTACGTTAATGGTTTCCAGAATTATTTCAAAGTTATTTTGTCAACATTTCCAGCGGGAATAAGTTCGTGGTGATTATCATGTGATTTGGTATTGGTACCCGTGTTCCGGGATTGTAGCCACGCGTAATATCAACCTAACCTAATTTATTTTTCTGTATCTTGAATCTGAGATGTCATTGAAATTGTTGATTTGTATATAAGAAAAACCTAAAAGATATCAAACAGATTACCATTATCTTACAGTTAAAGTGTTATTATGGGACATTGGACATTAGAAATTGCCAAAATGGCTATATATGTAACCTTTCCAGTTGCTCTATTTCACTACTTCAATCAGCCCCAGTACTTCGAGGAATGGGTAGTCAATACCAAGAGGGAGGTATATCCTCCCGAAGATCCTGTTAAAAAAGAAGAGTTTCAAAGTGCCATCAGAGCGATACAGGAAAAACAGCGAGGTCAATTTGTTGCAACCCTCGAAGACAAACAATGAATCCATCGATAGTTGTAGTGTTTAAAATATAGTTTGTACATAGTTATCAATTGTGGACCATTTGTTAATATATGAAATGAAATATTGATGGGGAAGGCTTTTGTCTGGTATTATATTCATTAAGATACAATGGACCCAAACAGAGCTCACAAGGTGATTTTTTGGGAGATTGTTTATAAAGATAGTTGTTGCCGACCAATGTTTTGCCCTTTTTACTCCCATATACACCTACAACGTTGGCTCATTATAGCAAATATTTGATTCAATAACTTGACTCAATTACAAACTGAATTATGTCAAAATTACAATCAGTACGTTCATTCGTCTGCTACGAGGTGTGTGGTGCAATGTAATTTATAACCTCATTTTGATTCAAGTGTATTTCAGTGCAGATAACACAAAGGAATCCGACAATTCACAAATACTAACATCGAGTGTGAATTACACCAAGTATAGGAAAGTGCTACGAAAGAAACCCTAGTAAAGTAACTCAATACTACAAGTATGAGATGTTGAAATGCAAAACTTGAGATGTTAATAAAGTCGAATTTATTTGAAAACTCCCTGTTCCTAATACAGTAGTGTCCATTTATAACTAACCTCAAGGGTTAACTACCAGCGAAGTTTGTTATAAAAGATAAATGTAATATATATGTTATATACAGATTGGTTTGTTTTAAAGGGAATTTCGCAATAAGAGTGTTCGTTATAAGCGAACATTACTGCATTGTGGGCATTGGTTCTTGGTGAACCTAGTTTCCTAGTTTTATATTCACAGCAAAAAAGGTTCCTCTAGAATTCCAGGGGGTTTTACATCTAAACGCTGTGAAATTCAATAACCCACACACACGAAATAGTCAATGCTTTTGCAAACTGAGAGTGTTTTTGTGACAATCGACCATGCAATATAACAATATAATAATAACAAATAACCCAACAGTATCAATCAGATCATTTTCAATAATTTTCATTCAGCATTAACAACTAATTACTTCCCAGACATATGGAAAGTATCAAAAGGTAGATTAAACGATATTTTGAATTACAGACCAATAACTCTTCTGTCAAACTTTGCAAAGGCCTTTGAATCATGTTTGTACAATAGATTATCTCCTACTGTTATAAACTCAATTACTACAAATCAACATGGTTTTATCACCAAAAGATCGACAATAACTTTGATGTGTTTCACTCAAACAATATACAACAGATTCGAAAACGATACATAAGTCGACACTATTTATACAGACTTCTCAAAGGCCTTTGACAAAAATAATCATAAAATATTACTGAACAATCTGGATGTTTTCAGTCTAGACGAAACACTCTTGTCATTTTTTGATTCCTATCTCACAGACAGAAAATTATCCCTGTTGTCTGGAAAAGTATAACCGTGGAACGGACGATTTAGGATGTAAGCTCCTATTAAGGTGCATCATCTTACGAGTTTTCACATCGAGTTGTCGCAGCTTCTCTTGAGTCCATTTCACCACTCCAAAGGAGTAGAGTAAGATCGGAACGGCAAGCATATTAGTTGCAGCAACTTTGGTCTTCCCGACAGTTCTGACGACCAGATCTGTCGGAGTTTGTGCTGATACTTGCCGCGGAGAGAGTTTTTAACTGTGTTCACCTCTTGGGAGCGGCGTTGCTCCACTCCCAAGTAGGTATACATCTCTCCGGCATCAAGATGATGTAGATGCTTCCGTCTACGAGCTTGACATCCTCTCCGTATCCCTCGCATCGTCCTCTTTTGAGATGAACCGTGGCACATTTGTCAATCCCGAACTCCATTCCGATAGCAAGCGTGTACTCTTGCACCACCCTTAAGGACTGATGTAGGTCCGTTTCTCCAAAGGCATACAGTTTGAGGTCATCAATATAAAATAAATGGGTGATCTTATGCCTCCGGTTGATGGGGGTGCCGCAGTTGTATCCACGGGTTATCCTGAGTGCAACGGACAATGGCAATAGTGAGATGCAGAAGACAAGAGGGCTGAGGGAGTCTCCCTGGAATACGCCCCTTCTGAAGATTACCTGCTCTGTTTGGACTCTGACTTGACCAGATCTTATGGTGAAGCGAGTCCTCCAGAGTGGCATCCGTTGTTCAATGCATCCTACTATTTGATCGGGCACCGCAAGGCATCTGAGCAAATGCATGATTAGCTCATGCGATGTTGTATCAAATGCCTTGCGGTAATCGATCCAGGCCATCGAAAGGTTCGCTTATACTGCACGGAGTCCTGCGTTATACATCTGTCGATGAGCAGGTTCTCCTTGCAGCCAGCGACCCCCCTCTTTGACCCTCTTTGCTCATATATCCGTTTGTACACCGGATCAACTGCGAAGAGTATTCGCGCGTATGAAATGCGCTTAAACATCTTATAGCACGAATTCAAACATGTTATTGGCCTGTAATTCTTTAGATAAGACAAATCTCCGTTTTTGGGGATGAGCACGGTTCGCCCCTCGACAAACCAATCCGGAATCTGCTGCTCCCCATCTAGCCAAGAGTTAAAACTCTTGCCAAATGGTGGTGGGTACTGGGGAATTTTTTCCACCAATAGTTGTTTTACCCATCAGGGCCTGGAGAGGCGAAGTTCTTTGAGCCTTTGAGGGCTCGTCGGACTTCTTCCGGGGTTATCGGATTGCGCAGATCATTGTAGTCAGGCTGTTGAAGCCTCCTGCAGAAGGCTTCAAACTGCGCTAGGGCTGGAGTGTCTACGTTGAGTGGTTAGGGATACTAATAGATGTTCTTCCAGAAGGTTTCCACCCGATCAGCGGCCGGCGGATTATCGACAACACGTGGATACTCTTGGAATAAGCGAGAAGGTTTATCGCGGAACTTCATATTTTCCACGACGCTTCTCGCCCGCCTCACTAGTGACTTTCTTGCAGCCACCAGCATTCGTATCCTATCAAGGCAGTGCTGCTTGATGGTAAACAGCACGCTTTGATTCAGTGTGTGGTGAGCTCGTCTCAGTTTTGCGGCAATTCGCCGTACTGTGACCGTGGAAGGCCTATTGGCCGCCACGTAGTCTACCACACACTGGATACGAGACGCGTGTTGTCTCGCCGACTTGATCTTAGCTTCCATCTTGTGTATGCGTCTCTCATGCCTCCCAACCAGAGGGACGGTATTCCTCCTCTCTGTCTGGGACAGAGCATGAGCGGCGTCATACACGGCAGAGTTGATCTGCCAGATGTCAGCTTCCTCCGAAAGAACTCCACGAATACTCGCATACACCTGTGCCAGTTGTTGTGGCTTTAGGGCCTTGATTTTGTGTAGCGCCCTGCGGGTTCTGATGCCCTCCATCGGTGGTATGATGTGAGTATCCTCTGCACCCAGGTTTACGAGTGGCACATCTGCCACTACGTTAACCAGCTGAGGAGGAGCTCTTACATAGCCTTGGGCCCGAAGATGAGATACGTAATCCCTGAGATTTTGGGCGGAAAGGGCGGCATGCTCTGGGTACCTCTCACTCCACAGAGCATGCATTCTCGCCATGTATCCTCTCCGGGCGGGCTCACTGCTCTCGTAGCAATGCAGAAGGCCGTCCCTCAGCTCATCCGCCCACTCAAGGCGTCCGTTGTCATTGCGGTTGTCATTGTTTGGCAATCCATCGTTTTGGGCCCCACCACGTTGCCTTTTACCCCTATTCCGTTGGGGTCGGTTGTGGGGGCCTATAACTGGTCTGTCTAGAACCAAGTTTCAGAGTTTACTGGTGGGTTAACCCAGTAAACCCACGGCCGACACCGGAGGGAAAGCTGCCTTTTCCCTCCCGGATGCGCATTAGCTGCCGGTCCGATTTTGCATCCAGGGCCTTATGTGTTGATTGCCCCCCTGCCTATTTATTATTATTATTATTACTATTACTATTATTATTATTATTATGGTTATTTAATGATTTTTTCAGTTTTTTTTGATAAAAGTAATGCAATAACAAATTAGGTTTGAGGGTGTGAACAATTTTGAAATATTCTTTTTATATTATGAAAGCTTCTCAGATTTGGTGTCTCTCGATGAATAAATTAAACGAAATACTTTTTTCCAGGCCTAAGGAAAACAAAGTATTTGATGATGATAATGACTATTTCAAAATAAATTCTAAGAAGAATAGTGATAAAGAAAGCAAACAAAAAATGGTTATTGCTTTGGACCTTGCAACTAGAAGAGTTATTGAAACTACCCAAGAGGATGCTAAGATAAAAGAGAGGCTTCTCCAAGATTCTGTGGAGCATCTGAAAAAAGTGGAAGAGATTTATAAAAATATTCAGAAACAATCTCAACACACCTATGATAGGACCCGAAATACAGTTAGTTATTTTTATTTTTTTGCTATTATTTATTTAAAAATTAATTATTTCTTGTATTCCATTTGAACAAAATGCAAATCACTATTTTTCATTGAAAGTCTGGTTTTGTCGAGAATATTCGTTTTTTGAAATTGTGTTTATTTTCAGACTGTGGAAGCTTAAACCCAAACAAAATAATGTCAAGAAACTCACTATTAGATATTTTAAAATTATTTTTGTTGATATTTTTCCTTTGTGTGAAATTGAACTTGAAATTAATCTGATCTGAACGATCACATTGGAGAATTCCTTCGAATGATGCAATATATGTTTGTTTCAGAATGTCAATGAAGATTTAGTGAACCTACTTATCCAGATGCGTCATAAAAAGCCAACAGGCATTGAAGAAGATTTGGCACAGGAAGACTCTGCGATGCCTATCATAAACTATGGAACGAAGGTATTCGATGAGGATCTCATGGTTACCATGGACCACGGGCTGTGCTTGAGCATGCATCAACCGTATGCTAGTCTTTTGGTAGCCGGAGTGAAAATGTAAGGGCACTTATATCTTGAATAGGAATTCTGATTTTAGATGGTTTTTCAGTTGAACCGAGGATATGAATATAATTTACATAAGAGAGAGAGAGAGAGATGAATATATGTCTTTATTCAAATAATTAAAACTTAGAATTAGAATCGATACATAAGTTTATCTATGAGATGTATAAATCATCTCAAAGTAGTTTTGTAGAAGCTTTGCCAAATATCTAACAGATATAATTCAATGGTCGTAGAAGGTAGTAGCTGGTTACCGTTGAATACTTGCTGACGAAAATACCTCTATTGAATGGGTTTACATGGGAGTCCGGATTGTTTATAATCCACTTCTCATTATCTAAATGAACTGAATGATATTCAAAAGTTCATACGTGCATCAATAAAAACTCATTATTCAAAACTCTAAAAATGTCTTTAATAGATGAAATATTTTAAGTAATTTAGAAAGTCTGTGGTGAACTAAATAGAAAAATGGCATTTTTGATAGAGATTTTAACAACAGAAAATAGTTAAACTCTGTTTATTGCTTATAACCTGTGAATTCTTTTTCAGTAACAGAACTGTTGCATATAAATACTTTTGAATCAAATTACATAAATTTCATTATCTATCTCATAACACTAGAATGATTTTTATAGAAAAACAACGTTAAAGTCAAAATTAGATTTACTATTTAAAAATATACATTTTTGATTTTTGTTTGATTGTGGAATCATCTGCGGCTGAAAGGCAAACTTTAGTTGCTATTTTCCATCGTTCAAGATAACCTCTTGGGAGGTATTCATGTTGAAACGGGGGAACATTCTCCATGAAAATTTAAAAATAAATGTGTTTAATTTGTAATATCTAACAGAAAGCAACTACTTCCCCTGCAAAAGCCACGCTGGACATTGAAAACTAGCTTTGATAGATATTGTGAAAAGACTAACTGAAAAGAAAAAATCTTAAAGTAAAAATTCGCATTTTCATTTAGATAGTGGATTTTTTTTTATTTTCTCTAGTTATTTAATTTAATGAATTTTCAATTATAATGCAGAGACTAGGTCTTCTTGGGGTAAATGTCAATACTTCTGCAGTTGGTCATTCCCAACCAATGGGAGATAATTTTCAATGTTTGATTGCAATAGGGAACATGCATTATTTAAGTTTTTGGGTTTTCTGCATCAATTCGGGTCTCAAAAAATTATCTTTAGTGAAAATAATTACTTGAATCTCATTTTTTTCCGAAATATCAAGGTTTGAAATTGCTTTTTGATTAAAACACACAATTTGTACCTTGACGTCGAATAACTAGCGCTCCTTGTGGCTGTATCCAAAATAGGGTGTAACATAAGTACGTTAAAATATTCAAGTGACGTATTCCTGAGACAATTTTAAGAAAAAATTCTATATAAACTTGTGTCCGGAAATGCTTCGTTTCGGACATACAGGGTGTTGAAATTGAACTTTTTTTTTCGCTTTTTGAAAATAACTTTTGCAAGAAATAAGTTATTTGCACGAAATTTGGTACCCGGGGGTTTTTTGACGTGGGAAATCATAATTTCGTATTATTTTTCATGTAAAATCTAGAGAGCGCTGCGTACGCTGTCATTATTCATTTCAAATTGCCCTAACATTTAAACCTCATTCCCACACTTTTTCCAAGTAAAAAAGGTACACTTTCTCAACAATGCTGGAGGTGATCGTTTTCGAGATATTTGTAATTTTCTATATTGATGCATGTTACTTAGCTCCTAGGGCGCTAAGTGAAGTTGCTGAGAACATTCCAAAAACTAAGTATGTGGTAGATCTTGTCAAAATAAACAACTTTTTTCCTATAAAATGTTTATCGGAAAATGATTCGTTTTCGAGATACAAATTGTTGAAATTTTTCTAAGCAACTTCACTTAGTGCCCTAGGAGCTAAGTGACATGCATTGATATAGAGAATTGTAAATATCTCGAAAAAGATCACCTCCAGCGTTGTTGAGGAAGTATACCTTTTTTAATTGGAAAAGGTGTGGAAATAAGATTTTTTCATGAAAAGTACCAAAAGTTTACTGTCAAAAATGTTAGGGCAATTTGAAATGAATATAATACGAAATTATGATTTCCCACGTCAAAAAACCCCCGGGTACCAAATTTCGTGCAAATAACTTAATTTTTGCAAAAGTTATTTTTAAAAAGCATACAAAAAAATTCAATTTCAACGCCCTGTATGTCCGGAACGAAGCATTTCCGGACACAAGTTTATTTAAACTTTTTTCTTAAAATTGTCTCAGGAATACGACACTTGAATATTTTAACGTACTTAGGTTACACCCTGATGTAGAGTAATTTCGACAGTTTCAGGTAAATATTATATGGCCTAATATTATATGGCCTTTACGAGCCATCTAATGCTGAAAGTCTGTGAGAAGTAACAATCCGTCATAGGCGCTAGGAGTACGTTTTCGTTTACGTTTTTCAATAACAAGTTAGGAAAAAACAAACGAAAAATTTAAAATTCTGAATGTGTCACTTAGCTTTTCGGATGATAATGTTAATGTACAAATAAAAATTTTTCATAGTTTTAATCTGTTGTAGCTTATTTTAAGGACTCTTAATGTTTTGTCTTTTCCGTATAGAGCAAAATTGTGTGCCAATTAAGAGTTACAGATGACCACTAATGTTTATATTTTGTAGGCACGAAGGAAGAACTTGGCCAACAGATCACAGGGGCCGATTATGGATTGCTGCCGCTGCTAAAGTGCCTGAAGATGAGGAAGTTGATGCTTTGGAGTCGTTTTACAAAGAATACTATCAAGGTCGAGTGAATGAACATTTAATGCATCATTTTCAGTCATTAGTATTAGCATTGTTTAAATAAGGGGGATAGTTAGTCAATGCTTGTGGAATTGGTATTGGAGCCAAACGCGAGTGCCATCTAGCGTAATTATTTGCTAGCATGAATCTGTGACGTCATTTTAGTGCTGTACTGATGCGCCCACTATGAGAAATGTGGACATTGAGAGGAACTACAAAAATATTGTAGAAGGTTTCTACACGTACACAAAACACTTCCTAAAGTTTCCTTCCTTGCAATTTCAACACATCTTTATACATGTTTATACCATTTATTTTAAAGCAGTGGAAGCAGAGTTGGACTTGCCTAATGATCATGAAGAAGTTTTGAGAGCTATTTTGTTTGAACTTTTTATTGGATATTTTTTAGTAGAGAAAATTGTCTCTGTTATTGAAAGTACAGTATATTTCAGAATTGAGTGACTATAAAAAGAACCTTAACACGGATAAGATACACACAAACCTAACCTGAGCAAGCTAACCCGGTCATCAAATATCACTAGCTTCTTCAGTGGGTTCAGCGATGTCTTGTACTGTCTCTGGGATATATTGTGAAATATTACTAGTTTACACAGGGGCACAGGGCACTGCGATGTAGCCAGTTACATCTTTGAAGAAATCGCGCTGGTCATATAAGGGATTGGAATTCACAGATTCGCATAACTAAACTGGTAGCCGCGAGCAATAACGCAAGCAAAGTACCTTTTGTAAATATGCTTCTGGGTGAGTTTACTGCAAATGTATCATCACTCAGGCACGGATCCAAAGAAGAGTCACTCATGAGAGATTTTAAGAGATTTTTTAATATTGATATCTTGAAAAAAAAATTATTATAATTAAGTAAGACCAATGTAGTCCATGCCTAAAAAAAATTATTGAGCAACAAATTTAATATTTTCTATTTCCTACGGAAGAGGTTCGTTTTATGTAAAAACGACTCATGAATAATAATATGAAGTATATTTTCTGAAATACACCGAAATATATAATGTGAGAAAGCTGTTTAAAATGGCATGAAAGGTGTTATCGAATACGAAGTCTAATATGGTAGTGTTATTTGCTTAGGTTATCTTAAAATGTGGTTCAGGCGAACCTGTTAGCTTGATTTGATATTCTGGCACCATACCTATTTTTGAGGTTAGAAAGGGGTGATTGAAGATGAGGGATGTTTAGAAATATCAATCTGAAATTAATTGAAGGCGATTACTTTGCAATAATGTTCAGTTGTAACCAGCTAGCTTTAAAATGATTTAATTTAAGTTCCACCTAATAAATAAACTAAAGAGTCAAAATTGACATTTATGTATTCCTGCCACCATTTACCGCTGTCCAAATTGCTTTTAATTTCAAACTAACAACTCAATCACCACACCCCAAATATACCTACCTACTTTATGGTGTGACCCTAATTATAGCGGATAGGGTCCATGAAACAGAAGAAATAATTTCTTGAATTGAACCATAATTCTAATTTTATTGCAGTCATTGGTGCCACCTACCTACTCTATTTACAATTCATCACATGATCCGCCATCTCTTTACGGAAATTTAACGTGACTGCCAAATTACGTATTCTGCCATTCAAGTTGCGACATGACTTGGATGCGAACACCACTGACGCCATCTACATGTCGCCTCCATTTGAATCCAATATTAATCCCATAAGGTTGACCAATCCTCCTTATATTTAAACAATGGTATTAGTTGGTACTTTACACAGATTACAAAAAAGACCAGGCAGCCACCTTATGGAAAAATTGTTGTCGCTATGTGGTTGTCCTATATAAAACTTTAATGTTTCTCATGCCATCCATTCATTCATACATCCCTGTATATGATTGTTTGACATGACTTATATTTTTGATATTTCGACAGTTTATGTATGTCAGAGTTTTTGGGAATTGAAGCCTAATGTTCTCAAAGGTTTAATTTATTACAGTGGTAGATTAAGACCTCCTGAACAAAAGTGTCCATCTAGCCTACTCAATCCTATGGCGGCTAGTTTTCGAGATACAGGTTGTTGAAGTTGGAAAGTGGCCATTTCTTTAAAGTAATATTGCTCTCAGGAAAACATCTTATCATCATTGTCTAGAAACAAAAAAAAAATTCTCTGCATGTGTTTAAGTCACAGACGTTTCAACAGTTAACATCTACTGTCGTTATCAAGTGTCTGATAATGACAGTCCAGAAGAATTCTACTCAGAGTATTTTATGTTTTTTGATTTTCCGTATTTTTATATCTATGATCTGTTACTCTTGTATATTTAATTTTTGCTTGGGATAGAACTTTTTTGGGTAGGAAATTGTTATTAAAGTTGAAATAAATAAAATATTTATGAAGGCTTCCCATTGTTAAAAGGTAAGACCTCGTTAATTCTTAGTTCGCAGTTTCCACTTTTGAGGGATGCCATTCGCAGGGGGACGACAGCTGGTTAATGGAAAAATAATTTCAACAATTTTTTGAAACAATATATACCACACGAAATGATCGATTAATCATAGATTCACAATAATCCAGTAACGATAGACAAACTCGAGCAAAAAGTGAAGAATGAATTGGAGCACTCTGAAACTCGGCAATTGACATATCGACACCATGTTTTATTAGAAAAAAAATTTTTACCTAAAAATCAGGGGTGGAACCTAAAAAAATTTTTATTTAAAAAAAACATTTTTTTTTCTTGTTATTTCAGAAAATATAAGATTTATCAAAAAACGATTTAAATAGGTTGAGAGATAATTCAATTCTAAACAAGAATTATTTTCAGTAATACCTCAGAAATACGCTTGTTTTCTCAGAAAACGTGGTTTAACGCCGACGTCACATTTCATGCTCGCGCCACTGCAAGTTCAGGCAGGGCTGAAAATTAGATTTGTTATAACTTTTCTAAAAATTATAGTAGAAGGAAAAGAAAAAGTGCATATCGTTCCTGAAGACTTCTACTTCATCATGCAAATATAACATGTGAGTATCTGAGTACCCAAAATATGTTTTGTCCAACTTTACATAACCCTTCTACGATATTTACGGAGGATCCGAAAGTCATGGAAATTTAAGTCGATATGAAATAATTTTACTGGAGCAGGAATCAGTACCATCTTTGGACCATATGCAACGATTTGAGGCTACTGAGACAAGTCTCTCTTATACATGCAAGAGAAGAAACTGGGTTTTATGACTCAGTTTTCAACTTACCCATAATCCCGGCAGTTTCTTCAGTAAATGTTGAAAATAATCGCTCATACTCTTCCTACCTAAAAAATGAAGTATACGATTTCAAGCTTGAGGTTTGCACTTCATAATAGTGATATTAAATATATATGCAGGAATGAATAAGCGATTATTTTCAACTTTAGTGAAGAGAATGCCGATTTTATGGGTAAGTTGAAAATGAGGCAGGAGTAAAACAAAGTTTTTTTTCGGCATGTATAAGTGGGATCTGTCACACTACTTTAAAACTATTGCATATAGTCCAAAGGTCCAAAGGTGGCTGCTTCAGTATAATAATTCCATATATACTGAATTATTCATGATTTTCGGATCATTCGCAAATATCTCCGACAAAACACATTTTAGGTACTCAAATATTCGCATATTATATTTGCATGAGAAGGTAGGAGTCTTCAGAAACGATATCAACTTTTCCTCTTCCTTTTCTGATTATTTTCAGCAGAGTGATGACCAATCAAATGTTCGGCTCCGCCAGAACTTTCAGCGGCGGCTAAGGGTCAACCTGAAATTTGATGTCGGTGTTCAATCACGTTTTCTGAGAAAACGAGCGCATTTCATGAGAAATTAGTAGGAATAATTTTTGTGGAAAATTATATCGTTTTTCACCCTGTTGAGTTGTTTTTCCGATAAATCATATACTTTTCAAGATTACCTCAAAAATCTATTTTTAAACGAAAAAAAAAAAAAAATTAAAAAATAAAAATATGTTCCACCCCTGGAATTTTGGTAAACAATATTTTTTCGTGTTTGTCATAGTTCCAACTACGAGCATACCAAGTTTGGTGGTGCTACAATCGATTCTTTTCTCAAAACCCAATCATACTGGATTACAATCTTCCTTTAAATCATCACTTTTTCACTTTTTATTTATAATGCAACGAATATAATTTGAAGTAAACTCAAATTTTAGAAATCTGCATCAGTTAGAAGCAGTGCAGGATATTTATTACTGAAAAGAGAATTTTGATTTCATTAATATATTGTCATTTCTGCACAACTTAGGTTTTTTGGTTTTGGTAATTTTTTGAATTTACAGATAAAACTCTCAAATTTCCGAAGGACTACCCAACTAGTTGTCTGCTTGGCTGTGTCTTTGTTGAAGACTGTATGGAACAAGAAGCTTACCGAAAAAAGTATCCCAAAGGTGAAAGTAACAGTCCTTATGTGTTGATTTGTTCTTCCCCCATAATTCTGCCAATATTTTATCCCATTGTTGGAAAACATAAAATATGTAAGTATTTTGTCAGATACTCTTTATCAATTACCTATTGTCCTTCTCATACATATTTACTAGATTATTTCTTGGACATGTCAAAATGCGACGTTTTCGGTATTTCAACCAATAGCAGCTGGTTATTCTGGCCAGTCATTCGGTTTTATATTGGTAACACTGCCGGGTCCTTGATAAAACATTGTTTACCTTTGAAATGTCAAAATTAAATAGACCTATGTGCGTATGACATCTTGAGCGAAGATTCAGAATCTTATTTTTTACAGTTTTCAATTGAAATTATTTCGTAAATGCTATCATCCAAATCAGCGAAAAAAAAAAAAAAAAATCTTCCCAAATAAAACTAGTTCTTCAAATTTTATCGACAATCCCACTCATGTATAATAATTCCCATTTGCGAGTACTAAAATCGTAGTTTGCTATCGGCTAAATAGGAAGGAACAGAAATGTAAGTGGATAAAAATATCGGATAAATTACGTTACCATAGTGTAATAAACTCACTTCAGGTTCATTTATGAGAAGTGGAAAATGAAACGACTTCGTAAAAAAGCTCTCTCTATTCAGACTAATCAACATTATCTGATCGTGCTCGGTACATGATGGGCAGACCTAAACTGGCACACTATATTTGTCCTAGATCTAATTACATGATTGTTTATAATAATAAATAACATAAGATCGACATACATCAAAGAGAGCTGTCCTGGCACGTATTCTGTGTTCCAATTAGAATATTGTTTGTTATTCAATTTGTTATTGTTCTACATTATTTACTATACCATTACAACGCTAACATTTACTGTTCGTTCATCAAGCATTGCGCGTCGCATCAGTTTGACAGTTGTAATTGTCAAAAACAGAATTAAACAGCAAATAATATTCCAGTAAGTTTGTCAAGATTTGGATTTGGTTCCTTCTTAACATTATTCTTCTACTTATTGTTCTTTTAGTTTGTTAAATGAAGTTTAATTGAATTGAATGTTATTTCATGGGATTGTCTTATATTTTTTTTTATTTTCGTCACTCAATCTCGTTTATTTAGCAAAAACATTCAAACAAACCGAATTTACATAAAAAATCTGGTTTGTTTTCATATTGCCAAACAAAGAGTTTTTGTGGAAAATGAAAAATGATCACTTATAATTTCCCAAGTGCTTGAATTCCGGCAATTAATTCAAGCACGCGGGGGATTCGGTAAGAAAATTCCACACCAAAATATATTTAATTAATTAGTGCTAATTTCATATGACTTGAAGTTTATTCTGAGACAACAAGTTATAACATCAGTGGGTCATGGACCCAAAACAAACTCTAGTTTCATTGACAGCTTAACCAGTTAAAGAAATATCCTAATCGGCTATCATCGTCACATTGTATGCAGGACCTTAGGTTTAAAATTTCTAGTTTCTTATTGTTGTCATATGATACTGAGACATTTTATTGATGTTTGATAAACATACAGTATCGGAAAGTATTTATTTTGGGTATGGTGGTTTCAACTCGCTCGAGGAAGGGATATCGACGTACGCTGTGTCGCATTGCTACGTGGTCCGTTAATGCGTCGGGTGGGGTAACAGGAATGGCGCACAGTAGTGCGTCTCTTCATTTTATGGCATTAACAATTACCTAAAAACACATTTTGTAGTGGACAGAACTGTGACTTCAAACCATTTCCGAATTCACTTAACACACACAAAAAATTTGAAAATTGAAAAAATAATTAGTAGGCTGGCTCGGGCCTCCTACCAGGCACGGGCCCTGGACCCAGGGGTCCACCCAGCCCCATCCTTAAGGGGGCCATGAATAAGAATAGTGAAGGAAACAAAAGGGAGCTTTGTGGGACGCCAATTCTCTAATATTTGTTCTCATTAAGTATGCTCAGTATGTTATAAGAATTTTTTTTTTTTCAGATCCTTTGGATAAAGACCTCCACAAATGTGCAAAAATGGCACTGCAGCATGCAAAATATGTCATGTGAATAATAATTTGTGTACTTTCTATGAATTACATGTCTGTTATTTGTTGTATAAGAAATTTTCTTTGCATAAAGGCTTCAAAATACCTTCTCGCTTATTCCAAGAGTCTTTCCGTGTGGTGGAGACCACCATCTGGCAAGAATTTTCAACTCATGGCTAGATGGGGAGCAGCGGGTTCCGGATTGGTTTGCTGAGGGATGAACCATGCTTATCCCTAAAAACAGATGTCTGATCAATAGAATTACATGCTTGAATGCAGGTTATAAGATGTTTACCCACATCCTATACATGCGAACACTCTCCGCAGTTCACCCGATGTATGAACGAATATATGAGCAAAGAGCGTCAAAGAAGGGGGTCGCTGACTGCAAGAACCTGCTCATCTATAGATATATCACGCAGGACTCAGTGCCGGAATGGCTCATCTCTGCCAAGTGAGGTTTTGAAAAATTCAGATAGGTCGCATACGGAAATTTTTACAAACTATTGGTATCAATGCTATTATTAATTGAGTGACACGCAACTCAATTGAGTGTCATGCATGGTCACGTGCGAGCTCGGCTCTAAACCAGTGTTAGAGTTAAAATATTGAATAAACACAAAAAGGCGAAATAAATAAAATATAAAAATTAAAACTTTTATTTTTTAAAAGAAGAAACCAAAAAAAATATAACAAAAAATAAAGTAATTAACAAAATGAACTCCAAAACAAGGGACTAAATACATAATCTCCGCCCTACACGAGTGTTAAAACATAAAGAGACAAAATAAATAAAATATAAAAATTCTGACATATAAATCAACAAAATATACTTCTAATAATAAATAATGTAAACAAATAAATAAACTTTCAACCAAACAACAGAAAACTGAGTAGCTAATGAATGAATGAACTTTAGGCGCCAAAAAGAAACAAAGTAAATAAAAACAAAGGTGAAGAACAGCAAATGATTACTTCACTTTAACAAACTAACATTTTTTTATAAAGTGAGCTTGCTAAATAAATAAAATTTCTGGGCCAACAGAACGCAGCGTTGCTGTTTCCACACTCATGAGAATAAAACTATCTAATAAATTTTCAACTAGACTCGTTTTGACAATTTTAAAATTTGAAAAGACCCGCTCAAAAGCAACTTGGGTACAAGCAGATGAGGTGATTATATATTCACATGCAATATACAGGTTTGTATATGTTAAAATATAAATATTAAAATGTCTTATCAACTGAAAGCAATAGTGAATATACCCATTACACTGTGATTTATTAATGTTGCTTTGGATTCAATTATTCGTTTTAATTTTTTTCCAAATTTTCAAAATTTTGTGAAAATGTCCTGAATTCTGTTTGAAGTTCATCTGGATCCGTGTTAATATTATTTGGCGTATTTATTGTGAACAAGTTCTAGTACCTTCGACTAATATCTTGGGTAAAGAAATGAAAAATCGTTGATAGATCTCTTTGTTTGCGTCAAACCTTTCTTCAAAATAATGACAGTTTGATTGGTTTTATAGTTTTGTTATCTTCAGTTTAAATTTTTTTGTATTGATCAGCTAGTTCTCTAGGCATTTCTTTCTTTTTGCGTGTTCTTGGCTTTGGAAATTCGCTTTCTATGTCTACATCTGACAGCTCGTCTTTGTCAGTTAAATATTTGATGAATATTTTACACTATACTTTTTCTACGATCATCTTAATCATAAACAAATCTGTAATATTTTTAATAACACTTTTTATAATAAACTTTCCTGCCGTCATGATTCCCATAATACATATGTATCATGGGTATCGTTAGGTTGTATGCATTACTTTTATGACTCGAAATCTCTGACCCCGAAAACCCCCACATACCAATTTTGAATCGAATCCGACCATAATCACAAATCTTGTCCACCATCTTGGGCCACCATCTTGAGCCACCATCTTGAATTCATGAATTTTGACAAAAAATTCATAATCTCTAACCTCTAATTTTGAATTGAATCGGACCATTATGACAAATATCGTCCGCCATCTTGGAGCCGCCTTCTTTAATTTCACAATTTTGATAAAAAATTCGAAATCTACGACCTAAAAACCCCTAAATACCAGTTTTGATTCGAATCTGACCATAATGACAATTCTCGTCCGCCGTCTTGGTGCGTCCATTTTGAATTTATGAATTTTGTTTTCTCTGGCCCGAAAACCCTTAAGTACAAATTTTGATTCGAATCAGACCATTATCACAAATCTCGTACGCTATCTTGGAGCCGCCATTTTGTTATTAGTCTATAACTAAAAAGTCATATTGCATTATGTCACCGGAATTATGAACACATTCCAAATTTCAAATCATTTGGACTTCTGAAACTAATCCAGTATGATTGGGTTTTGAAACAAGAATCGATTGTTGCACCACCAAAGTTATTTACCACAATTCCAGGGGTGGAACATATTTTTTTTTTGTTTAAAAATATATAAATAGATTTTTGCTGTAATCTTGGAAAGTATAGGATTTATCGGAAAAACAACTCAACAGGATGAAAAACATTTCAATTTGCCACAAAAATTATTCCTAGTAATTTCTCGTGAAATGCGCTCGTTTTCCCAGAAAACGTGATTGAACGCCGACATCAAATTTCAGGTTCACCCTTACACGCCGCTGAAAGTTCTGGCGGAGCTGAATATTTGATTGGTCATAACTCTGCTAAAAATGATCGGAGAAGAAAAAAGAAAAGTTCATGTCGTTTCTGAAGACTCCTACATTCTCATGCAAATATAATACGCGCGTATTAGAGTACCTAAAATGTGTTTTGTCGCACTTCACGGAGATGTTTGCGGATGATCCGAAAATCATGAATAAATATTGAATTATTATACTGAAGCAGCAACCTATACCCTGTTTGGACTATATGCAACAATTTTAAAGTAGTGTAGCAGGTCCCATTTATACATGCCAAAAAAAGCTTTGTTTTACTTCTGCTTCATATTCAGCTTTCCCATAAAATCGGCATTCTCTTCACTAAATGTTGAAAATAATCGATTATTCATATCTTGCATATATTTATTTAATAACACTGTTGTGAAGTGCAAACCTCAAGCTTGAAATCACATACTTCATTTTTTATGTATGATGTGTATGAGCGATTATTTTCCACTTTTACTGAAGAAATTGCCGGGATTATGGGTGAGTTGAAAACTGAGGCAGGAGTAAAACCCAGTTTTTTCTTTGGCATGTGTAAGTGAGACTTGTCTCACTAGTCTTAAATCGTTGCATATGGTCCAAAGAGGGTACTGATTCCTGTTTCAGTATAATTATTTCATATAACTAAAATATCCATGACTTTCGGATCCTCCGTAAATATCGTAGAAGGGTTATGTGAAGTGGGACAAAACACATTTTAGGTACTCAGATACTCACATGTTATATTTGCACGAGGAAGTAGAAGTCTTCAGGAACGATATGCACTTTTGTTTTCCTTCTACTATAATTTTTAGCTAAGTTATGACAAATCTAACTTTTTTCGGCCCTGCCTGAACTTGCAGTGACGGGTTAGCACGAGCATTAAATGTGAAGTCGGCGTCAAACCACGTTTTCTGAGAAAACGAGCGTATTTCATGAGGTATTACCGGAAATAATTCTTGTAGATGAATTATCTCTCAACCTATCGAAATCGTTTTTTGATAAATCTTATATTTTCTGAAATAACTGCAAAAAATTTTTTTTTTTAATGAAAAATTGTTTAGGTTCCACCCCTGATTTTTTGGTAAACAATTTTTTTTTCCAATAATACATGATGTCGAGATGTCATGTGCCGAGTTTCAGAGTGCTACAATTCATTCTTCACTTTTTGCTCGAGTTTGTCTGTCGTTACTGGATTAAACCGGGTGAAAAACACGATCATAGATTCCGTTACATATACATAACATATACATACATACATACATACAGTGTGACCCATTTAAGATGGAAGCACCCTTATAAAACTTACGTTTTTCAACCGATTGGAATGATTTTTTTTTCGTTAGGTAGACATTCAAAAAGTCTACTAGGACACCAAATTTCATGATTAAATCTCCATTTCCAGGGCCAACCAATCTTATTTTTCAAGGTCAAAAATCTAAAAAAATTACTAGCGAATTTTTTAGAAAAAATCTGACTACACCACTGGATTCGCGACATTTTCAAATGGTTCATATGTAAATTACGTTAAAATGCATCAATCAATAAAAAAGTTATAAGGAAATGAAATTTGAAAAATATGCCGTTTTTTCAACCCACCAATTCAATTTCAGAACTTTAATCAAAATTCGAAAAACACCACTGCATTGAGGAGGTATCGATATATCACTAGTCAACATTTCATTGCAATCTGTTCATAAATAAAAAAATCATAAGATAATAAAATTTGAAAAATATTAATGGATTTTCAGGAAAATGTCATTTTATCTCATAATGTTTATGAATAGACAGATTTCAATGAAATTATAGTCAGTGATATTTCGAGACACCCTCAATCCAGTGGTGTAGTCAAAGTTTCGATTGAAGTTCTGAAATTGAATGGGTGGGTTAATTAAACGGCATATTTTTCAAATTTCAATCCTTTATAACTTTTTTATTCATTGACGCATTTCAACGTAATTTACATATAAACCATTTGAAAATGTCGCGAATCCAGTGGTCAAGTCATATTTTTTCTGAAAAAATCGCTAGTAATTTTTCTAGAATTTTGACCTAGAAAAATAAAATTAGTTGGCCCTGGAAATGGAGATTTATTTATGAAATTTGGTGTCCTAGTGGACTTCTTGGATGTCTACCTAGCGAAACAAAAATTATTCCAATCGGTTGCAAAATGTAAGTTTTATAAGGGTGCTTCCATCTTAAATGGGTCACACTGTAGATACAAGTGAAGTTAAAAATTGCGTGTTAAAAAAGAAAGCAAAATTAATTCGTCAGATATAAGGACATACTCTCAGAAGACGTCGACAAGAAAAGCAAATGGAAGCGAGGAAAATACCTACAGACGCCAGAGAATTTCTGCCAACTTCTTTATTCAATTAGTTGAAGCAATTATGCTGAAAATGAGAAACAAAGCGCTTTCAATCGATTAATGTACGTTAAAGTCGATTATGACTCCATGAGACAGAGAGTCGTTGTTTTTCAGTTCATTTAGCTGAAGGCTGAAGGTGTTTAGTTTTTAGCCAGAAAGGATCCTCGATTTTCAGAAGATTGAATAGCAACTTCCAGTGCCGGTTTTAGCACTAACAGAGCCCTGGGCGAGATTTCTACGGCGCCCCCATTGAACCCCATTCGAAGAAAAAGCAAGGGATATATTTATTATTAATAAATTCATAGTTAAATTAAATACTATTTTTGGCAACCGTCCGGGAAGTAGGTACTTCCCGGACGATTTTTCTTTGAGAAAGTATCACATCCCGGACTAGTCCGGGAAGTACGTACTTTCCGGACTAGTCCGGGAAATGCTCAAATTTTAATATAAATATTAATATAAATAAGAATCAGAATCTTTCTGTTAGTACCTATCTTTTGTTCCAATTTCAATATTTAATACAAATAAGAATTAAAATGTTCGAAACTTTCTTCTATCAAGACATATAATAAATAAATGTGTCTCGATTTGTTATTCTACACGGTTTCCGAAAAAAATGTGTACGCAACACGTCCGAAAACAGTTTTTTTGGACTCGCAGACTTCCAGGACTCGCTACGCTCGTCCTAGAATCTTGTCCACTCGTCCAAAAAAACAGTGTTTTCCGGACTTGTCACGTAAATTACTATTATTGATCCGTGACCTACCAAAATATCCATGGAACTATAGGGATATTCTCAACAGATTTTTAAAAATTTAAAGTTTTGTTCAACTTGTCCAAAATAGTATATTAAACAAGTTTAGAAAAGCAAAGTTTTCCTAAATGAGTATAACTTTTGAGTACGAGCAAGAACAGTGAGCAAGAACATCTAGCGAGTAACATAAAAGCTATACGAGTTTAGTAAAATTGCTTTTTTTACGAGGTTTGATTATACTATTTTTCGCATTTTGTGTTAGTAATTATAATATAAATAATCATAGATATAAAAGCATTACAAAGTTATAAATTCAAGAAAATTCATGGTATGTAGGTATCTTTGTAGAATTTTCGTAACCTAGTAACCTGACGCGGTTTGTCAAATGTCAAATGAACAATTTTTTATCAAACTGTATTTTATTGACAGTGATATTACTATGCAGTAAAGTAACAGTTCCATGTGGTAAAATGCCACTTTATTTATTAAACAATTTTGAATTTAGTAAAACAGCACATTATCAGAATGCGAAAATAGTACCTAATTTATGTATCAAGTGAGTAAAGTGATACTTTTTTTACGAGTAGGAAATGTTGACGCACGACGCAGTAGGCGAAGTGCGGCATTCCTACGAGGAAAAAAAACACTTTAGTTTCATACAGTATTTTTTCTACAACTGTCGAAAAAAAACAATCCATATTTTTTTGCAAATATGAAATGTATTTGGCATATTTTTATTGATTCATTATTCGAACAAAGTTCGAACAGTATGCCGGAGAGTTGAGTTTCAAACAAATGAAACGAATAATTTCGACAGAGTCAAAATCCCTTTCTCTTCACATTATTCCGCAGAATAGAAAATTTGAAGGGAATATTAAATAAACATATTCATCGAGGTCAATATTATTATTATTAATGTTGACTTGACTTTGGAATAACTAGTCCATCGAAGTAACTTTTAATTTTCTTCATTTGTATTCAAAATAAATAAACAATCCTCGTGAAGCAACGAATACCTTTTTCTTTGTTTGAACTATGTCAAGTAAATCTCATATTTGCACTATCCACGATTTTCTCCGTTCAATCTTCATCACTTTTCATTTCTACTTGAATTAAATTTATAGTTATCAAGAATTCGTTATCTGGGTGGATGCCCAATTTCACAAATTTTATTAATTATTGTTGTCAACTAGTTTCTGACAGCCAATCAGCCATAGCTACCTTGGATTACCTAGTGTAGTTTAGGTCCAATAGTTCCTTAGAGGTATATGCTATTATTTTGAATATATTCGCCGCGATAGTTTGGAATTCTGATAATACTTTTTCCTACGAGCGTGCGGAAAAGTTACTTTTCCGTACGATTTAAAATGGTGCGGTCCGCGTCGTTCGTGCAACTGCCATCGCGTGCGGAAAAGTACTACTTTCCGCACTCGTTAGGTAAATAACTAAGTCAATAGTAAGAATGCTAAGAATATTATTGGTGAAACATTTGTATATCAGATATTTATAGGTTATTAGTTTATAATTTTCTACAATTGTAAACATTATTTACACATTTTTTTCTCACTGTTAAAGAAAAAAATCCATACAGGTATTTCTTTCCGTGTATAATCAGGAGGTTCACAAGTATTCTGATATGTCGTAGGAAATAGAAATATGCGATTATTGCACATATAAAATTATGTGGCTACTCAGGACATATCTTCAATTTTTCTCAATTATCTCAGAAACCTCCATTTTTAGGCACATGGACTCTTAGGTCGAGTATCAATAAGCCTAACTGATGTCAAACGCTTATTTTTCCATTCACTTGTCCAAAGAAAATATGAACACATACCATCGTAACTACGCCTCTGGTTTACGAAAATTAAAAATTATAACTTCAGATTATCACGTTGATAAACTTTGATTAATGTACCAAGTTTAAAATTTTTTACTTCAGGAGATTTGGAGAAAAAAAAAATTATAAAAATCTAAATTTTTCTCGTACTTTTGACACCCTGTATCTCAGAGTGAATTTTTGAATATACCTTGATAGAAACTTTTCACCTCGAAAAATTTTCACCTGTAGGTATTCGGAGTTTGTTGGTCTTATTCTGCCTCACCCTGTATCTTACATAACTCCAAACATATATGAGAGTCACGGATCATATCATGGCTACTTACCTACTATCAAGATATTCAAATAGTTTTATTAATTTTTGATAATCTTGAAAGAAGAATATCATGCTAGATACATGGTTGGGAAGAGACAATTTTTGAATCAGATACAGGCCCGGACTGGATAGGTCCGCAGGTCCGCGATCGCAGAGGGTCCTCGGCCCGAGAGGGCCCCCACCTGACGTACAAAAAAATGTTTTTGTCTTGTTAGAAGTTATTTTGTGTCCTAGGTAATGTTTTGTTTACATTTTTCAAAAGTAGAACACGCCCATCAAGTGTTTATATATCTCGCTGTTTATACGAAAAATGTATACGAGCTACTGTGTTATAATAGTCAAAAATCATAATATTTGTATACAAACCCAGCTGAATTACTTCTTCATAAGTACCAAAATAGCGTAAAAAATCGTTATCATTGTTTTCAAGCGCCTAATTTCCAAAAATGTTTTCACATAACCCCCAGACCCCTTCACAAGTTTTAGCTGAGGGCCTCAAATGGTCACGGTCCGAACCTGATCAGATATGTGGAAAAATATACTGAATGCCATTGAAAATAACAAAATTTCGATAACACTGACAGTGTGAAAACAACATTCAATTATACAAATATTAACCAAGCACCGGTAAAAAAATCCGCTAGGTACTGATGATTTCTTATGACCACATCATTGGTAAATGTTGGAAGTGGGGGACTTCAGTCCTACCATCCATTTTGTAAGACAAAAGTTTTTTCGAGTACTTTGGCGAATTATCTCGAGGTTCAACCAAAAAACTAACTGTTATTAATGACTTTTTGCACTCACCAAATCGACATGATTGACGCCTGCGCAGTTTATTAGCTACCACTATCGAGAAATTTCGTAGAGGAAAAAGTTGGGCGTCTCGGCAAAATGAAGCTACTCAGGAAGATTCAGTCTGTTATTAATCATTTTTGAAAATAGGATTCTTGACATTATATTATTAATTTTTCCCACATGCTCAGTGTAGATATGGGATGACAGTAAACACAACTTACCAAACAACTTTTTGTTAAAGTGCAGACTTTGCTTTTGAAGATGACAAAAAAACGGGATCGGAATTCAGAAGCGAGGGAATTTCAGTCGACTTCTCAATTCAATTAAGTGTAGCAATTACGCTGAAAATGTGAAACAAGGAGCTTTGAATCGTTCGATGAACATAAAAGTTGATTATGGACGTTTTAGGAAGTCGTTTTATATGTTTTCACGTCGTTCTTGTTAGAAATACTTTGGCAGTTAATTAAATAATTATTGTGGAACATTTCGCTGAACGGTAAATTTGTATTCAAAAGCAGACTCGTGCCTAGTGTAATATTCAATGGGGTGAGGAAAGTGGGGAGGTAATCAGAGATGATAGTGGGCTTCACATTCACGCAATGTGACTTCCATTATCATCGCACTAACGTCTAATCGGTGCCCCGTTTTGGTCGGTTCGAGACATTCGGAATCGAATGCACATTGAGTCCCTTTCGATGTAACAATGTGAAATTGACTGGACAGGTACCTACTTATTCAAAAATGCGCTTCACTTTCTGATTCTCCTATATGTCTCAAACATTTCAACTCAGAATATACGATCAAATGTCAAATTGCGTACAGGGTCTCTAGTTAATTATACATTATTTGTAACACAGAGCTGACAGAAAAAATTCTAGAAATTTTCACCATTTTTCCACACAAGCCCGTTGGCATATGACGTGACATCAGATATGAGTCACTCGTAAATTTGTTTCCATGTTACTCAACATCGATGTACTTTTCGACCCTATTCGAGTCTTGAATGCGAAAATGGGGCACCTAAATATGTCACTATCTGACGGTCTGAAAGACGTTCGTGTTATGAGACATCTTAGCTTCTTGTAAGAAGTTACTTGCGAGGAAAAATTATTTTGTCCAGTGAAGCCGTTGTTTGATAATAATAATACAGAAGATAGTTAATGATATTGGCAAAATGGTTTGATCTAAATGGGCATCACCACTAGATGTCACTAGCTCGATTGTGCCCAAGTCATGACGTGACAATATTAGTACTAACAATATTGAATAGATGGCAGTTTTGAGAGTTGCGAGTTTGAAGGAATCTGCAAATACGTCGTTTGCTTTGTCTGCGCTTTGTTCATTAAGCAGTTCAGTACCGTTTCAGTACCGTATTGAGGTGAGTTTGTATTTTGATTTTTGAGTGTGCTATTTGTTGACCATGTGGATATTTTATCATTAAGGTTATTCCATTGCTGTGATCCCTATTATTACACCAAGGTGAGTAATAATTATTTTGTTTTAGTTATGCATGGTAGGAATTACTTTGAGCGGTGGTGTACATATTCATTCGCAACATGAATGTAGTGTCTGGTTTCCTTAGAAGAGGTGATAATTTTTCCATTAAAGATAAGGGGTTTAGTTTTCATGCATACGAATTTGAATGTTTTATTCGTACGAAATTTGATAAAATGCTCGACTACAATGATCTGTGACTTTATGTACGAAAATCTTGAAATTTGTCCTCTTATATAAAAAATTTAGTCCAGGTATAGAATACAGGTGATTATAAAACAGAAATTTTTGATGGAGAAAAAAAAATAGCGTCCCCCCTATGGCGGACTACTTTTATGATTATGGTGCGATTCGATCAGACGTGACCAACTTGGCAACAGAGCATTTTCGCAAAACAAACATTGTAAACGCCTTTAGAATTGATTCAAGATTTATATTAATATACTTCAATCAAAACTTTTATAACGCTCCCCTAACTTGGCAACGCAGGCATTTCCGCAAAGTCACCTACATGGACTAATAGGTTATGGGCCCAGTCCGCCCAGTGTCACAGCAAGAACCGCCATATTGAATAGAATAATGTCCATTTCGATTCATCTCTATAACAGAAAATCGCGATGTTCATTTCCAGAAACACAAATCTTTACCAAAAAAAGTTCGTAAAATTCGATACAACATTCTATTGTCTTTATTAGTTATGAACGATCGGTCACCAGTACAACTTTCTTGCAATAAATTACTATAACTTTGAAGTATATTTTGTTCCAAATACATAAGTTCGACCCTGTCTGAGCAAATCGTCCAAAGTTCCACAAATTATTAAATTATGAGATGGTTAACGAAAACTGGAAGAAATTCCAGAAATTCGTTATAAGTTTCACATTCCATCCAGATGGCGTACTAGTACAGTGCCATAAATTATGCAATTTTTGGAAGGTTCTATTAAAAGAACCTAGATGTCACGCGCTATTTCATCAAACACTCTTTCTACAGTGACTGCCTAACTATCTTCTGTATTATCAAACAACGGTGAAGCGAATGTGTAGTTGAATTTTGTATTAGATGGGGCCTTTATTCGATCAAACCACAATGTGGGAACGGAAAATTGTGACTTCACTGGAATGGTGATTACCTACAGATGGACTTATTTCAGGGACATCAGCTGTAGCGGTTGAAATAAGGACCCTTCAAGTGAATGAAAATGGTGTATTTTGAAAAAAGTGAAAGTAGTACATATTATTTGAAACCTGTTGTATTGTTATTTGATTTTTTCTTGATCTCTCATGCGTTGAGGAAAATTCTTTACAATATATTTAATTTCGCCAATGGCTCAATTTCTCAATGAATTGATACATGTTGTCGCGCTGTATATTCCTTTGAACACCTAAAACAGGAAAAGTAAATCAGATTATATTACAACACAATGTACAATACATGCAATACAATGGATTGCCAGTAAACAACTGCTGATATTGAGCATGTCAGCTTCCGACTTTCTCATCAATTCAGTGAACAAAAATTTAACCCATAGACCCATATTAGCCAAACAGACACCCACAACACCAACTGATTAGATTTTGTTTAGAATTTTTTGAAGACAAAACAAATGAATTAGTGATCTACTTTTGTAATCGACTACGGAGATGGCGTCCTCTTTCCCATGTCTACACTGTCAACATTCCAAGGATGGTGATTGTGATTGCTAATTGAATTTTAAGGAATTATATTAAACTTTTGTATGCCATACGAAAGTAATAGTCCATACTCGAAGTGGAATATCAAGTTTTATTGAAAAAATAACACGACTAAAATGTGTAATTTTTTCAATAAAAAATCTAAAAACCATTTGAAGTCAATAGTTGTGGTGTAATAAAAAAAAATGTGCAACTTTCTTATATTATTAATGTATTTCTTCATTTTCCTTATATTTTAATAATTTGATCAAGTTCCGTTTTTGTGCCGACAATCCAGAAAGATGAACAAAGTAGGTAACTAATTTATATTCAGTACAGAAATTGAGTACTCACCACTTAGAATCTGAACATACTTTGAAACAGACATTTTATTTCAAAAGGTTATGCATGTTGACAAAATTTTATGGCAAAAATGTTTTATAATCAATTCAATCAACTCTGGATGCGTTTTTATATTTTACCGTTTCTTGAAATATTCAATAAGTAGCGAAAGTCCGCGATAAAGTAAAAAATATAAATTTTTCTCCATTCCCACTGAAATCTATCAATGTTTTGTCTTCAGTAAGCTTGTTAAGGTTTTGGTTTATTTTCCATGCATTCCTTTTATTTTGAAATTGTTAAATCTTTTTAGTGTAGTTGATCAAAAAATACACTTTTCTGTCGAACAAAATTGCACAATAGAAATATTTTCACTATTACATGTCATATTGAACGGTTTTTTAAAAGTGGAAGAACAATATAACACATTAACTCATCACAAACATCAAATCCCAAATGCAATTAAACTCAAAGCCACAAAATTATTCTTCAATTCTTCAAAAAAGTTTATAGCGAAAACTCGGGCACAAATGCACAGGGGTGCTATTCTTGACCGTTCGCAATATGAACAAGTGATCGTATCGTTACAATCAGAGTTGCTGATAGCATGTTATCGCCTTGCAGATAACATCAGAATGCGAGTTACCTGTCCACGTCATCGTTGCGAACGGTCAAGAATAGCACCCCAGATATCAGCGCGAGAGCATGCGCTGCGCATAAGATTGACAGGTGCTAATGGTGAATTTCCATGCGATGCAGCTGAACTGCAATACTTCTATGTGAAATGTGAGTTGATTATATTTCAGCAAAAAAATTGATAAATCATGTCGAAAATGTAACAAATAGAACTGATTGGGGACAGTAATTCCGTATATTCCAATAATTATATTGTTTTATTCATTTCATGTTCGTGAATCGTGGGCAAAACTTCAAACTTCTGTTCATGAAAATTAACCCTAACAAGAAAACCGACGGTGGCGGTGCACTCAAGTGTCGCGGGATATTCGAAAAACAGCCCACGGATTCATTTGTTTTCTCGAAATCAAGTTGGCGAATGTCTCTCGTTTTATCCCACAGATTTGCAGGTATAAGTCGGTACACCAGGGTTTTTAGGCATCTTACCGCCAACAAAGCCCCATATCGTTCCTCACCACAAACTCTCAATGAAGCAAAAGAAAACGCACAAATCACATTATATGGTTCGAGGGATTGATGGTTATTCACCCTAAAGATGGAAAGGGCCCCATACATTACAGTTAACACTCCGATAGTCGCCCCCAATAATCTAAAGGCGGTTCCATACATTCGGGTATTTGGCAAATACACGTATATTTGAATATTTGTCTGTATATTTGTGTTTAACTATTTGCTTTTATTATGCCAAATATACAGTGACCGCCAAAAAGTACCCAGGTAGCAAGCGTACGTCATAATGACGTACTTAATTAGTGATTTCATGACGGTAGACGTCATCGACGCAAAAATGACGTCTGCCAGACGTCATTCAGTGGACGTTACTATGTAGTCTTTCACATGACGTCATTATGACGTAATTCTTTGGTCACTTATGTTACACAAAAAATAGAAGAACTTTTTAAATAAAAAATCCAACTAATTATATATGTCCCATAAAATGCTTTATAGCAGATATTTCTGAAAATTATTTCATTGAAGTGGCTAGTGATGATATATTTAAATTACCTGTACCTATATCGAGTCACTTTTAAAATAGCGTAAAATAACCATTGCCTTCATCCCGTGGCAAAAGGTACAAGTTTAATTTTATAATTTGCATATACAATCAATAGAGTACACACTAAATCATTATTTACCTAAAAACGTATAACTCAAAAGTGAATCAAATAAAAATACCAACATATGTAAAGAAATCAAATTGCTTATTATTTTCGTCATTTTGTATTTCCCGCGAAAGTCACCAGTTGTCCGACACCGACACATTCGCATCGGATTGGTTCGGATTAAGCAACATGGCCGTCGTCGATGCTTCCTTCTATGAACATGTGCAGTGGAATGTCGATGTTATTCGTTCTTTATGTCTATGTGTTTTGGTGTCACCATTATTCTCTGGTTGTCGGAAGATTTCATTATGCATAAATATAGAAGTGATAGTATTGCAGAGTTCGGTAATAGTTGTGTGTTACAGTGGTTACAGTGTTCAAAGTGTTTTCAGCTGTAGAGTTCAAATAAACACTATGAAGGTGCCCTTATAGTCGTAAACTCTGAGTGGTTTACTTCACTAAAAAAGCTAAATATTTTGGCCGCCCTACAAAGAAAGACAATGAAGCTTATATTAAAAAGCGGTAAAACGAGAAGGATATATTTCCGATAGACATTATATTCCATTAAAAAAATGTGTTTACACTAGAGGTATGTAATGTGTATTTTGATTTAATTAATTTTTGAATATTGTACTAGATGGTTAGTAATAATTGAATAAAAACTATAGTCATATTAAGTGCTATATAAACAGCATAATCCAGTGTGAAAAATTCAATGACATTTTTACTGAAGAAAAACTTATAGTAACTCTTCCGAATTAAGTACATATTTCAGAATGATCTGCATAATTGAGTTTTATAATAGTTTTTTACTGTATTACTTACTGAAACGAAATTGATTTATGTTGTTATAAATAAAAATTCTTTCCATGATCACGAGTTTCTTAATCCTTTGCATCAAAAAAATTAACCACGACATTGACGTTTCCTAATCTACCTAGTTTGTATCAGTCATTGATCATCCACTACACTGCCTTCTAATTTTTCTGTGTGATTGTGATTCTCTTCAAGAAAAATACGAATATCCCAACAAGTATTGTGAAAAAACATTGCATTTTTTGCTTCATATCCCCAAATTAACTAAAAAAGTACGTCTCAATGACGATGTTTATAACGTTTGAGTGACGTCATATGTACGTCTTGTGTATGACCTAACAGGTCATATACAAGCTATATGTAACGTCATAATGACGCTGACATTTGACCGTCATTTAGACGTCCGAATGACGTCAACTCTGGGGTCAATATGACGTCTACCATGACCTATAAGATACGTCATTATGACGTACGCTTGCTGCCTGGGTATGTACCATATGGGAAAAAAGTTTATTATTAGAGTATTAGAAAAAAAATTCTTGGGAAAAGTTTGTGCATGTCCGATAACGTAGAAATCGATTTTGACACATGTCACGTGATCGCTGGTATGGCGGCAAATTGAAAAAAAATTACCATGAAAAGGCGAAAAGTGGAGTAAAATGGCAAGATATCAAAAAAAGTTATTTGAAAAACTTGCTTAGAATTGAATTTTATATACATATACAGAATACATATATTGAAAATGGCAATTTTTTTAAAATATTTTCCTAGCTGTATGAAAATATCAAATTATTATCCTATGAATAGCTTGACCATACTGAAACATTTGTATTTCAATGATAATGACAAAACTTTCTCTTTTTAACTCCACCAGTGAGCACTAAAAAAAAAAAAAAATGGATTTTGTTAAAAACCTGGCTGTTACATTGGTTCGTATCTTACAGTTATATCAGAATTCCACGACCATTGTGATGACATGATACTCCAGAAACATGGTGTTTTCTAGATTATCATCAAGTTTTGATGATAATCGTGCCAGAGCGTTTCACTTCGCATGCAATGTTGAAAACTCTAGCCTCTTTAACTTGACGCACTCTTTTTAAGATTATGTGATTAGTGAAACGTTCGTGCACGATTATCATCAAAAATTGATTATAATGGAAAAACGCGATATTTTTGGATTTCCTTATCATCGCAATGATAGTGGAATTGTGATATAACTGTTAGATACGAACCAATGTAACAGCAAGGTTCTGACAAAATCAATTTTTTTTTAATCTCTGATGTGGAGAAAATGAGAAAGTTGTGTTAATATGATCGGAATAGGTACAAATATTCCAGAATGGTCAAGCTATTCAGAAGAAAATAATTTGATTGTCGTATTTTTGGGTTCCACCCCTGATTTTTCGGTAAACATTTTTTTTTCTAACAATACATGATATTAAGAAGTCATGTCACTTGTGGCTTACATTAGTCTGTGGTTACTGTACTGTACTGTAAAACATAATATACTAACCTTTGAATACAACTCACGACTTTGGTTGACGCCAAAACTGGTGATTTGTAATGGTTCTTGGGTGGCGATCAAGAACATCAACAAAAACTTTCGATTTTCCCTGTTCCATTGATACCACGGAGTCCTTAGAAGGATATCATATATATTTTGTGACTGAAAAATTGAATTTTCAGAGAATTAGTAACACGCGAGTTCTAACTGAAATTTTTATATTTCCGGTTTTTTCATCATTTGAAAATCATTATATTTGTCTTTCAACTCATGCAATTAGTTCTCAGTAATTTTTGTTAATTTGGATTGAAATAATTAATTTCTATTCAGTAGTAATAATAACTGTTTGTTTCTCAATTATATCAACAAAATCTTTCAGTTATTCAGGGTGTAATCTAACTTTCTGCACTCCCGTGAAGGACAGGTGTATGAAGTCATATTAGAACGAATGGCAGGTGTGAAAAATGCGAAAAAAATGTTTGGAGAATTGTAAAATTTTGTGAAATATAGGTCGACATTTTGGGAACCTCTGTCCGCCATCATTCTAGACCATAAAAGGCAATTGCCAGTGAAGGAAAGACACTACGAGCCGGTTTTTCAGTCCGAGATGATCCCTAGATTAACTAATCTTGGTTCCGTTGCTAAGAAACTAGCGATTTGATTGGCTACTACGTAACATTTAAACCAAGATCAGTTGATCTGAGGATAATCTCGGAATGAACCACTGGCCCTAAATGTCGAACCGAACTGAGAATACGTTTACAAAGGTCTAGCGAGTCTTTCACCTGTATTATGGGTTGCAAGCTAATGGAATAGGAATGTAATTATCACAGTAAAATGAAAACAAACAAACCTCATGGGTTACCGAGTATCCCACCTGGAACATTAGTAGCTGAAGGCAGTACTAAGAAGCTGAAGGCAGTACTAAGAAGCTGAAGACAGGGCCACACTGACACAAACAAGACACAACACGAATCACAGGTGTTAGAACATGTGTTTATCAACATCAACCGGGTCGATAACATGACGACAGTTCACATCGTGACGTCAACGGAGGTAGCGGCAGTGTTGGCAACCATGAGTTATTAAAATATGGTACCAACCAAATGAAAATAAGGTATCTCAGATAAAAATAAGGTAGATTTAATTGTGACGTCATCATAGGTGGCAGAAGATATAAATCCAATTTTGCTCATGCGTATAAAGGAATACATTCCAATAAGTTCATTTCTGTTTGCATAAATATTCGCTATACGAGGAAAGTCAGGACGTCACAAATGTCAAATGTCATTCTTGTCAAAAATTGATTCAAAACAAAGATCTGTTAAAATTATGACAAGTTTAATGTTTATTCATAGCAGATGATCCAGCCAAATAAAGAAAACATTTCAATAAAAGAACAGATTTCTTTTGCCTGAGAGAAATCCAAACAATCAAACACAAACTAATAAGGTGTTCAAATATTTCAAAATATACAAATAACAAAATACATTCGTTAATCAACGATTGTCACTGCTCACTTGTCATTTGTCTGACTTTTCAAAAATGTCACATGTCACACGTCTGTGATCATAAACTGAAAAAAAAGATAATTGTGGCACAGAACACAATACACGTTTAGATGTGCCTGTGGACTTGTTGTGTTCCTGTTACGTGTACTTCGTGTACATCCGGTCAGTATCGGTAACATTCAACATGGTGACGCGCATATTCGTATGTCATGATTGTCATGTCAAGTGGTTACTCTTATTTTACACGAAATATGGATACAACGACGCAAAAAATGGTACATGTACCTTAAATAAGGTACGGTTGCCAACACTGTGCACGGGAAGCATATAAGCAAAACGTACCATGTTTCAGTCAATGGAAAATATTCTAGCTCTCTGATTGGTTTTGACCAAACACAGGTGCACTTTGCCATCCAGACTAAAACGTGGTGCACTTTGTCGCCCAGAAATTTATTCGAAAAAATTTCCTGTGGTGAACAGGCAAGCTAGGTTAGCTTGCTCAGGTTAGGTTTGTGTGTAAATCGCAAGCGAAAAACTATTTCACGCATTTTCGACTCGCAAGCTAGGTTAGCTTGCTCAGGATGATACGCAAAATGGCGTTAGTTGAGCAAGACTGTTTGTAGTACCTCATCTCTTTTGTATCTATCAGCCTTTCCAACGTTTTGAGCGAAAAATACATAAGACTTATGGGACGATATGCCTTAGGTGTCTTGCCGCCTATTCTCCCTACATTTGGGAGATACATGTCTTTCACCTCTTGCCACATCATAGGTATATGTCGTAGTGCTATGCAAGCCTTGAATATACGGCACAGGTAACTAGTAAGTATTTCCTGCCCCTTTTAGAGATATATGGGGTATATTCCATCTACTCCAGGGGATTTGTTTGGTTTGAATTCACTGATCTATTTGGTCTCGATATTTCCGTAGCAAGCCTCCATTTCAAAGTTGTTCGCCTGTTTGGCCTGCTTCTAGTGCTGTCTACTGTTTTCGGACCATTAAGAAATACCTTGGCTAGAAAGTGTGGTTCTGTGAACATCCTTAGAAAATGGGATATTGGACTCCTGTGGTGTCACTCAATGAGAACAAAAAGTATTTTACCCCTTCACCACCCAAGTAATTTAATTCCTAGATGCGCATTTCGATAACAAAGTTACCTTCATCAGTAGGATTACTAAACTAACTGTAAATAGGCATACCCGTCTTTTTTATATCAAATAATTAATTACCATGGGTTAATCTGTGTACTGGAAGGTACCCTACCTGATAGATAGGTATAGCCCACCCAATAAACAATACACCATAGGCACTTAATTATTCCTTTACTGGTATCAAGTCAAATAGTTTGGAATTTAATGGACCATTATCATTATTGAGCAAGGGTTTCGAGCCCCTTTTTCGAATAGCGATACTCTCATAGCAATCTAATTTTCTGTAATCATCTTTGGAGAGATCAGGAATCTATGAAATTAGCTGTCAAAACTGTGATAGTGTATATTAGGGCCAAACCAAAAGATCTACGAATGTTCGTTTCCGTGAACATTTGGCACATGCTTAATATTCACGAGAAAATAAATCGAGTGTTGCGGATCATTTATTAGAAACTCATCACAAAATTAATATCCAAAATTTAAAATTAATAAAACCTGTTGATGATTACAGAAAATTAGATTGCTATGAGAGTATCGCTATTCGAAAAAGGGGCTCGAAACCCTTGCTCAATAATGATAATGGTCCATTAAATTCCAAACTATTTGACTTGATACCAGTAAAGGAATAATTAAGTGCCTATGGTGTATTGTTTATTGGGTGGGCTATACCTACCCATCAGGTAGGGTACCTTCCAGTACACAGATTAACCCATGGTAATTAATTATTTGATATAAAAAAGACTGGTATGCCTATTTACAGTTAGTTTAGTAATCCTACTGATGAAGGTAACTTTGTTATCGAAATGCGCATCTAGGAATTAAATTACTTGTGTGGTGAAGGGGTAAAATACTTTTTGTTCTCAACATCCTTAGAGTTTCCTAGAATGTTGTAGTATAGGCATTGTCATTTTCTTTCAAGAAACGTACTTGGTTTACAGTACAGAGAACTGGGGGGGGGAATACACTGATTACCTTCAATGATAAATTAGAGTTTTGTAGTGAAAAAGTGGGATTTTCCCCAGTCAGCTGAAATATGCCAATTTACAAGTAGTCCTTAAGCCCGAACGGTTCGTCGTAGAAAAAAACTTGTATAGTGAAATTTGTAGGAAATTTTAGGCCCTTTCATTCCTAAAATGAAGGTTATCAACGAAAAATCTGTAGTTTTCAACTTATAAGCAATAAACCGCGAATGAAAGAGATTTTTTTAGTTTTTTTCAATGTTCCGTCACGAAAATTTGTTAGATATTACAAATAAATCACATTTTTCAGTTTTCAATTTTCATGGAGAATATTCCCCTCAGATTCAGATTTAGCACCTAAAATCACATAGAGAATGATAGTAATCAAAACTAACCCAAAACTTTCTTGATAGAAAAACATTTTGATTAGATTATTTAGGGTGAAAGTTATCTAAAAAATGTCATTGTGTGAAAAAGTGACTACAATATTTGTGAAGATAATTGGTTCCACAAGAGAACTTCATATTTTGATTCTGAATGAATGGAACTTATAAAAAGAAAGATTTTGATGAATTTTCACTTTGAACATACTTACCTTACTTTTTATGGATTGACCATTTTCTGATGACAATATAACAATTAAAGTATTCAGAAAACCAGTAAATACCATGCCAGGATTTTCTAAAGGATGTCCACCAAGCTGTATGAATAAAAATATATTTTTTCATCGAATACGTTAAATCGTCTGGAATGAAAATGCTCACCAGAAAATAAACACATATGCTTCCTATCGTTAATACACCATGTATATATGCTACATAAAGTGCCCAATATGTTAATTCATTAGCCACGAATTTGAGCCTGAAAAAAATATCTGGTTAAAATCAGATAAAATGATGTATTTTTAACCCCTTTTTAACCTCTAAAATAGGTATGGTGCCAGAATATCAAATCAAGCTAACAGGTTCGCCTGAACCACATTTTAAGATAACCTAAGCAAATAACACTACACGTGTATCATATATGAACTAATAATCTTGATTTTAGACTTCGTATTCGATAACACCTTTCATGCCATTTTAAAGAGCTTTCTCAGATTATATATTTCGGTGCATTTCAGAAAAAATACTTCATATTATTATTCATGAGTCATTTTTACATAAAACGAACCTCATCCGTATGAAATAGGAAATATTAAATTTGTTACTAAATTATTTTTCTAAGGCATCGACTACAGTGGTCTTACTTAATTATAATAAATTTTTTTTCAAGATATTAATATTAAAAAATCTCTTAAAATCTCTCATGAGTGACTCTTCTTTGGATCCGTGCCTGAGTGAACATACATTTGCAGTAAACTCATCCAGAAGCATATTTACAAAAGCTACTTTGCTTGCGTTATTGCTCGCGGCTACCAGTTTAGTTATGCGAATCTGTGAATTCCAATCCCTTTTAATATGACCAGCGCGATTTCTTCAAAGATGTACTTAGGTACATCGCAGTACCCTGTGCAAACTAGTAATATATTACAATATATCCCAGAGACAGTACAAGACATCGCTGAACCCACTGAAGAAGCTAGTGATATTTGATGACCAGGTTAGCTTGCTCAGGTTAGGTTTGTGTGTAGGTTCTTTTGCAAAAAGAACTGTGTAAGTACAAAAATAGTCACTCTATCCTGAAATATACTGTACTTTCAATAATTAACAGAGGCAATTTGCTCGACTGAAAAATATCCAATAAAAAGTTCAAACAAAATAGCTCTCAAAACTTCTTCATGATCATTAGGTCCAACCTCAGATCAATAATTGATCAATAATTGATCTGAGGTATAAACATGTATGAAGATTTGTTGAAATTGCAAAGAAGGAAACTTTAGGAAGGGTTTTGTTTACGTGTAGAAACCTTCTACAATATTTTTGTAGTTCTTCTCAATGTCCACATTTCTTATAGTGGGCGCATCAGTACAGCACTAAAATGACGTCACAGATTCATGCTAGCAAATAATTACGCTAGATGACACTCGCGTTTGGCTCCAATACCAATTCCACAGGCATCGACTAACTATCCCCTATCCCCCTTATTTAAACAATGCTTGAAGGTATTGTGTGTGACATTTTCGAATGAAAAGAGGATCATAAAATCCTAGTTTGAAGAGCATTATAATTCCCTGCGCGAAAATAGCTTCTTTGAGAAAAAAATGTATTATTCACAGCAAGAAACTCATCCTGAATTTTAATTTCCTATACGCTCATATTTTTTGTTTTCGGATATTGATTTCTGCACATTTAACATTGGGCCGCTTCCTTGTTTCTTGGACTAATATATTTAATAATAATAATAATAATAATGTGCCTTTATTAAGACTAAAAAAACAATAAATGGGTAACGGGTGGCGATATTCGCTTTACACGCTCTTCCATTGAATGGGATTTGAAGGAGCTAGTGGCGCCTTCTTTGATTGTTCTACACAATTTTCCTATTCTCAAAGATGGTTTTGGAGAAATTTAAATATAAGTTGATAGTAATTTGAGCGCTATATCGTACTTACCTTCTTATAAGCAAATAATGTTTCCAAAAGCTTATCAAATTGATTTTAACCATGTTCTGATACTGAATGTCATGCAACTGACAGTCCTCATTTTCTGAATATTCACAGTTGAGTATTTCTAAATTTTCCTCCAGAATCAATAACTGGAAATAAATATGTCGACATGCATATGTACTTACATTCAGAGGAAGGAATGTAGAAAAAATCATGTAATTGAAAAAAACGCAAAACAAAATTTCGGTGGCAATCCCTTTTCCCAATTTTTCGACGACAAATAGTAGAAAAAAATGCTTGCTATCTCCTCCTCTCCATGCATATAGCATGTAGTTGATGATAACCACAAAAATACCGATATTTGTCAGAGATTTCCTCAGACTACATTCGTGCTGAATACGTTTCTTCAATTCTTCGCTGCATAGTTTGTTATATTTCACAACGATATATAAAACTTCCAACCATTGTGGATATAGCCTTTTGACTTTCAACATAAATATCATAAAAAATTGAACCTGAAAAATAATTGAAATATTTCTGTACGTCATATCAAAATTGGCGCAAAACTGAAAATTTACTATAATTGCAAAGTTAATTTTCTCTGTACAAATGAATATATTTTTTAACAACTGAAGATATGGAAGAAACAAGGTATAATGAATTTCCGTGCAAAGTCCTACAACGTAATTCAACGGTCGTCGTGGTATTAGCCAGGAAAGTAGTTGGTTTCCGATGATTTTCGACCCAATCATTCCTATTGTATAGGATTATGGCAATGAGCGTGGTCCTGGTATTGCAGAACATCTTGTTTCTTTATTGACAAGCTTATTGTGAACAATGCAATGCAGATTTCTTTAATTTGTATTAGTGGTTAGACTAATCACGCAAGTTCTGGGTATTGCTTTGGTTGAGGGGCTGGAGTTCAGATGGCGCCCGTGGTTTAGAAAACGCTAGGCTGCGGACGGTGTCTTAGCTTCTGCCTTTACATGGAGATTTTGTTGAATCGTTTGTTGCAGACATTAGTCATTGTCTGCAGAGACCTACCCTATACTGATGAGGGCAAGAACCCAGAAATCGATCTATAGAGGTGGTCCAAATGTTTCAATGAACATTTCCTTGCAACTAACAATTGCGGAGACATCCTTGTTGGACTCTACACGGAAATTCATTAGATTTAATTCAACGTTCTCCGTGGTATTAGCCAGGAAAGTAGTTGTTTTCCGATGGATTTTCGACCCAATTATTCCTATTGTATAGGATTATGGCAATAAGCGTGGTCCTGGTATTGCAGGACATCTTGTTTCTCTCATATTCAGTGTACATGGATATATACTTTTTTCAATGACCATCAATCTTTGAATCAAGGAACTTATCTGATTCAGAGAAAATTGATCTATTCATTTCCAAATTTTGAAAAAATTCCACCTCAGACTATTTTTCGATGTATTTCGTGCGGGGTCCTTTGGCGTAGATAGAGGGTGTATAATTTTCATTGATGACAAATGGATTATATAACCTTGATTCGTGACATGGAATAATATATTCGATATACGAGTATAGAGCAAAATTCAAGTTATTTGCCATTTTGACAATGTTTCACACTTTGGAAGAAACTGAGATTTATTACTTGCTCGAAGTACCATTCACTTGACCAAAGTTTGAAAACCTTTGGAATTACTGTTAAATTTGTCTCTACTGGCCTATATTAAATGATGAAGAATACAACCAAAATACGTGAATTTGACGAAGTCTTAGCCAGGAATCACACTGATCGACTAGGACCGACCGTCCGCGACCGTCCACCTACGACCAAAATTTCCAACACGTATATTCTTATCGCACAACTCACACTGTATCGTCATTGACCGTCCTCGACCGGTTTTCAAAGACCATGTACGAAATTGTAGTCTGCTGGAAATTTTGGTCGGTGTCACACTATCCTGACGTAATGTCATTTTGACACACCTTTATGATGAACTTTTGACTTCAACAAAACTCATGTAAATATGTATATTTCCTACCTGAAAAATAAAATGTTCTTCTTCAGTATCACTACTGCTCATTACTTGAAGCAAAACTATTGATATTATGAATTTAACTTATTTTCAATAAATGAACAGACAATTCACATAACCTTTCGAATGTCAAATTAATGTCAGATTTACAAAATTATTCTAGTGGTCGGTCGTGGATGGTCGATCAGTGTGACTTTGAAAGTTTTCATTGATCTACACTTTTGGTCGTAGGTGGTCGCGGACGGTCGGTCCTGGTCGATCAGTGTGATTCCTCACTTACATACTTACAGTGGAAATAAATGATTCGGTAGGTAACATTGCGATAATGTCTTGCATTTCAGGTTTCCAAAACATAACGTAGATTATAAACGCAATTTGATTCATTGAAATAAGACAAAATACTGTAATGAAAATGCTCATCTGTCTTTTGTTCCAGAACAGTAGCATAAGCCACTTAGTGAGGAAACGGAGGCAGTCATCTGAAAACATTCAACACATAAGATGAGTTGTTACGATGAATAATGAACAAATTTATTCAATATCCAACATTTCGCAATATCAAAATTTCATCTACACGTACCAAAAGAGTGAAAAAACTATTCAATGAGACGTTCATGTATTCTGTGCCAGGAATAGACGAGCGTACAACTCGCGTGCCGCACGCTCCGCTCCGCCGGCTTTTGAATACACGTGCATGTATTTTGGCGTGCGAAGTTTCACGAAATGGCATATACAGTGTGGTCCACTAAGTGTGCAACAAATGGGAAACTTGTTTATTATCGATTTCTCAGAAAATTTTATTCCTGACAAAAGTTGGTGCATGTTCCAAAACTATATCAAGTGTACCTGAAATGGCTTTATGACAAACACCATACAGGATAGGCCAAAAAATATAAAGTTCGTTCAAGAGTAAAGTACTCTTATTTCAAAAAATATAGAAATATGTTGAAGAAAAAAGTTGCTTAGAATTAAAAGTTATGTTCAGATACGAAGTCATGGCCTGCTATCCGAATTTTTTTTTTCGTTTGGAAAATATTGAATTACCCCCGTATGATACATATTTTTACTATTTTGATTTAATAGTGAAGTAGCCACAATTTTTTGTCAAGTTAAAGTGTATTTGTAAAATTTACTTGGACTTGTATTTTTTTAGGTGACCGTCAACTTCATGTTTGTTGCAACGATATTTAACAGAACTCTAGAATAAAACAAAAACTGTCAATAAAAGTATAAAATTTCTGTTCTTTTGAATGCCTCAACTAGAACAGATATTAAAAAACACTCCAAAATCTATCGCGGATAGCTATGAACAAAAAAACACATACGCCCGAAAACAATACTGTAGTTTGATAGTGTGGCGTCTTGAAAATTGCCTGTCAAACGTTTTCATATTTGTCCTTAATTAAAAATGCCTCCCCCAGTAGTATTAACGTTAACTGAAAAGGCAGAATTAGTTTTAATCTGTGGTGATGGTTATAAAACAAAGCGCGAAGCTGCAAATAATACTTTCAACGAGCGGCATCCAGACAAACAAATTTGCTATTCAAGTGTAAGTAGAATTTTAAAGAATTTCAAACAGACCGGCTCCCTAGAATATAAACATAATACGGAGCGTACGAAACCTGTAAGAAAACCAGCTTGACGTACTTCAAGCAATAGTAAAAAATCCTAGAAGGTTCACCCAAGAAATTAGTGATTATACCGGCATAATAAAAACTTCTGTGAAGCGTATTCTCAAGAAACATGAGTACCATGGTTACAAACCTACATTCATTTGTACATTGCAAGAAAGAGACTATGATTTGAGATATGATTTTTCCATGTGGATTCAGGGTGAAATAGAAGAACAAAGAGATTTTCATCGATGTATTCTGTTTGGAGATGAATCGACTTTTACAACAAATTGGGTTGTATCATCACAAAATTGCAGATGGTGGTCAGATGTCAACCCAAATCAATACTATCAGAAAACAAGCGTTTGGTGTGGTATATTGAATGATACATTACTAGGTCCGTTTTATTTTCGAGAGAATTTGAATGGTGACAGGTACTTGAACTTTTTGGAAACTGAAATAGGAGAGTTTTTGGATGATATGGTATTAGAAGAACGGCAAAAGTTATGGTTCCAACATGACGGATGTCCTGCCCATTCTACTAGAAATGTATCTCAGTGGCTGTGTAGGAAATTTCGTAATAAATCGTTAGGACGAAATACCGATCCACGATGGCCTCCTCGTTCTCCAGACCTTACACCTCTGGATTATTTTTTATGGGGATACTTAAAACAAAAAGTCTACAGAGATCGCCCCTTTAATAATGTTGTTGAGCATGAAACTTCAATACGAGTTCATTGCAGAAATATTCCCGCTAATGTGTTGCGATCTACAGTAAACGAATTTTATGGGCGAACAATTAGATGCATCGAAAGAGAAGGTGGACATATAGAGACGCTTCGATAATTTTTATTGTTAGCAACTGTTCAGTTACCTAGTGTATTTTTCTGTACTATCGCTTATTGGTCCTTTTTTGTTCATGGCTATCCGCGATAGATTTTGACAGTTTATTCATATGAACATTTAGTTAGTAAAGTATTTGCCTCGTTAAAACGAGTATTTGTTTTATTCTAGAGTTCTGTTAAATATCGTTGCAACGAACATGAAGTTGACGGTCACCTAAAAAAATACAAATACAAGTAAATTTTACAAAAACACTTTAATTTGATAAAAAATACTCCAAACTGATTTGATTGTGGCTACTTCACATACATATTAACTCAAAATAGTAAAAATATGTATCATACGGGGGTAGTTCAATATTTTCCAAACGAAAAAAAAAAAACGAATAGCAGACCATGACTTCGTATCTGAACATAACTTTCAATTCTAAGCAACTTTTCTCTTCAACATATTTCTATATTTTTTTGAAATAAGGGTACTTTACTCTTGAACGAACTTTATATTTTTTGGCCTATCCTGTATGGTGTTTGTCATAAAGCCATTTCAGGTACACTTGGTATAGTTTTGGAACATGCACCAACTTTTGTCAAGAATAAAATTTTCTGAGAAATCGATAATAAACAAGTTTCCCATTTGTTGCACACTTAGTGGACCACACTGTATAGTCAGTATCAAAATGGATACATTCACTCATCAGTAGTAGACTACACGGCGTCAATATACAGTGAGGACTTAAAAAGTCCTCCCCCCCTTTAACTTTTGAACGGAATAAGCTATCGAGGTCCGGTAAAATTCAAGTAAAAAGGTACCACTTTTACTACTTTTTGGAATAAAAATGAGAGTGATCACGTGACCTAGTGTCAAGAGGGCACCATCAACTTTTTTTTTTTCAAATGTAAGGGGGGTCATGTGGTACCTATTTTTGAAGGCCTTCATTCTCTATCCAACAACGCTTTGATTGTGGAAATCGACCAAGCCGTTTCAAACTGACAAGGGTTTGAAATTTGCTCCAAATATGGGTTAAATTATTTATTTTAACTATTAATTGCAGCAGAATTTTAACTCCCTTACTGATTCTGGTCGAAAAGCTAATTTTTTGTAGTAAACATTTGTTTTTCGACCAGAATCAGTGACGTAATTCATTACATATTTCCAAAATTTATAATTAATCGGAATCTCGTACAGTTCTGATCTGGCTCAAAACTGATACTAGAAAATTCAAACCATTTGTGGCAATAGGGTGAGTGATATAACTATTTAATCCAGTATGATAATGTTTTGAGAAAAGAATCGATTGTAGCACCACCAAACTTGTTATGCTGGGACCATGATAAACACGAAAAAAAATTGTTTAACGAAATTCCAAGGGTGGAACATATTTTTTTATTCGTTTAAAAATAAATAAATAGATTTTTGATGCAAACTTGAAGAGTATGTGATTTATCGAAAAAACAACTCAATAAGGTGAAAGACAATTCTCCACAAAAATGATTCCTAGTGATTTTTTACGAAATGCGCTCGTTTTCCCAGAAAACGTGATTGAACGCCGACATCAAATGTCAGGTTCACCCTTACTCGCCGCTGAAAGTTCTGGCGGAGCCGAATATTTGATTGGTCATAACTCTGCTGAAAATGATCGGAGAATGAAAAGGAATAGTTCCATATCGTTTCGGAAGACTCCAACCTTCTCATGCAAATATAATATACGAGTATTTGAGTACCTAAAATGTGTTTTGTCGCATTCACGGAGATGTTTATAGTGAAGCAGAAATCAGTCCCCTCTTTGGACCATATGCAACGATTTTAGACTTATACATGCCAAAGAAAAAACTGGATTTTACTCCTGCCTCAGTTTTCAACTCACCCATAATCCCGGCAGTTTCTTCAATAAATGTTGGAAATAATCGCTCATACCTATATAAAAAATGAAGTATCTGATTTCAATCTTGAGATTTGCGCTTCACATTAGTGTTATTAAACATATATACAGGAGCATAAAGAATATGCCGAATGTTGATATGTTCTACGGTTTCGGCGTTCAATGTGTGTAAATTCATTTTAAATGAATGGGTAGAGTGAAAGTAATACTTCACAAAGATTTTTTACACAATACTAACATTTAATGCTAACAGCTGATTTCTTGATTTTAATTATTTTGCTCATATCACCTAGTATTATGTTTACTTTGAGATTACTCTTATCACCTAACTATAATTTTGTACACCTGTAAATGGGCCATGGCATGCTGGATGTATTAATAAATAAATAAATAAATAAATAAATAAATAAATAAATAAATAAATAAATAAATAAATAAATAAATAAATAAATAAATAAATAAATAAATAAATAAATAAATAAATAAATAAATAAATAGATAAATAAATAAATAAATAAATAAATAAATAAATAAATATGAATAAGCGATTATTTTCAACATTTACTGAAAAGTAAAACAAAGTTTTTCTTTTTGGCAGGTATAAGTGGGATCTGTCACACTACTCTAAAATTGTTGCATATAGTCCAAAGAGGGTATGGGTTGCTGCTTCAGTGAATAATTTTCGGATCATCCCAAACATTTCCGTGAAGTGCGACAAAGGTACTCATATACTCGCATATTATATTTGCAAGAGAAGGTAGGAGTCTTCAGAAACGATATGAACTTTTCCTTCTCCAATAATTTTTAGCATAGTTATGACCAATCAAATATTCGGCTCCGCCAGAACTCTTCAGCGGTGGGTAAACGTGAACCTGAAATTGGATGTCGGCCCGGGTCGCCTGGATGAGAACAAAAGCTTCTAACACCTCGACCACTTCGCTATGATATAATTAAATCGAATACTCAGGGATGGCAATTTTGTTATTAGGAACCGACAAACATCAATAAAAATCATAATTTCGAGACAGATTTTTAGCCTGAAGAGCTTCACAAACATTAATAAAAAGTTTCGATAACGGAGCGAATACAGTCTCCTGAAAATTAACGGTTTTTGAAAAAATAAAGTAATTTTTAGTTAATTTGAACTAATTTTTGTCGGATAGTCAAATTTAGAGAAACATACGTTACTAACAGAAATTATTGACAATTTCATTCAAGAAAACGATCCTGTAAACGCCATAACTTTTCTGGAAAAATTGATTCATTTGCTATACAGATTTCCTTGGATTTGAATTTTATCATTTTTTGCCTTGTGGAAGATATAGCCCAAAAAACGATGTCAAGAGAGAGTCCAAAACATTCTTACAGTTAAAAATCGAGACATCTTGCAGCTGAATTAAATTTGAATTTTTGTTGAGTTGTTTTCCAATCGAAGTGAATTAGTGCAATTTAAGATTATCATTATCAAAATTTACCCTCTGGAAAGAGATCTTCAAACACAATATCCATTTCAAATAACCATTTCCAAAGATTAATCATTTTCGTCAGTAACTACCTATGCGTAGCTTAGTATTCAAACCCAATGTGAATTTTTATTGGTGTGCATCTATTCAGGTTGAACTCAAAATGATCAAATCTTACCACTAGAGAAAAGTATATCATGTAATAAATTATGAATATAGGAATATCATTCCTTTTACTAATGAAACAAACCTGAATTTTTTTTTTGATAATTATGTGAATATTTCCAGGTGGTCAAGTATGAAGGAAACAAATGACCATTGAATGGCGAAATAGAGAATTTTAGTGGAGGATTTCACCAGCTCCATTATCTTGAAAAAAAGGCAAACTTGATGAGTTTCAATCACACACCATATAAAACTGAAACATATAATGAAAAATATTCTAATACAATTATAACGAAACCTATGCTTAGTTCAATTAGAAATAAAATTTAGAAATTCAAAAATCAAATTTGTTTTTTATTAGATACATAAAAATTGCACAATTATAAATGAAAAATTTAATCAAAATCCAACTTAATATAGTAATTTACGTAACAAGTCCGGAAAACACTGTTTTTTTGGACGAGTGGACAAGATTCTAGGACGAGCGTAGCGAGACCTGGAAGTCTGCGAGTCCAAAAAAACTGTGTTGCATACAAAATTTTTTCGGCAACCACCATTTGAATAACAAATCGAGACACATTTATTTTTTATATTTCTTTGTAGAAGAAAATTTCGAACATTGTAATTCTTATTTGTATTAAATATTGAAATTGGAACAAAAGAAAGGTACTAACAGAAACATTCTGATTCTTATTTATATTAATATTTATATTGAAATTTGAGCATTTCCCGGACTAGTCCGGAAAGTAAGTACTTCCCGGACAAGTCCGGGAAGTGATACTTTCTCAAAGAAAAATCGTCAGGGAAGTAGATACTTTCCGGACGGTTGCCGAAAAATGATTTTTGTACTGTCCCAATAATAGTCCGGTGGCTGGGAGGGTTTTCGTACCCGATGAAGCGCGACGGGATCACCCAAGTTATTCTTATGTATTTTTACCCGTTGAATCCGAATTTCGAGGGTGATAAGACGTGAAAGCATCCGGAAACTTGTTATGGACGAATCGAAAAATCAATTTTTTTCCAGAAACAAATGACGTTATAATATTTTGCATAAAATTCTCTACAAAAAAGGTATTCACAAGCTTTTCTCCAAAAAGCACCGTTTTCGAGTAAAACTGGCTCGAAATTCGAAAAAATTCGATTTTCTCAATTTTCTGTGCTCTCTCATTCAGTCACACAATGATATTTTCAGGATCACCTTGTTGCAAATTATTCATATATGTCTCGACTATGAATGCCAAAGGAGAAATTATTGAAAAAAATCGTGGGGATTTTCCGGTACTGAATTTCCCGATACTTTTACCTTGCATGAAACCGGCATTTTTTTATTTGCGAAGCTGACGTCGTGGACGAATTTCTTATATAGTGTGACAAACGGAAAATTTTGCTTAAAAGTACAACAATTTTCAGAAAATAGACTTTTGTGTTGAAAAAAAAAAATTATCGGACTTACTTTTTGTCAGACACAATTTCTTCCCATGACTTTTCCAAGGTCTAATGAAAAAATCGAGTTTTATTTAAATTTTATTTTGGAATGTATTACCGCGTTGACAAAAACAAAATGAGCAGCATGAAATTTTTGCTACCGTACAAACGCATGTATTTCGGGTACAACTTTTGCAAGTACTATTCGGTACCAATTCTGTACTTGGAGAGATCAAAATTTCAACCCTTTGCGGTTTAAACAAAGAGTCTTCTTCAATAAATCCGAAATACAATGAGTTCAAAAAAAAAAAAAAAATCTATTAGCGAAATGAAACTGAGGGAAGAACATGACAGCGCCGCGCGAGATGTTTTAAACAAGTGAAAATACGTCTAAACGAAAGAGTTCGCGTTAGAAGCGCACACTTTTTAAATTTTTAATTTTTTTCAATTTATAAAATTATCGGGAAATTCAGTGCCGGCAAATCCACACGAAAGATTTTTTCAGGAATGCCTCTTGTTATTCATAATCGAGATATATATACAGGGTGTTCCTTAAAGACATGCTAATATTTGAGGGGGTGATTCTTTGACTTATTTTAAGGAAAAAACTTTCTATAAACGTATGTCCTAAAAGTCCTAACTTTTGAGATTCAGGGTGATAAAGTTTTGAAAAAAAATCAGTTTTTTAATAATAACTGAGATAATATTGTAAACGTTTTTATAAAATTTGGTACATATCTTCTATGCATCAAGGTGCATTTTTTAATGCACAAACATTTTCATTTTCTCAACCAGTGGCGTCCGTACGGGTTTTGCATTGAATATTTTTGGAGAAAAAAATACTACGCCACTGCTTTCTCCAAAAAAAAATACTTTTGAGATTCTCATTTATTTTTGAGCAAATTTAATCTCTTAAGTTTTCTTTGTCCGCCGCATGGTTTTCGCTTAAAAAAATAAAAATCGTTTTACTTCAGGATCAATTCCTCAAAAATCTGATGTGGTGTGGAAATGATTGTGCGACTTAAAGCAAATAAAGGGATCAGATTTGTTCCAAAATGAATGAGAATCAAAAAAATATGGATTTCAGCTTGTACAAAAACGAATTTTATTTTATTTTATAAAAGTAAGTTTAAATGAACGGATCAAATTCATTAATTATTGACAATACTAACACTGATTATAAAAATTGTTGGAAATGGCCACCTTCACTTAATAGGCATGCTTCCGCCCGTCTACGCATGGAATTACGCAAACGTTGAAATATTCCCGGCGTATTTCGAATAGTTTCACACGAGGCAACTATTCGCTCTCTTAAATCTTCTAAAGTATTAACGGGAGTTTTATACACTAGAGTTTTAAGGTGCCCCCATAAAAAGAAATCTAAACTGTTGAGATCAGGGGATCTTGCTGGCCATTGCTGAGGTCCTCCGCGAACTATCCAACGATTATGATAAACTGTATTTAAGATAGGTAGCTGAATTAATATCGTAAATCCATTCAGGTAATAATTCAAGCACTTGGGAGATTATAAGTGAAAAGATTAAGAAGTGGTGAAAAGAAATATCAATTATAAAGAGGTAGCTAAATTACTATCGGACGATTTATTGTCAACAAAATGTTAGGTACCTACTGCGATATGAAGCAATTTCAATTCAACTATTTTAATCAAGAACCGAGCATCTGACAAGAATTACACATTTTTTTGGATTCTCATTCATTTTGGAACAAATCTGATCCCTCAATTTGCTTTCAGTCGATGCACAAACATTTCCACACCGCATCAGATTTTTGAAGAATTGATCCTGAAATGAAACGAGTTTTATTTTTTTAAGCGAAAACCATGCGGCGGACAAAGAAAACTCAATATATCAAATTTGCTCAAAAATAAATGAGGATCTCAAAAGTATTTTTTTCAGGAGAAAGCAGTGGCGTAGTATTTTTTTCTCCAAAAATATTCAATGCAAAACCCGTACGGACGCCACTGGTTGAGAAAATGAAAATGTTTGTGCATTAAAAAATGCACCTTGATGCATAGAAGACATGTACCAAATTTTATAAAAACGTCTACAATATTATCTCAGTTATTATTAAAAAACCGATTTTTTTCAAAATTTTATCACCCTGTATCTCAAAAGTTAGGACTTTTAGGACATACGTTTATAGAAAGTTTTTTCCTTAAAATAAGTCAAAGAATCACCCCCTCAAATATTAGCATGTCTTTAAGGAACACCCTGTATATATATATATATATATATATATATATATATATATATATATATATATATATATGAATAATTTGGGAGAAGGAGATCCTGAAAATATCGTTATGTGACTGAATGAGATGAATGAGAGAGCACTAAAAATTGAGAAAGCCGCTTTTTTTCGATTTTCGAGCACGTTTTACTCGAAAACGGTGCATTTTAAAGAAAAATTTATCAATATCTTTTTTGTGGAGAATTTTATGAAATATATTATAGCGTCATTTGTTTTTGTAGAAAATGGATTTTTCGATTTTCCTCGGAAAATTGTTTTACTTTAAAGAAAAATTTTCCGTTTTTCCGCTACTGAAATGCTTTGTGATCATGAAAAAATATGTGCTGAATCCGTTTTGATTGACACTATAAGAAATTGGTCCACGACGTGAGCATCACGAATAAAAAATGCCGGTTCCATGCAAGGTAAAAGTATCGGGAAATTCAGTGCCGGAAAATCCACACGAATGATTTTTTCAAGAATATCTCTTTTGTTATTCATAGTCGAGACATATATGAATAATTTGGTACAAGGTGATCCAGAAAATATCATTATGTGACTGAATGAGAGAGCACTGAAAATTGCATTTTTTCAAATTTTGAGCACGTTTTACTCGAAAACGGTGCATTTTGGAAAAAAACTTATAGATACCTTTTTTGTAGAGAATTTTATGCAAAATATTATGACATCGTTTGTTTTTTGAAAAAATGGAATTTTTGCTTTCCCTCGGAAAATCGTCCATAACAATTTTCCGCATGCTTTCACGGCTGATCACCCTCAAATTTTGGATTCAGTGGGTCAAAATACATAAGAAAAATTTGGGTGATCCCGTCGCACTTCATCGGCTGCGAAAACCCTTCTTCCGGACTATAACACCTAACCTGAAAAAATTGAATTATTCTAGCAAATTTCTTCACTTTCATTTTATCAAATGTTTGAATTCAGTGAGAAATTTTGAAACTGAAATTATATTCACGTTACTGTTAGAATAACCACCGATTGATGGCTATAATCCTGTATGAATATTAATGACTGTTGTGTGAATACATTTTCTTCTATGCTTATTCTGATAAAACAAAACTTCACTTATAATACCTAGTTGATTTTCTCAATTATCTCCAGTGTTCATTGAAAATTCATCAAATAAATTAGATAGGGAGAATGTTATTCAAAAATAACTCACAGAAATCGATCATTTCATTGAAGCAAGGTTCTCTTCTCTCGTATTTAATCCCCAATACATTTTGGTCGACGAAAATCTATTTCGATTTGCCAAGCTCTTCAGGGAGATGATTCCACAACAGATTTTATCAATATCCCATTCATATTTTCCAATAAAACTATTAATAATAATAATAGAAGGTCTTTATTTCCCAAATCTTATTCAAGTACAAAAAAAAGACAATAATCAACCTCAATTGAGGAAATCTCAAAAATGAATTCCGAAAAACGCCGAAGATCAGATGGAGATGCCGGAGCACCGCCCCTGTTTTTCATCCCAAGCGCAAAAATATACAGTGTGTCTCACTTTTCATGGAAGCACCCCCATAACTTCCGTAATTATCGAGGTAGAATGATGAAACTCTCAGGACTGAAGGAAATGATGAAAATGCACCTACCGGTTGAATGACAATGGCCTAAGTGATATACACTACCCGCCAGTTGCGATGGAACACTCCAGTTTTACGGTAAATCATATTAGGGGGCAAAATAGAAGCGACAACAAACTTTGTGTATAAGTACACCATTCAGGAATCTCAATAATTTGTTGTCTAAATTGAATTCAAATCTCATTTGAGGTTGTGTACATTAACATGTAATTATATGAAAACTGATATATGAAAGTCGTTTGGGACAACCTCGACTATTTCCAATGTTAATTCATGTTTCGAAATTATTTTGACTCATTATTCTAGCAAATCTATTGTTGTTCATATTTGACAATTTCACTTGCCGAATATTTTTTCCATAATCTCTTTCAATAAGGAATTAACTCATTATTGAAATTTTGCCTACTTGATTATACAGAAATTAAGTAACATTAATTTTGTTCCTTGGAAGGTATGCAATGAAATTGAAAAATAACTGCAAAAATAATACAATTTTATACATTACATACACACTATTATAACATGTTTTAGTAATACATTGATAGATACGTATGAATAAAAATATTCATATTCACGGGGTGACTCACAAATGAATGACAGTCGTCTTTTGCAATATCTGAATTTTTCTACTGTGACATTAGGAAATCATATGTTCGAAAGGTACACCTCAATACAATATTTTGAGCAGTATATATCGTATAGTACACATATTTTATACCGGGTGTTTCATAGAGAGAACCGCAATATCAAATAATAATTTTTAAGGAATAATTCAAATTCCTGATGTACTCATGGATTGAATTGTGGGAAATCTGATACCGCTGATATAAGGGCGTTTCTAAGCTTCAAATTATACAAGGTGATTTTTTTGTCGAAAGGTATTCTATTTTAAGAAAACTACAGAAACCATAAACACTGTATTCCAAGATTTCCTAGGTAAAATGTAAGCATTTTCTCAGTATTTATAAATGTTTTAATAACGTTTTGATTTCCACATCCGATCCTATGATCAATTTTCGAGATACAGGGCATTAAATTGGAGAAATGCTCAATTCATTAATTTTTTTTCCACAAATTGAAAAACTGCATTGACTTTTACCGAGTATGTTAGTTCAATATTAGTTTTGGTCAGATGTACATTGACAGTTACAGCTTAAAATATTTGCTGCCACAGGGTGATTCGTGCATAATTCACAATACGTTTTTCTAACACTCAATAATTCAATATTTGCGCCACAGAGAATTTCTTTCCTGAAGTTAATACTTATTACTCTTATAAAGGGTGAGCCATACAGCAAATTACCAAATATAATTACGCTTGGAAATTATCAAAAAGAGAACGTGCAATTTTTTACTTACATGTACGAAGCAACAGGGATGGTGATTTTTAATTTTCCATGAAAAGTGGAACAAACTCGGAATTATCGGGAATTTGGTGTACCTGTAATAAGATGGGGTCCTGATCACGAATATGATGGAATTTTGCTTCTGTTTGCCCCCTAATATGATTTACCGTAAAACTGGGTTGTTCCATCGCGACTGGCGGGCAGTGTATATCACTTAGGCCATTGTCATTCAACCGATAGGTGCATTTTCATCATTTCCTTCAGTCCTGAGAGTTTCATTATTCTCCCTTGATAATTACAGAAGTTACGGGGGTGCTTCCATGAAAAGTGAGACAAATTCAGATTTTTCAGGACTAAATTTTTTTCAGGAAAAAGGTGTATCTGTAATAAGTTGGGGGTCCTGATCACGAATCTGATGGAATTTTGCTTCTGTTTTGCCCCCTAATATGATTTACCGTAAAACTGGGGTGTTCCATCGCGACTGGCGGGCAGTGTATATCACTTAGGCCATTGTCATTCAACCGATAGGTGCATTTTCATCATTTCCTTCTGTTCTGAGAGTTTCATTATTCTCCCTCGATAATTACGGAAGTTACGGGGGTGCTTCCATGAAAAGTGAGACAAATTCAGATTTTTCAGGACTAAATTTTTTTCAGGAAAAAGGTGTATCTGTAATAAGTTGGGGGTCCTGATCACGAATCTGATGGAATTTTGCTTCTATTTTGCCCCCTAATATGATTTACCGTAAAACTGGGGTGTTCCATCGCGACTGGCGGGCAGTGTATATCACTTAGGCCATTGTCATTCAACCGATAGGTGCATTTTCATCATTTCCTTCAGTCCTGAGAGTTTCATTATTCTCCCTTGATAATTACAGAAGTTACGGGGGTGCTTCCATGAAAAGTGAGACAAATTCAGATTTTTCAGGACTAAATTTTTTTCAGGAAAAAGGTGTATCTGTAATAAGTTGGGGGTCCTGATCACGAATCTGATGGAATTTTGCTTCTGTTTTGCCCCCTAATATGATTTACCGTAAAACTGGGGTGTTCCATCGGACTGGCGGGCAGTGTATATCACTTAGGCCATTGTCATTCAACCGATAGGTGCATTTTCATCATTTCCTTCTGTTCTGAGAGTTTCATTATTCTCCCTCGATAATTACGGAAGTTACGGGGGTGTTTCCATGAAAAGTGAGACAAATTCAGATTTTTCAGGACTAAATTTTTTTCAGGAAAAAGGTGTATCTGTAATAAGTTGGGGGTCCTGATCACGAATCTGATGGAGTTTTGCTTCTGTTTTGCCCCCTAATATGATTTACCGTAAAACTGGGGTGTTCCATCGCGACTGGCGGGCAGTGTATATCACTTAGGCCATTGTCATTCAACCGGTAGGTGCATTGTCATCATTTCCTTCAGTCCTGAGAGTTTCATTATTCTCCCTCGATAATTACGGAAGTTACGGGGGTGCTTCCATGAAAAGTGAGACACACTGTAGACTAATTCTAATAAAAAAAAAATTCATCACATGATCCGCCATCTACTTTACTGAAATTCAACGTGACTGCCAAATTACGCATTCTGCCATTCATGTTACGACATGTCTTGGATGCGAACAACACTGAAGCCATCTACATGTCGCCTCCATTTGAATCCAATATTAATCCCATAAGGTTGACCAACTATCCTCCTTATATTTAAATAATGGTGAAAGTTATATTCAGGGATTCATCAAGCCAAGAAGCATGAATTTTTTCTTAAATACTTGACTTGACTTCAAAACTCAAGCTTTTCAAAATTTGATATTTGACTTGACTCGATTTACGGTGTGAACTACTTGATTTGATATCAAGTAAAATCAAACTACTTGATATTACTTGATAGCGATCCGTAAAACGCACACCGAGGCGTTAAATTAGGGGATTCACCGAGATTACAGCAAGCAGGCCCCCGATTGCTCGATGACGATGTGCTATTGAATAGTAGAGCAGCGTTGATCAACGATAAAAAGTGGCGGCTAGAGAATAATTGTTTACGTCTGATTTAAGTGATTTGTCCGTAATGGAATCGGAACCTTTTCAAAGCAGCCAGCGGCTCGGGATATATCGTAGTTAAAACAGTGTCAGAATTTGATGAGAAAGTGCAGAGTCGGCCATCAATGGCCAAAGGAGTTGAAGTTAATGAAAGTGTATCTGATAAAACGAAAAAAATTACGGATTATTTCATATCCGAGCAAGATCCTAAGAGTAACAAAAATACTGACAACAAGGCAAATGTTCCTTATGTACGGCGGGTTTGAAAATGAAAAAATGCGAAACATCTCCACTAAGGCGACATTTGCAGATGGTAGTACAACACTTGTAGAGCCGCGTTATGCCTGTGGATATAGGCTGAGACCGGATATGCTGGACATGCTGACATCAAATGCATAAGGGTCTCAGGTGCGCCAAGACACGCTCTGCATCTAGTGTCGGGGATCTGTTAACCCGTCACGTGGCTACGGTAGACCAGGGTGTTGAAGACACCATCCTGGCAAGCCATTATGAATCCCTCGGTCTCCGACTTCAGCTCACTTTAAAGGTCAGGATTTTGGATAGCCAAAGTCTTCAATGTTCTGGAAGGAGACCCTATGCATTGGATTATCCTTGTGCAGATGCAGGAGGACTTCAATCTCCGCAGCTTTGATGTGAGCTTTTTGCTGAGCAGGTTCCAACTCGGTCTGGATTAACCCGTTCAAAGTCGAAAACGAGACCTAGTTCATCGGCTGCCCAGATTGCTGCCTTGAAAACTCCTACTTTTTCATGGTCACGGACCATGCAGAGAAGAGGATCTGAACACCTGATGACTTTACAGGCTCCATCCAGCACCATCATGTAGACATTCCAAACTCAAAAGTCCCCGACCTCCGTGTTGTCTGGAAAACTGTAACCGCGGAATGGACGATTTGGGATGCAAGCTCCTATGAAGATGCATCATTTTTCGAGTTTTAACGACGAGTTGTCGCAGCTCTTGCTTTTTGCTTTTTGCTGAGCAGGTTCCAACTCGGTGACAGAGTCTGGCTTAACCCGTTCAAAGTCGAAAACGAGACCTAGTTCATCGGCTGCCCAGATTGCTGCCTTGAAAATCCCTGCTTTTTCATGTTCACGGACCATGCAGAGTAGAGGATCTGAACACCTGATGACTTTACAGGCTCCATCCAGCACCATTTTGTCATGTAGACATTCCAAACTCAAAAGTCCCCGACCTCCGTGTTGTCTGGAAAACTGTAACCGTGGAATGGACGATTTAGGATGCAAGCTCCTATGAAGATGCATCATTTTTCGAGTTTTAACGACGAGTTGTCGCAGCTCTTGCTTTTTGCTTTTTGCTGAGCAGGTTCCAACTCGGTGACAGAGTCTGGATTAACCCGTTCAAAGTCGAAAACGAGACCTAGTTCATCGGCTGCCCAGATTGCTGCTTCGAAAATCCCTGCTTTTTCATGGTCACGGACCATGCAGAGTAGAGGATCTGAACACCTGATGACTTTACAGGCTCCATCCAGCACCATTTTTTCATGTAGACATTCCAAACTCAAAAGTCCCCGACCTCCGTGTTGTCTGGCAAACTGTAACCGTGGAATGGACGATTTAGGATGCAAGCTCCTATGAAGATGCATCATTTTTCGAGTTTTAACGACGAGTTGTCGCAGCTCTTGCTTTTTGCTTTTTGCTGAGCAGGTTCCAACTCGGTGACAGAGTCTGGATTAACCCGTTCAAAGTCGAAAACGAGACCTAGTTCATCGGCTGCCCAGATTGCTGCCTTGAAAATCCCTGCTTTTTCATGGTCACGGACCATGCAGAGTAGAGGATCTGAACACCTGATGACTTTACAGGCTCCATCCAGCACCATTTTGTCATGTAGACATTCCAAACTCAAAAGTCCCCGACCTCCGTGTTGTCTGGAAAACTGTAACCGTGGAATGGACGACTTAGGATGCAAGCTCCTATGAAGATGCATCATTTTTCGAGTTTTAACGACGAGTTGTCGCAGCTCTTGCTTTTTGCTTTTTGCTGAGCAGGTTCCAACTCGGTGACAGAGTCTGGCTTAACCCGTTCAAAGTCGAAAACGAGACCTAGTTCATCGGCTGCCCAGATTGCTGCCTTGAAAATCCCTGCTTTTTCATGTTCACGGACCATGCAGAGTAGAGGATCTGAACACCTGATGACTTTACAGGCTCCATCCAGCACCATTTTGTCATGTAGACATTCCAAACTCAAAAGTCCCCGACCTCCGTGTTGTCTGGAAAACTGTAACCATGGAATGGACGATTTAGGATGCAAGCTCCTATGAAGATGCATCATTTTTCGAGTTTTAACGACGAGTTGTCGCAGCTCTTGCTTTTTGCTTTTTGCTGAGCAGGTTCCAACTCGGTGACAGAGTCTGGATTAACCCGTTCAAAGTCGAAAACGAGACCTAGTTCATCGGCTGCCCAGATTGCTGCTTCGAAAATCCCTGCTTTTTCATGGTCACGGACCATGCAGAGTAGAGGATCTGAACACCTGATGACTTTACAGGCTCCATCCAGCACCATTTTTTCATGTAGACATTCCAAACTCAAAAGTCCCCGACCTCCGTGTTGTCTGGCAAACTGTAACCGTGGAATGGACGATTTAGGATGCAAGCTCCTATGAAGATGCATCATTTTTCGAGTTTTAACGACGAGTTGTCGCAGCTCTTGCTTTTTGCTTTTTGCTGAGCAGGTTCCAACTCGGTAACAGAGTCTGGATTAACCCGTTCAAAGTCGAAAACAAGACCTAGTTCATCGGCTGCCCAGATTGCTGCCTTGAAAATCCCTGCTTTTTCATGGTCACGGACCATGCAGAGTAGAGGATCTGAACACCTGATGACTTTACAGGCTCCATCCAGCACCATTTTGTCATGTAGACATTCCAAACTCAAAAGTCTCCGACCTCCGTGTTGTCTGGAAAACTGTAACCGTGGAATGGACGATTTAGGATGCAAGCTCCTATGAAGATGCATCATTTTTCGAGTTTTAACGACGAGTTGTCGCAGCTCTTCCTGAGCCCATTTTACTACTCCAAAGGAGTAAAGTAGAATCAGAACGGCAAGCATATTGGTCACAGCAACTTTGTTCTTTCATTATTATTATCAATTATTATTATTATTATTATCATTATTCAAAACAATAATATTTCCATTTTGGAAGTATCAAAAATGCAAAACATCTTTCCATGATTTTAAAATAAGGACCCTTCAAGTGAATAAACATGGTGTAATGAAAAAAGTGAAAGTGATACATATATGTGAAAGCCGTTGAATTGTTTACATTATTTTCTTGATCTCTTCAACGTTTTAAACGTGTGAAAAGTGCTCTGTTTTGTTTTCCTTTCCACCCAATGGCTCAATTTCTCAAAGAATTGATACATGTTATCGAGCTGTATATTCCTTTGAACACCTGAAACAGTAAGAGGAAATTATACAACTATTATATCACATCACAATGAACAATCTTTATGATGCAATAAATGGTCAGGAAAGAACTAACAATATTGTGCATGTCAGCTTTATGATTGAAAAAGAGCCTGATGCTCTTGAAGCTGTCATGAGGAAAGTATTGAAGGGAGTGTTACATGAGAAGAGACTAATAATTAAGATAGTGATATTGTGGAGAAAATTGTCATACGCATAGCAAATATCCAAAGGAAAACTAAAGGAGGTCAAAGAAGGAGGGCAGTCGCCGGCCTGTATCCAGTAAGCCCCGATTACCTATCCTCTTTTCTATTTATACATCAAATTTTCCTGATATTTTTTTTTCGTGTTCACAACATTACTACGCTGACGATACCCAGTTATACATGTCTTTTTCCTTGGATGAAGCGAACCAAGAACTGCTATCAATTATGACTTACATAATCTTCATACATTTTCAATTAATCATTGCTTACAACTAAATGCACCTAAGACTAATGCAATTATTTTTGGAAATACAGTTTATTCGAAGGTGTTTAAACAAGAATATTCCTCGAAGATTCTAACTGGTGGTCATTCTATACACTTTAGCAATACAGTCAAAAACTTGGGGGTATGGTTTGATGGAAACTTAAGATTTTCACACCATATTAGTAACTGTTTACAAAAAGCTCTAAAACTCATATTTCAATCTCGTCATGTGTTGGATAGATCGGTTGAAATCCTTCTATGTGAGTCATTAGTATTATGTAAATCAAATTTCTGTGACATTTTATATAATTCTTGTTTAAATCCATTTGATATAAATAGAATACAATAATTGCAAAATTCTTGCCTACGACTTATTTTTGGTATTCGCAAATTTGAGCATATCAGTCACACATTCAAAATAACTAAATGGTTACATCCCAAAAATCGTCGAGAAATGCATTCTACTATGTCTTAAGTTAAGCTACTGAAGGAAAACTCTCCACCATATTTGTATCGTAAAATGAAATATAGAACTGATGTACATTCTCTTAACTTGAGACAGAAATACTCTTACAATACCTCGTCACCATACTGAGTTTTTCGAGCGATCGTTTTCTTATTGTATTGTTAACCGCCTCAATAACTTACCTCACGATTGCAGTTACTCATCCCTACATAAACTCAAACGAGTTCTTTTTGACTTCTATTTTTCTCAACAATAATTACTTTATTCTAAATAAAATATCCTCCCTTGGACAACTAATCGTTAAACTTTCATTTTTTCTCTAGTGATTTAATTTAATTTATTAATTATTTATTATTTTATTTCCTGTCTTTGACTTCTTTTTATTTGGGGTTAGATGGAAGAGCAGATGTATGTTAATTGTAAATTTTATATTTCATATTGTTGTTAAAAATTGTTAAAATTGTGTTTTCTGCTTTCGTCCCCCTACGAACGGCAGCCCTCAGAAGTCGAAACTTGTGCGAGCCAAGGATCAACGAGGTCTTACCTTTTAACGTGCGATTCCTAGCACGACCCGAGAGAATAGTTCTCGAAAGAAGGTCGTCCGTAAGTCTTCATCCAAACCAAAACTTCGCATCACGTAGCTTGGCTTTGATATCGATGACCCACGTGCTCTACCGTTCGAGCTGTTCTCTCTGATCTACTATATTATTATATACAAACTGAATCTCGCCCTAACTGTATATACCAAATATCATTTATTTTTATCAATTGGTAATAAAAACATTTATTATTATTTTTTTTTCATCGGGTTGGATTATACCAGTCGGGCCCTGTCTCCGGAGCTCCGACACGTCCGGAGGGCGCGCTGGTGACATTTACTCAGATAGCCACTCCCCACGTCCGTGGGGTGAGCAACTACTGGGTCCGAGAATCATGTGCCCTGAGCAGACGGATTGAACCAAGGATGACGGCCTTCTGCATTCGTCCGGCTAAGATTTCTGCCATATTGGCAAGCCGGTATGATTTTTAAGTTCGAGAGCAGTGTTTATATCGTACCACCAAGGACCCCTATAATCAGAACCACCATTTCAACACAATGGTTTGAGTAGAGCCTGCGGAGTTCAAAGAGTAAGTCTCGATATTTAGTCCGTTTCTCCTCCTCTGTTCGGACGATGCTCGTTTCGCCGGGAGCTGAAAACTCCATGACGAAAATCGTCTTACTTTGATGGTCCAGGGGGACTACATCAGGCTTATTGGCTTGTATTCTCCACAACGGACTCAATATCCCCCAGAGCATAAGGCAACACCGGTGTCTCTTACACAACACTCGTAGAGCCGCGTTATGCTTGTGGATATAAGCTGAGACCGCATATGCTGGACATGCTGACAGCAAATGCGTAAGGCTCTGAGGCGCCCCACAACACGCTCTGCATCTAGTGTCGGGGACCTCTATACCCATCACGCGGCTACGGTAGACCAGGGTGTTAAAACACCATCCTGGCAGGCCATTATGGATCCCTCGGTCTCCGACTTCAGCTCACTTGACCTGAGGAAAGTTACGGTCAGATTTTTGGATCAGCCAAGGTCTTTCATGTTCTTGAAGAAGACCCCATGCATTGGCTTATCCTTATACAACTACAGAAGCACTCCTGTCTCCGCTGTTTTAATGTGAGCCTATTGCTGATCGGGCTCCAACTAACTTGGTGACTGAGTTTGGATTAAGCCGTTCGAAGTTGAGAACCAGACCAAGTTCATCGGCTGCACCTTGAAAAGAAATGCTCCGATCCCTGGTTTTCATGGTCACAGACCAAGCAGAGGAGGGGATCTGAACTTCTCATAACTTTACAGGCGCCATCCAGTACCATTCTGTTATGTAGACACTCCTAACTCAAAAGTCCACGGCATTCATTATTATTATTTTTATTTTTTTTAATCCGGTTGGGAAAGTGCGCTCTGGTGACATTTACTCAGATAGCCACTCCCCACGTCTGTGGGGTGAGCAACTACTGGGTCCGAGAATCAAGTGCCCTGAGCAGACGGATTGAACCAAGGATGACGGCCTTTTGTATTCGTCCGGCTAAGATTTGTGCCATATTGGCAAGCCGGTATGATTTTCAAGTTTGAGAGCAGTGTGTCCATCATACCACCAAGGACCCCTATAATCGGAACCACCATTTTAACACAATTGTTTGGGTAGATTCTGCGGAGTTCAAAGAGTAAGTCTCGATATTTAGCCCGTTTCTCCTCCTCTTTTCGGACGATGTTCGTTTCGCCAGGAGCCGAAAACTCCATGACAAAAATCGTCTTATTTTGATGATCGACATGATTTTAGGCAGTACTGAAGTGAACATAGATGACGATACAATTATCGCAATGGAAATTATGAATTCGATAGAGGATTCAATTCGATTTGGAGAAAAACATCTAGGATGTGGCGGTTTTATCAAAAAAGAAACCTGTATTTGTTCCAATCTCAGCAGTTCCGTTGAGAACGATCCGATAAATTGGGTCTTGTCGTTATAGTTCAGTTAGCTTGGTGATATTTTTTCAAGTCGCTTTAACTTCTATTCAACCATCGGACTCGATATCTCTGATAGAATTTTCCAAACCTCGAAATCTCAAAACAATTGGAAAATGAAAATTCACTACATGCTTGTTCTCACAATGTTCTCGACTAATACTGAACTTTTCCATCCTGATCTTGAAGCAGATGAAATTTAATGATTTCATAAATTTAATATACCAACCCTTGCATACATTTCACGACTTTGGTTGATGCCAAAACTGGTGATTTGCAATGGTTCTTGAGTGGCGATCAAGAACATCAACAAAAACTTTCGATTTTCTCTGTTCCATTGATACCATTGAGTTTGCAGAAGAGTGTTGTGCATATTTTGTGACTGAAAAATAAAATTTCCAGAGAATTAGTAAAGGATAGCACTAATTCAAAGTGTTGTATTTTCTTTTATGTTATTTTATTTTAAGTCACATGATTCCGCAACAGATTTTATGAATATCGAATATCCTATTCATATTTTCGAACAAAAATTAACAATCTAATTGAAGGAAAGTCGTTTCCGACCGATCTTTCACCCTTTTTGTACTGTAAAATACACCGACGTAGGCTTATTATGGCAAATACAACTACTCCTTTGGCTAATACACGACTGGTATTGCATTATATCTAAAATATACTTATTATATAATGTTCTTTATTGCAGAGGACAAAATTACAAGTGCTCCCTGTAACAAACTAGCAGAATTTTGTTTTGATTCGGACAGGGACATCATCTGCAGATTAGTTTCGAGGTTTTGCCTCTCATCAATGCAAGGGTAGGTTAATACACACACAGCTCGGAAGCCATCTGTTCCCTGTTCGAATCAACTCATCATTCCTGTAATCTTCTCTCCGAAATACTGATGAAGAAAATTGGTATTTCCCAATTATTCTGTCAGAATAAGATTTAAAAATCTAATTCTGAAATACTCAGTGGAGTATATCCAAGTCGCGAATTCCAATAGGCGCCGCCCACTGGTGGCTCGGCTTCCTATTGGCCGACGAAACTGTACGACTTTTGTATAAATATAAGCCATTGTGCTTTATTTATCAGCGACAAGCGACAGTCCAATCGTGTTGCAAAACAGCTGCGAGAGGAACTGAAGCTTCTTAGGAATCAGCAATGGGACGAGAGGCTGGAAGAGCTGAACACCGAGGACAAGTCCCTCTGGAGAATGCAGAAAGTCCTGAGACACGGTCGAAGGAAGACATACCCCTCACTCCACGGTGAAAGAGGCATCGTTTTCACGGACGGAGACAAGGCGGAAGCATTCGCTGACTCCTTCGAACTCCAGTGCCGGGAAAACGATGTCGACTTCACCGAAGAAGTTTAGAATTAGACAGCTACGTAGAATAGACGACTCACGCACGACACTAGATCCAACTTCCCCAGAGGAAGTAAACACCATTCTTAGGCACTCCAACGCTAGGAAAGCACCAGGGCCGGATGACATACCCGTACGAGCACTCAAGGCGCTACCAAGAAGAGGCGTCGCCGCCCTGACCAACATCATAAACGCCATGCTGAGACTTAGGCACTTTCCAGCCAGCTGGAAAAATGCAACAGTCATCATGATCCCGAAGCCTAACAAGAACCCCACCTTCCCGCAGAACCACCGCCCCATTAGCCTTACTCCGGCGATGAGTAAAGTAGCAGAAATAGTTATCCAGACAAGACTCGAAGCCATGACTGAGGAACTGAACATCCTTCCGGATGAACAGTTCGGATTCAGACAAGGACACTCGACAGAGCTCCAGATCACCCGCATTGTGGACACGGCTGTAAAAAGCTGAAACCGCAGTGCAAAGGGTCACCTAACCGGGGTAGTACTCCTGGACGTATCGAAAGCTTTCGACAGTGTCTGGCACGACGGACTCATAGCAAAGCTGATAGACTCAGGATACCAAACTCCGATGGCCAAACTGATCAGCTCCTTCCTGAGGAACCGAAACTACCGATGTAGAGTGGGAACAGCACTTTCATCCCGCAGAAGATTAGAAGCAGGAGTACCGCAAGATCTCCTCACCTGTTCTCAATCTACACTTCGGACATGCCAAGAACGGAGCATTCGTCAACACAGATAGCTCTCTATGCAGACGACACTGCCATCATAGCCGAGTCAAGCCATGAAAGGGGGGTCACAGCCCAACTACAACGGCAAGTAAGCCTGCTTGAAGAGTGGTTCAACAGGTGGAAAATTAGCATAAACGCGGAGAAGAGCAAGGCAATACTGCTCACCAGGCGGCGAAGGGCACCAGACAGACACGTCGTTATGAACGGCCAACAAATCCCTTGGGTAGACGAAGCCGTATACTTAGGGGTAACCCTAGATAGGAAGCTCACTTTCCAAAGGCACGTCACCCTGAGACTCGGAATAGCCAAATCCGCAAGGCGGAAGCTGTACCCGATAATAGGACGAAGTAGCAAAATGGCCCTAGAGCTAAAGCTACGTCTCATCAGGACCGTCCTACTTCCGTATACACACACGTATAGACACAGGATCCAGACGTTCTTCAACGTGTGCCTAAGAATGGCGACAGACGCACCAAGATACAGGGTGTTAATTAAGTACGTTGACAAACTTCGGGAGGTGATTCTTTGATGGTTTTCAGGACGAAATGTTCATATAAACATATGTCCCAAACGGCTTGGTTTTCGAGATACAGGGTGATAAAAATACATTTTTTTCAAGATTTTTTAGAGTTAACTTCGACATTTTTTACAATAATCAGTTCAAATTAGGCAAGTACAATCCATTCAATAGTACGCACGATACAAAATAATGCATTTCTCAACTAATTCACAGGGTCCTCCTTTTTTCAGAGTCAAGCTTTGTTCAACCCTTCAGAATTTTTTTTTCCGCCGCCACTGACATATTATGAGAAAGGAATAATGAATGTTGTTTCATTCAACATCTTTTTGCCCTCTTGATGTTTTTCATTTACTTGTACGGTTCAGGAGTTACAATGAAAATATTAGCACAAACATTTTCCAGTAACGCATAACATAAAGAAATTTGAGAAGCAAATAGTCTAACAAACTTGAAGGGTGATTCTTTGAAAGGTTTCAAGATGAAAAGTTCATATAAACATGTCCTAAGTTTTTGGAGTTTACTTCGAAATTTTCGACAATAATCGATCCAAATTAGTTCAAATTGGACAAGTAAAATCCATTCAATAGTGCGCATGATATAAAATAATTCATTTCTCGAAGTGTCATTGCCACTCTCCAAAGATTAGCGCGTGACGCAATGCGTCATTTTGTTCTCATTACACAAATAGCTATTTTCTGCTCGTGTAGAGAAAATGTAATGTTATGGAGCTCCCATACATTTTTTACCATAACTCAGGTTGAATATGTATTGCACAAAGTTAATTATGGCAAAATAATTTTGGACATTTTCAATAGTGAATAACTTTATTATCAAATACTAGAGCAAAGTAACATAAATTCCCTAGGAATAAAATTAAGTTCAGAAAAGGACCATTATTGAAATTGATATGTCAGAGCAGCTGCTGGAAATGGCCACCGCCAACTTCAATGCATGCGTTTATGCGCCTAACCATAGACTGGCGGACACGCTCAAAAATACCTGGAGTGTTTCTTATAATTCCGCATGACTCCTGTATGCGATTCCTCAGGTCTTCTTCACTTTGAACTGGAGTTCGGTACACTAATGATTTAAGGTGCCCCCAGAGGAAAAAATCAAGTGGATTCATATCGGGTGACCTTGGTGGCCAAAGTTGTGGCCCACCACGCCCAATCCAGCGATCAGAATAATTCTCTTCTAAATATTGGCGTGCAACCAATCTGAAGTGTACTGGAGCACCATCATGCATAAACCAAATTCCAATTCTTTTCCTCAGTGGGATCTCTTCTAGGAGTCCAGGTAAGATGAATTCAAGAAAATGTCGATAATGGTCACCATTGAGTCTATGAGGCAGAAAATGTGGCCCGATAAGGAAATTCCCTACAATTCCAACCCAAACATTCACAGAAAACGTCTCTTGAAAATGGTTTTCAATCACGGCGTGTGGGTTTTCATCAGCCCACATATGATTGTTGTGAAAATTAATAATGGCTTTACGGGAAAAGCATGCCTCATCGGTGAATAACACTTGAGATAAAAACCATGGATTTCCCAACAATTTATTTCGAATCCAAGTGCAAAAAGTTACTCTCTTCGGAAAATCCCTTGGCAGAAGAGCTTGAACACGCTGTATGTGATAGGGATAAAGTTGTTGCTCTTTTAAAATTTGCCATACCAATACATGGGTTACGTTAAACTGTGCCGCAATTTGTCTTGTACTGGTGTCTGGATGCTGCTCAATTTCGTTAAGTACAGCTTCTTCTATCTGAACTGTTCTAACTCTCCTGGGTCTTCCTATGAGAACAGCAGACCTCTTGAAAGTACCCGTTTCACGAAGACGGGAGTGAATATTGATGAACATTTGTGTGCTGGGAATATTGTAACCAAACGTGTAAAGAGTAAAATATATTGAAGAATTTTTAGTTAAAAAAATACCACACACAAAGTTTTAGCATTTCCTCAAGTCGTAAAATGATCAGGTCAAATTTACTCATATCCAAAATATCGGAAAATATCAAATTACAGCCTCCTTATACCGAGACACATGTTATGAAAGTTCCTTTTTCCCTTAGTTCTGAGTTTTGAATACGAAGGGACCATAAATTTAACGACTCTTTTCAATAGCTAGTTTAATCTTTACGTGTGAATATTTTTGTTAGGGGCCACATCCGGTGGTCTTCCATGAAGAAACACTTCTTAGAATGGAGAGGGTAGAAAGATTGGTTTGGTAAATTCTCTATTATTTTTCAAGACAAAAATGAGTCTTAGCTTTCAATCCATACAGAAAGCATGTAGTTCGTAAATTTGTGTTATTGTTATATTTTCCGCGTAAATTCTGTTCTTTCTCATAAGTACATTTTGTTTTAAGTATTTAAATATCTGATAACCACTTAATTTCCGTTATAATTTCCATTATTATTTTTATTATGAAGTCTCAAGTTTTAGAACGATCTTTCTCACCTCTCACCAGTTTGTTTTCTCAATCAACTTGTATTACATTCTTCATGGTTTCATTCTATTGAATTCAATTTATGTTTGATTATTGTTACATCTCGTATCATTTTCTATTTATTATTCACTTTCAAATCATGTTATTTAAAAATTAAAATTTTCACTGTCGAATAATTCTTAAAATGTCCTTAATTGAAGTATTTGTTTTCTATTATTTATTTATTATTCCATTGTTCAATAGATATAAGTGTTGTTGATTTCTTTGTTTTATTTATATAATAATTCACATCTAGGCTTTTGTAAGCCTTACTGAGTTGAGACTTGAGCATTTCGAATAAGAAGTTTGAACAGAATAAGTGCTATTTCGAGGATAAAGTGAATTTCGCGAATAAAGCAAAATTCGCGAAAAGTTAACTTCTAGCCAGTGGAGGAAGGAATCGCTGGAGATGCTGTCCAAGGCACAGGAGAGAAGAATTAGACATGACAAGGTAAGAGAAACATCTGAAATATTTGTGAGGTATGATTCTTAATTCTTGACAGAGAGCTCACCGTTCCCATACATTATTTTATTGCTTTAGTATAAATGACTTCGCTCGATCAATCAGTTGTGACAGAACGCTATTGGTTATTATAATAGCGATTTGTTATAATATGACGTTGTGGAAATCTTTCTAGATACATTCGTCTGGCGGCACGAGCGTTACCATCAGCCATTCCATACATTAAGTGCATGTCTGCCATTTCTGAATTTGTATATTCAACCATTTTATCCAAAGGAATATTGAATGAATCTGCTTTATAGCTTGCACTAATGAAGAATTAACAATGAGACAGTTTCTCAACTTTCGATAACTGTCAAGTTGTTGATATTTGAATAAATGAATTAATATCAAAGCCCACTTTGCTATTTTTATGAATTCAAATTGATTACAAAATTTCTGCGTTACTGCAGAAGAAAAAACAAACCGAAATTTCTGATAAAATAATGTACTCCGTACGGAAACGAAAATTTGTTTGATTTAGTTTTTCGGAGTTATGACCAGAGATTCATAAATGAAAATCAAATGTGTAATGATCTGCGACTATTAGATAAACCCTATTAACTATCTTCCATTACAGGATTACCTTTCGGAAGTTTTTTATGTTGAAAAGGAAACGTTCAATTGAAAACTAAAAATTATCTTTTTTTAAAATAACAAAAAATTTGTATGAGTTCTCTATCAAGACTGATGGGTAAAAACATTTTTAATCAAATATCTCAATGAAAATGCACATTTTTACCATCAGAATCTTCAGAATATCCAGCGTACCGCAGTGACGGGAAGATAGTAGTTTTCTGTTAGATATCACAAAAAGAAATCACATCTTTACAATAACAAGCTTTTATTTAGCTTCACTTGTAACTAACTAACAAACAATTTAATAAAAGTTGAATTTGACCCACTTCTAATACTCCGATTAATTTGAAATATGGCAGGTTTCCGTAATTCCGGTGACAATGCATTAAAAAAATGTTTGTTAAAAAACAAAATGGTGGCTCCAATATGGCGGACGAGTTTTGTGATTATGATCCGATTCTGTTCAAAATTGGTATGTGATGGTTTTTGGGTTGGAGATTTTCAGTTTCACATAAAAAATAAACTAAAATGTTAAAAATGAAAATTATAAAAAGAAAACATTTTAAAGTTTTTATACAATACACTGAAAAGGAAAAAATAATTCATTTCATTGTTTGATCTAGGTAATCTTGTACAGAAAGATTTTGATACTCACAGAATAACCTATATCAAAAAATGAAACAAATTATTTTTTCATTTTCAGTGCATTTGTATAAAAGCTTGTCTTTATATTTTTTATTGTATAATTTTTATTCATCGTAGATTTTTCTAATTCTGAAAAAATATTTCCATCAATTTACAATAATTGAAAATGTTTAATTTTCAAATTTTCTAATGTTATGCCACACTGGAAAATGTTTGTGTTAATATTTTCATTGTAACTCCTGAACCGTACAAGTAAATGAAAAACATCAAGAGGGCAAAAAGATGTTAAATGAAACAACATTCATTATTCCTTCCTCATAATATGTCAGTGGCGGCGGAAAAAAAAATTCTGAAGGGTTGAACAAAGCTTGACTCTGAAAAAAGGAGGACCCTGTGAATTATTTGAGAAATGCATTATTTTGTATCGTGCGTACTATTGAATGGATTGTACTTGCCTAATTTGAACTGATTATTGTAAAAAATGTCGAAGTTAACTCTAAAAAATCTTGAAAAAAATGTATTTTTATCACCCTGTATCTCGAAAACCAAGCCGTTTGGGACATATGTTTAAATGAACATTTCGTCCTGAAAACCTTCAAAGAATCACCTCCCAAAGTTTGTCAACGTACTTAATTAACACCCTGTATATGCCAAACCGGTACATACAACGAGACCTAGACATACCACCGGACTACATAGACACGCTGATCCACGCCACGACAACACTTGGGAGAGTGGGTAACCACCCAAACCCCCCAATGACCGACCTACTCGAAGTCAGACGAGACAAAGACGACAGAGACAAGTACAGAAGACCAGTCAACCAGACAGACAATGACACCATCGAAAATGGGATATTGGACGCCTGTGGTGTCACTCAATGAGAACAAAAAGTATTTTACCCCTTCACCACACAGGTAATTTAATTCCTAGATGCGCATTTCGATAACAAAGTTACCTTCATCAGTAGGATTACTAAACTAACTGAAGACATTCATTTCAAAGTGATCTAAGTGCAAAAAATAAAATTGGCGGGAAATAACAAATAATCGCTCAGTTTTTTATCACTATATATTTTTATTGAACAAAAATCTAGTTTGTGTTTTTTACATATAGAGACACTAATAGGCTTACGTTAGCAACACACCAATAAAAAAAATTAAAGTCAGATTTTTTGGAAAGATCTATGTCCATTTCCATTCTCCCCGCAAAATAATCTATGTCCATACTGGGTTACTCACACAAGGAGCTGTAAAAAGCTTTATTTTCGTCAGATATGAAGTTCAGCATTGCACGAAGATCTTTCTTCTTGTTTTCTGAAATAGGCACACTGGAAGGTAATTTTTCCAGAGTCATTCTGGCAATGTCGTTGATGGTCACATTTTTTTTCAGGACGTAGCACTTCTCCCAGGGACCTACCTCCGAAAAATTACGTTTGACCAGAACATAACCAAAATCTTGTTTGCTAACTTTAAGACATGATACTTTTGAAATGCCGAGCTTTTTTGTATTAATGTATGGAGTTGCAGCTTTGTCGATGTCAAAGAACTTTTCAGACATATCCAAAACTTTGAATGGTTTGGAATGCCTAGCGGTTGTTAAAACTCGCATGATATCTTCAACAGATTCCATCTTCGAAACCTTTGCTCGCTTTTCGATAAGAGCAAAATCTCTATCCGCAGACGAAAAGCTGTGACCAGTAATCAGAAATTTGTGTTCAATGGTATGGAACAATCCCACCGCTACTAAGAACTTATACAAACATACCAACATTCTGTTTTTTAACTGGCCACCACAGTTATCACTCCATACAATTAGGTGTTTTTTATGGGTAGACAGAATTCCAGAGTTTATTGCTTGAAACAGACATGAGGCCATCTGGTTTCCTCCGCGGCCAGATTGACCTTCATGCCAAACACACATTATACCATCTGAGGTATCGCTTACGTGTATACCAAAGTTGTAACAGGAAAGTTGACGGCTGTAGTACATGTCACTGTGTGTGAGCTTTGGAATGGCAAATACCTTTTGTAAGTCCATTACAACATTAATAGTGGTACTTGCCTGAAGTGTGCTGGAGACTGTATCATTTTTCATACATTCAAATGCCTTCTTGGCCTTCCGTTGGTGTAACTCCAGTTGAATCTTACCTTGGTGTGCCTGTGGCCTTCCGTCACTAGTGGATTGCTTGTGAAGAAGATCACACGTCTTACAAGTATCCACACGTGGCTTTTTAAAGGAGAGCAAGGGGAAGTCCTTAAGAAATACTTTTCTGTAGAATTTATAGGTTATTTTGCTGTCAGGGTAGAGTGCGTGAAAAGCATGAAATAGCCTGTTGATATTGAGGTCAGGGCTCAAATACTCTTTGTCGTTTTTAGCTCGGCTGTAATGGCTAACATCTCTCGGAAATGAATTTATGTGAGCCCTAACCATCTCCCTGTCATTCATTGAATATTTTATGTGTCTAGCTCCACCACGTTTATCTTTGAATACAGTGTCTCCAGCTTTTTTTCTTTTCACAAGTAATGTGATTTTCTGTGGTGAAATCCCAAAGATACTCAAAAAAGATCTCTTACATACTTTTTTCATGTATCCAGATGAATCTGGAATGGTGTAACTAATTGTTGCTTGCCTTCTACTTCTACTAGCAGCAGGGGTTTCATATGTTCCATGTCGGCGTCTCTGAACAGGTATGATATCTATAAGCCCCATTAGGTAGATTCCTTTCGCATTTTCGTCAAGTTTGTTGAAACTTTCGTACAGTGCCACTTTCACATCTGTGATCTCCTTGCACTGATAAGCACACTTGCATGTAAGCTGTAAACAACGACTTTTTTAATAAAACAAGGTCTGAAATCTAAACAAATCTAAACTAACCTCATTTTCTGGCGGTGGTTTTGGCTGTCTTTTTCTTCGTCGAATTTCCTGAACTTTCTTCTTTCTACCTCTCCTTGATCTTTCTATATTTTTACTTTCTTCCGTAGTGAATGCCACTGTATCATCCATAATTACACTTTAAACGATTAACAACAATCAACATCAAAAATACTTCGTCTACTAACTGAACTCTCAACCAACAGGTCACAACGTGGACAAAGAAACAATACCTGGCACTTAGATCTTATTGCGCCGCTCAACTTACTGGACATACATACCGCGCAATTTATTATGAGCCGTGTAAACAGCGTGGAGCGATTTGGCACTTAGATCTATTAGCAGGGCACTGGCGACAGGACTTAGATTACATTTGAAGTGCAAACTTTAAAAATGAAATTTTGGCACTTAGATCGCTTTGAAATGAATGGCTTCAACTGTAAATAGACATACCAGTCTTTTTTATATCAAATAATTAATTACCATGGGTTAATCTGTGTACTGGAAGGTACCCTACCTGATGGGTAGGTATAGCCCACCCAATAAACAATACACCATAGGCACTTAATTATTCCTTTACTGGTATCAAGTCTTGGAATTTAATGGACCATTATCATTATTGAGCAAGGGTTTCGAGCCCCTTTTTCGAATAGCGATACTCTCATAGCAATCTATGAATCAATAATTTTCTGTAATCATCAACAGGTTTTATTAATTTTAAATTTTGGATATTAATTTTGTGATGAGTTTCTAATAAATGATCCGCAACACTCGATTTATTTTCTCGTGAATATTTAGCATGTGCCAAATGTTCACGGAAACGAACATTCGTAGATCTAATATACACTATCGCAGTTTTGACAGCTAACTTCATAGATTCCTGATCTCTCCAAAGTTGGAATTTTATCTTTCGGATTACCTAACAACTTTTGGAGATTGTTCGTACTGCTATGTACTAGCTGAAGGTTTGCGTCTCGGAAAATAGAGTTGAGACCTCTCGTAAGCCGTGTATCGTGTGTGATTTTCATGAACTTTTTCCTGTCTTTAGGTTGCTCTAGTGTGGTTATTTGTCTTAAGGACGTTCTGAACTTTTTCTTTTTCAACAAATTATCTACCATTTTCGGGGAATACCCATTACTAATGGCAATTTCCTTAATGGTTTTTATTTCTCGTTGAAACCGTTCAACACTGAGTGGGAAGTTCAACGCCCTGTGAACAAGAAAATTGAAACTTGCCATCTTGTGCTGAATGTGGTGGTTGGAATCAACGGGTATAAATCTGTTGGTGTTGGTTGACTTTCTGAAAATGTCTATTTCTACACATTCCCCATTCCTGATTACCAGTGTGTCCAAAAATGGCAACTTTCCGTCAACTTCCATCTCTACCGTGAATTTAATTTGTTCAAATACTGAATTCAAACTATTCAGGAAGTGATCAATATTCTGATTTTTCACATCGAAAACCCAAAATACGTCATCCACATACCTGATCCAAATTCTCGGGAAATAATCGTTACGTGATCTATAATCTGTTTCAAATCTACTCATGAACAGATTAGCGATGAAAGGTGAAAAGGGGCTCGAAACCCTTGCTCAATAATGATAATGGTCCATTAAATTCCAAGACTTGATACCAGTAAAGGAATAATTAAGTGCCTATGGTGTATTGTTTATTGGGTGGGCTATACCTACCCATCAGGTAGGGTACCTTCCAGTACACAGATTAACCCATGGTAATTAATTATTTGATATAAAAAAGACTGGTATGCCTATTTACAGTTAGTTTAGTAATCCTACTGATGAAGGTAACTTTGTTATCGAAATGCGCATCTAGGAATTAAATTACTTGTGTGGTGAAGGGGTAAAATACTTTTTGTTCTCATAGACAATGACACCCCTGGAGAAATAAGACAAAGCAAGAGCCCCGGCAACGCCAGCGTCTACTTCAACAGGGCATGAACATGGATTAATCATATCTTATATGCTTCAGCACACAAGGACCGACCCAGATATTTTCAGTAAAATCATCATCAGACAAACCAGGGCCTTCAGCCCTGGCTATTAGGGCCTTCAGCCACGTTTCAGGGGGCCATCATGCACATAAAGTCATTGTTATTCAAATGTCAACTCATGTCAGATATGAGGGAGCTTCAGGCGCACCGAAGCCAAGCACTCCATATCAAACGATCAGATTGAATTCTGCTGATCGCCAATCAACAGGATGAGGATCCGCTCAGTGAGAGCGGGGGTGGTGGAAGGGGGGAGGGAGAGTTCGAGCACATAAAAAGTACTGGGGAGCTCCTACTCCCGGCCTCAACCTTAGGGGGTGCATGATGATTATTTATCAGCATTCATCACTTATCCGCTAGCCTTCGGAAGGCTCGGATCTCAGTTCAAGTTAATTCTCCAGGAGCCACTGAGGAAAGCGTTCCTTTGGGGAGAACACGAGTTCTCCTAGTGGTAAATCTCCTCGAGCTTTTTCTACCTTTCATTTAAATAAAAGTGATCAGTATTTCGGTGTTGTTGAAATCTTCGGCCTGGCATTTTGTACAAAGTGAAAACTTTTGGAAACAAAAGAATTCGTGTCAAACACACACTCTCCGGCTCTAGCCTTTTCAAGGCAACATTAGAGCAATCCAATTCCAAAAAGTTCCAAATCAAATAAAATTTGCGACTTTTGGGCTAGCTGGGGGAAAACCAAGCTTTTCCACACAACCTAGCGACTCCCATTTGTTGACATTCCGACTATTTTGCCTCTCTGGTCACGCGCGATGAAACTGGGTCCAGTCTGCTCCATCTTGCGAGCAGAGTAAGAAGCACTCCGAATCTCTGGGTTGAGATTTATATGAGGGCGCAAATCTCAGAGTTTTTGGGAGATTGGCTAGTAACGATACTCTCGATGTTTCATCCTTTTCACCGTCCTAGGCTTTTTATGGCAAATACCAGTCAAAAAAGATTACTTCCCTGGCTGATACAACTACGGGTATTGCATTATATCTAACAGATACTTGTGCAATGTTTCTCATTGCAGGGGTCACAATTACAATTGCTTCATATAACCAACTAGCAGATTTTTGTTTTGGTTACATGTTTAATTGGTAAAATCGACGTTGTCGAAGTACCTTATGAGGCAAACACCCGACAGAAAACAACTACTTTCCAGGCTATTACCACGACGAACATTGAAGTACACATTGATCTGACAGGTATTTGTGCAATGCTTAATGTAATTAAACAGTAGATTATGCTTCACTTGGCTGGGGAAGACCACCTGCAGATACGTTTCTAGGTTCTTGCCTCTCATCATTGACAGGGTAGGTCGGACAACATTAGAGACGTCCTGCCCCAGCCCAATGAATTATAATCTACTGTGAAACTCATATTTTCTCACAAATGAAGCAGCGATTTACAGTGAAATCAGTAACAGCGCCACCTGCAGGAAAAAAAAAACAAAAATCACCTCTCGGTAACAAAGACTCCAAAAGTGAGCAGAGTTCAAGAATTTTTGTCGGAGAGTATCAAATAAATGAAATAGTAAAATCGGCAATGTAGAAGTACTCTACTCTCAAATATTTCTACTGTTCAATTAATTTCAATAAGCATTTGCAATCGGGTCTTCTTGAAAGAACGTTTCACAAATATCCGTCAGATGTAGTTCAGTATTCGTTGTGGTATTAACCAGGGAAGTGGTTATTTTCAGTCAGATGTTTGCCTCATATTTTCAACATGGTGGAAATATTTGGAAAGAATGGTATTTCAACATTGTCGATTTCATTTATTTGATACTCTCCGGCAAAATTTGTGCAAATATTGTAATTGCATTAAATCTGTTAGCCAGTTTAAAAGCCAGGGCAGTAGTTGTTTTCTGACAGGTATTTGCCCCAATAAGCCTACGTTTTGGGTGTATATGGAAGTGAAAAGGGGGAACCACCAGTCGGAAACGACTGTCGTTCATTCAGATTGTAAACAAAAATAGATTTCGTCATACTGAAGAAGATTAACAATGTGGTCAATGTGTGACTTGTATGAAGCAAAAGAACTGAAATATCGAGTTAAAACTCTGAAGTTTCTATTTTTAAGACGCAAAAATAAAATTCCGACTTCAAAGTCGGAATTTCCGCCTTCAAAGTCGGAAAAATAATAAAAATTATGTGGCACTTAAACGCTTGTAACTCGAAAACCAACCGTGTAGCCGCTAGAGGCGTTAAAGCACATTGGAATTTTATGTTATAACCATAGCCCTTATATCAAAATTCAGAAAGAGATCTGTATTATTGCTATTCACTCATTAAGGAGCAAGAGTTAGTCATATGTTATGTTAATATGAGTTTAATCGAAAAAAAAATTAAGGGTATTTTGCTCGGCACATTTTTGTGAACTCAAATATTTTTTGGGTGTGCCGGTGGTGGAGGAGTGACGTCATCGTCATTTTTTTTTTATGGAACCATATGTCATGTTTTGTATCGCAAAAAAGTTTGTTTTTTCCTCTATTCAGTGGTACTAATATTTTTTTAATTATCTCCATAGGTACAGTGTGTTTTGTATTTTTGTGTCCACCTATGTTATTCACCCACTTATTGCTTAATTTGTTCAAAAATTTTCTCAATCGGGGAATATAGCCAGTTGATCTTTCAAGCGATGTGGCAATTTGATTCAGACAGTGGCGTACGCAAGTTTTTATAAAAAAATATTTTTAATGTGCAACATTGAGAGTTGTTTCATTAAAAAAAATCACATACGATGTTTTGGATAATTTAAGGTATTGAAAACTGATATTATATATGGCAATTTGATTCAGACAGTGGCGTACGCAAGTTTTTATAAAAAAATATTTTTAATGTGCAACATTGAGAGTTGTTTCATTAAAAAAAATCACATACGATGTTTTGGATAATTTAAGGTATTGAAAACTGATATTATATATGGCAATTTGATTCAGACAGTGGCGTACGTAGGTATAAGGTTCCCAGATGCTTATTTTTCGGAGAAAAATTCTAGTTATTTTCCTATTGGAAAATTTCAACAGAAAATTTTGTTCCAAAATAAGTCCCTAATCCTTAATTTTTCCTAAAAAGACACTTCAGTGACACAACAGATTATTGTAGGGTTTCCCTACACAAATTCAAATGATATTCATTTGAATAATTGATCAAATTTGCCCTTCACCATAATTGGGTGACAAATACCTGGAATCCATTGTCATGGATATACCTAATCGTTCGACAGTTTATTCTCCGAGTTTGACAGAGTTTGACAGAGTTTGACAGAGTTTGACAGAGTTTGACAGAAATTAATAATGCAAAATTTTGATGATGGTTGGATATGGTGATAGAAAGAGATCGCATGAATCGGTTGCTGACTTATTCAATAACGTCCATCCCGATGAAAACATTTCAACAGTTCTCGATCACCAAAGTATTTCGCGCACGAGATGCAAACAAATTTTTTTCTACAAATTTCAAAATATATTTACGTTATAAAATTTGGTCACAATTTGAAAAGTGTTAAAAACAGCCTTACTTAATTATTGTTGAACATTCAGAAATAAATGATTTCTTGGATTTTCATTTGATTGAGGACCATAAAATTAAAAATAAATGATTTCTTGAATTTTTGCTTGATTGAGGAGTATAGGTTATAGGTCATTTTTTGACGTTTGCAGAAAAAATAATTATTGAGTAATTGCATGAAGGGTTGATTCTGTTTGCTAGAATTGGCTTCATGATAACTAATTTTGACGATTTATAAAGCCTTTGGAGTTTTGAGTAAGTAGACGCGTTGCATAAAAAAGTACTCGTAAAAATGTACTCTCATCAGAAGCGCGGGTATCGGATACTTACCCGATATGTACGGGTACGAGTACCGAGTACTTTATATAAAATGTACTGGGTAACGGGTACAGATTCCCAGAAATGTACTCAAGAGTACAGTATTCGGGAATTTGTACTGAGTACTTCCCAGCTCTGCGAGAAAACTGGATTTTTCACAAGGTAGTTAATTTTGGTCTTTTTCAGGGAGCTCTAGCGGCCAAACTGTTCATCATAAAAAACATTTGAGGTATGTTTTTTATGGGAAATTTTATGTATGTTATTTTCGTATAAAACGACCTACTTCTAAAGGTGCATACTTTTTTACTTGGTACTTTGGTAAATAACTGAAGAAATGTCGAAAATTCGTCGAGGTTATTTGCGACTTTAGTTGTGAAGCCATATTTGTGGAATGTGGCAAAGTTTAAATTCGGATTCAGCACCCCAAAATGCATATAGAACGTGTGAGAAAAACACGACTATATTTTTTTCCTGGCCAAAACACCGTTTGATTGAACTATAACAAAGCTTCATATTTTGGTTTGGAATGATAAAAACTGATAAAAAGAAAGAATTCAATGAAATTTCTCTTCAAACATACCTCACTTTCTATGCATTGGCCATTTTCTGATGACAGTACCAGAATTACCAAATTCAAGAAACCAGTAAAAACCATTCCAGGATTTTCTGAAGGATGTCCTCCAAGCTGTATAAATAAAAAAAACATATTTTTCCATCATTTGAATCAATCAATTACTTCGTCTTGGATGAACCCAAATGATATGCTTACCAAAAAATAAATACCTGTGGTTCCTAGCGTTAATATACCATTTATATATCCTGCATAAACTGCCCAATATGATAATTCATTGGCTACGAATTTTAGCCTGGAAAAAAATATCGTTTGAGCATCAGATAAAAAATGTACGTGTCCTCTATCAAATTTGGCCTAAAAGGTAGTGTGTATCACAACATTTTCGAAGAAAAAAGTGGATTAAAAAGCATTAGAATTCCTTGTATGAAGATAGTTTTATTTTTGATACATAGTCTAAGGGTTGGTAAATAATCAAGACTCACTTTTTAGTTTTATGAAAACTGCAATATTTTTTTGACGGGAAGTGAAATATTTCTGGACACGAAACAGAAACCCAAGTTTTTAAGAGGCACTATAGGCAATAGACCTCAAAGTCGATAAACACTCGACCGTCCTTGCAAATACACTAGTGACTTGAGGGATAAAAAAGGTTCAATTTTAAAATTCAGAAATTTTGTACCAGATCTAGGGAAAAATCTTTGCTATTTTACTACGTTGCTCGATGAAAATTCGATCATTAACGTCACAGTACGAATAGCGTAGGAATATCTACAAATGTCAAAAGTCTAACTCAAACAACACCTGAATGGTGAAACGGAAAATGTTGGCAGTCCTAAGAACAATGAAGAAAAAAGATTCAAACTTGAGGTAAGTCTTCTTCCATTCGATAAACCACTCGATCTTCAGATTTAAAAACATTGGTGAGTGCAGGTTGATGTTATACAAACAAAGACAATTCAAGATGAAAAATCATGTACGTTTCGTAATTTTCGACGTGGATCCTGCAAATTTGACGACCCTACATAAATAATTATAGAATTAAGGACAATGTTTCCATGAAAAATGAGACAAACATCCAATTTTCGAAACTGATTTTTTTTTCAAGAAAAAAAGTTTATTAGTGATTAAATTTTTGTGCTGATAAAAAATCCGAATAAATTTTTGGCCTATTCTGCCTTCTACTATGATTTTCGAAGGTTCCCTCACTGCTGGCATGCAATGCATACAACTCAAAATTACTTCTTTAATGTCATTGAAGACATTCTTGATGTATCTATAACATCTATAACAGGTTATGATTTTGTCATATGCGAATCATACAATAATTGGCCAGAGTCCCAGAGTTACCAAAATGAATTAAATAATTACAATAATAATTATCCCTCATAAATATTCATGGAGTTTACCCAAAGGCATAACCTGTGCAGGTGAAAAACGGCTATTGTTGGGTTTCTCAGTAGTATTTTTGTAATCAGTTTTTATCATAATAATTATATCATAATTTTTTTGACTTATGTAAATTGTTTTACAAAATTGACGAGTTGAAAAATAAAAAATAATAGTTATTTATGCAACAAGTGCAAAAAGTAAGTGTTTATTGCACTCGACGTGAAATTGTCTGACGAGGCCGTTAGACCGAGTTGGACAACACGTTGAGTGCAATAAACAATTTTTGCACGAGTTGTATGCAATATTTTTTATACGTTCATGCAAAAAGAAAAAATTATTCATTAAGATTCGGCACTAGGTGTAGGAAAATGAAAAGCGTAACTCAAATAATCAATTGTTACTATCGATTTGCATTGAAACAAATTACTATCATCTATTTTTCCATTGATGATACTCATTTTAAAACTTTCAATTCTGTAATTGTCAGAAATAATTTTTGACTGACGTTTCTATAACCACAGTTGCATTATCAAAATGAAAATCATAGTAGCCGTGAACACGTATGTTATCAGGAGGTGTGGTCATAGTACAGACAGTTTGATCTATACAGGTAGACGGTTCAGAACAAAGCGGATCAGTTCCGATTATGGAGTATTTCTCGGGAAACCAATGTTTGTTCAACTCTGGCTTCTAGCAATACAAAATAATATAAAATATGTAACTGTTTAAGACGTATTGATAATCTCACAGAATATCTGCTGAATATGTAGTGGGTTTCAATGTTTATGTTTGCCATGATGACAGCACGTTGAAGTAGAATTACAGATAAGTGCAATAAAAACTTTATCTCTATTCTTTTTCCACTAAATAAGTTCAATAAAGTTTTTCTTTTTGCATGAATGTAGAAAATAGTTATTTATGCAACAAGTGCAAAAAATAGGTGTTTATTGCACTCGACGTGAAATTGTCCAACGAGGCCATTTGAAAAGGATTTTCGAAATGAAGAAAAAAGTACATTGGAACAATGTATATTATTTCGTGGAGAAAATGTGGTACATAATATCAATGAATACCGTTTATTACCTTTCCGTTCAATGGCATAATACATTTTTCATCGTGACAATGATTCAAGTTCATTGAAATAAAAGATGATCTTTTTTTACATTTATGAACAGGTTTCGTTGTGCTATGGAAAAGTTCATTGAGGTAATGAACGGGGTACACTGAATCCATTTGAAATTGTTCATCATATCAATGAACGTAATTAATGGTCCCTGAGATGATTTTATTGTTGCAATGAATCCAAGTTTATCGAAATCAATGATAATCTATTTTCAGATCTACACACAGGTTTTGTTGGGGCTATGGAAAGATCAGGAAGGTGTAACGAAGTTACTAAGTCCCAGTTTCGTTAGGCAGATAGAAGCAACATTTTCCTTCCATTCTATAACTCCGTAATTAATATGTTCATAAATATAATAATAAGCCTTATGTCGAACCAAGCTATCTCGTGTTTCAATATACTCATAAATTTTGCCGGCATCTGTTCAGCAGAATCCTCGCATAGAAATCTCCGTTGCTGGCAATTTAGCTTTAGCTGGTAGTACACAGCGCCTCCACTAGAGGGACCACTCCGCACGACTTCGTTGTTTGCACAGAGCCGGTTAACTCAAGCAGACAGAAGCGATCGTTGAAGCATCTTCTCAGGTAGCACAGACTACAGAGACATCCGAAGAGCTCCGAAAGGAGCCAGCCGAAATAAAAGATAACTTGGAGATACGCCTTCCAATCAGGATTGCGATGTTCTGATGAATGCATGTTAATTATTTTGCATATCTTTCGGAAACTCACTGTATGCTCAATATCAGTGTGAGGCCTTCATTGCATTTACGAATGATACGCAATGATTGAATAAATACCACTTATTCAAATGATAAACAAAATAATTAGTTCAATGTGTGAAAGCATCACGAGAATAAACTGAAACATAGATTTAATGTATATAAATTATTGAATCAAGGAATAACCGATACTTAATAATCACAGTTCATTGGATTGATGAAAAATATCCATCGTCGAACTAATCTGAATCAGTATATCAATCATACAGCATTCATTCGAAGAATGGACAATAATAACTAATTTGATGAATACAGTTTCATCAGTTGAACGAATACAATTTATTGCTTGGGTGAACACTCTTCATTTGTTTGATGAATGGAAATCATTACCCCAACGAACCTTGCATTATAGTAACCGATTATCAATAAACACCATTCATTGAATTGAAAAATATTGTTAAAATATCCATCGTCGAAATAATCTAAATCATTAAATCAATCATACAACATCTATTCGAAGAACGAACAATAATAATTAATCTGATCAGTTTCATCAGTTGAACGAATACAATTCATTGCTTGGGTGAACACTCTTCATTCGTTTGATGAATGGAATTCATTACCATAACGAACCTATTTAATGTACTTGATCATGATATCAATGAAAGCATTCATTGATATTATTAAGATCCGTATTCATTGTATGGATAACCAGTGGTACATTGACATAACGATTGCGTTCATTGGACCAATATTGATCAAAATATTCATTGAGTCACTGAACTTTTTCATTGTATTCAGGTTCCAATTTTTTTCTGTGTACTGTTCTCAAAAATTACATTGGAGCAATTTAAATCAAAGTTGACAGTGGTTCAAGCCATATATCGTACTGACCTTCGTATATTCAAATAGTGTTTCCAGCAGGTCATCAATTTCCTTTTGATCATTTTTTGATACTGAATGTTATGCAACTGATGGTTTTCATTTTCTGAATATTTGCAGTGGAGCTTTTCCAAATTCTCCTCCAGAATCAATAACTGGAAATAAATATGACGAGTAGCATATGTACTAGAATTGAAAGGAAGTATTGCAGAATAACTTATGTAATTGAAAAACATGCAAAATAAAATTTCGGTGGCAACCCCTCTTCCTAATTTTTCGATGACAAATAGTGGAAAACAATGCTTGCTGTCTCCTCCTCTCCATGCATATAGCATATAGTTGATGACAACAATGAAGATACCAATATTTGTCAAAAATTTCCTCAGACGACCTTCAAAATCCATTCGGCTCTTCAGTTCTTTGCTGCAAAGTTTGTTGTATTCGAAAACGGTGTGTAAATGTTCCATGAATTTCGGATACAGCTTTTTGATTCTCAATACGAGCAGCATCAAAAATTGAACCTGAAATAGTAATTTATGTATCAAGTGAGTAAAGTGATTTACTCACGGGTTTCATACAGTATTTTTTCTACAACTGTCAAAAAAAACCAATTCATATTTTTTTGCAAATATGAAATAAATTTGGCATATTTTTATTGATTTATTATTCGAACAGAGTTCGAAGAGTATGCCGGAGAGTTGAGTTTCAAACAAATGAAACGAATAGTCGAAATTCCTTTCTCTTCACACTATCCCGCAAAATGGAAAATTTAAAGCGAATATTAAAATAACATATTCATCGAGGTCAATATTATTATTATTAATGTTGAAACTTTTCATTTCCTTAGATTTGTATTCAAAATAGATAGATAGATAGATAGATAGATAGATAGATAGATAGATAGATAGATAGATAGATAGATAGATCTTTATTGGTTATATTACACAGTGCTTTGACAAGTCAGTAATGAACTAAAACTAAAACTAAAAAATTTAATAAATAATAATAATATAACAAAAGATAAACAATCTTTGTCGTTTATATACAGTAGAAGCAGAAGCAGAAGTAAATTTAAAGAACTGATAAACAGATTAAAAACATAAAATTCTAAAATAAAAAACACTTGCACATTAAAAAAATTTAACAAAGCAGCAATACGTTTTGTTATGTTACTTAATGTATTAATAATTGTGAAAAATCGGTTCATAGGAACTCATCAAAATCATAGAACGCACTATCAGCCATCAGGAACCGCTTAATAACTGATTTGAGTTGAGCACATTCGAGAACTTGGACCTCATATGGTAAATCATTGAAGAACTTGAAGAACTTGATTGCATAATAGCTAGTTCCGTTTCTCGTTTTCGAAAGTATCAAATAGTGTTGATGTATCATATCTTTGTTACGCGTTGTATAGGAATGTGAGCTTTCATTTGGCCTGTAATTTTTCAAATTTACTTTTATGTGAATAAGACATTGCAGTATGTAAGCACATGGCAGGGTAAGTATTTTAAAATGTTTTAATGCATCCCTACAATATTCTCTGTATGGCAATCCGGCAATGATTCTGACCGCCTTTCTTTGCCCACACTAGTAGAGCATAAGTTATTGTGGACTGTATGAGTGCATGGTAAGCCATTAACAATGTTGTGAATGATAAACAATATTGCAGGTTGCGTAGTAAGAAGATTTTCTGTGACATATTCTTGCAGACAAAAACCGTATGTTCTTCCCATGTTAATTTACCATCCAAGAGAACACCCAAAAACTTAACGCAGTGGGAATTGTATAGGTCTGTATGTTGTTTTAAGCTAAAAATTAATATTTCAGACTTTTCTTTGTTTAGTACTAACTTGTTATTATTGAGCCAAGATTGTGTGAGAGACAGGCTGTTATTGGCCTCAGTTAGCAGCATATTAAAATCTCTATTTGAATGGGCTAATGTGGTGTCGTCAGCAAAAAAAGTAAACTTTGCTGGTGGAGCACTATTTGGCAAGTCATTCACATATAGAGGAAATAGGACCGGACCTAGAACAGAGCCTTGCGGTACCCCATATTTAATGTCAATTGATTGAGAATTGACGCCCTTAAAATTAACTTGACTTCTGTCCGTCAAATAAGACCTAATCATTTTTTGGCTACTTTCGGAAAAGTTGTAAAATTTCAGTTTATTATTTAATATATTGTGCGGTACACAGTCAAGAAGCCTTGCTTAGGTCTAAGATTTGTACGTGGACGTACTCATAGGTTTCAAAGCCATCATTAATTACATCAATCAGTGAATTTATTGCAGCAGTTGTCGATAATTAGCCCTAAAACCGAATTGGGAACTACTAAATAAATTTAAGTTTTCAAAATGAGTTGTCATTTGAATTTTAAGAATAACTTTAAATTTTTTTGCAAATGTGGGCACAATGGATATAGGTCTGTAGTTTGTTGGGGCGTCAATGCAATTACCTTTAAATAAGAGTAACACTTTTGAACATTTAAGAAATTTTGGAGAAACATTATTTCTGATACATTGATTGATAAGTTTGGTGAGAGGAATGAGAATAATATATTTGATACAGTTGAGAATTTTTATGTTAATATCATAAGCATCGTTACTTTTAGTCTTTTTTAAATTATTCGTTGCATCAAGAACTTGGTTATATGTGACTTCAGAAAAATTATATTCCTTATATGTATATATTTCGTGAGAACTTGTAAAATAAATAAACAATCCTCGTGAAGCAACGAATACCTTCTTCTTTCTTTGAACTATGTCAAGGAAATGTCATATTTGCACTATCCACGATTTTCTCCGTTCAATCTGCATCACGTTTCGTTTCTACTTAAATTAAATTTATAGTTATCAAGAACTCGTTATCTGGATAGTTGCCCAATTTCACAAATTTCATTAATTATTGTTGTCAACTAGTTTCTGACGGCCAAACAGCCATAGCTACCTTGGATTACCTAGTGTAGATTAGGTCCAATAGTTCCTTCGAGGTATATGCTATTATTTTGAATATATTCGCCGCGATAGTTTGGAATTTTGATTATACTTATTTAAGAGTAAGAATGCTAAGAATATTTATTATTGGTGAAACATTTGTATATCAGATATTTATAGGTGATTAGTTGCCGAAGAAAATGAGAACTGTCTTTATGACAGGATTTCGTTATTATTCGGATCTGTCACTGTTGTTGCATGAAACTGTCGGTTGCCTAGCAATAGCCGTTGAAAAAAGTGCACTTTTTTTACGCTTTTCTGTTTAATAATGAAATCGTATGATGATAGTAAAATATTGTAATACTTTACGCACACAAACCACACAAAAAAAGAACTTTTTTGACAGTTGTAGAAAAAATAATTGAATCATTTTTGTTCGTCGTATCAAAATGAAAGCAACACTATTTTACTATAAATGAAAAGTTAATTCTCTTTCGCAAATATATTTTTTTAAAAAGAAGATTAATTCATAACTAACTGTATTCCATGATTTTTTTTCTCATTTACGTCATCACCTCAGTTATTGACTAAGATAGACAATCACAGGTTGATGAATACCAGTTCATTCTATGAAACAAATGACTCCTCTGTATAACTAATATTTTCCTGCAAATGAAGCAGCGACTTACAGTAAAAGTCAGTCACAGCGCCACCCATTGGGCTGGGGCAGGACGACTTTAATGTTGTCCGACCTACCCTGTCACGGACGAGCAGCAAAACGAAAGCAAAGCAAAGCGAAACGCGTTTTCAGGTGGCCTTTCCCAGCCAAATGAAGGGTAATCTACTGTATAATTACAATTGAAACTGGATTTTCTTGGAAGAACGTTGCACATATATCTGTCAGATGTAATTCAATATCCGTCGTGGTATTAGCCAGAGAAGTAGTTGTTCTCTGTCAGATGTTTGCCTCATATTTTCTACATGGTGTCGTGTCAAATTTAATTCAATGTCAAAGAAGGGTACTTCGACATTGTCCATTTTACTATTTTATTCATTCGGCAAAAATTCTCGAGATTACTTTAGTTGAAAGAGTTGAAATTTGTTTATGTATAAAAAAAATATTTTTCTACTAGCGTGCGGAAAAATCCATTTTCCACACTCATTTTAATTTTGAAAGAGTCGCTTTTCCGCACTAGTGCGGAAAAGTAGATTTGTTTAGTTTTTGCGGATTATACTGACATTTAAATATTGCGTCGCAGAAGGTTAAAATAGAAAGCTTACCAAGTATGGTTGTATAGTTTAATAAATATTTAATAATAAATGTTCTTTATGTTAACTTTTGGGTGTTTTTTCCGCTAGTAGAAAAAATAGTGTACCTAACACGAACGTAAAGTGTCTTTTCCGCACGCGATTTCTGGCCGAACTCCGCTAACGCGTCCTTTGGCCATCTGCAATCACGTGCGGAAAAGTATCACTTTCCGCAATTGTTAGGTGAACTACTATTTTATGAAAGCAGGAATGTACCACAACTTTTTTCCGACCTATTTTTACACTAACATTTTACCACTTATAATCACAAGAAACGTGAAAAAACCTGAAGCTTTTGCATTTTGATTTCGAAAACATTTTCCCGCAGGATGTAGTTTACTGCCCGACATACTGCCCGAACATCCAAGGGAGGTAAACGCACTTTACTCCCATGTATTACATATGATTTTTCTCCTACTCACTAGATGAACCTTTTTTATGTAAATCTAAAACGCATCTCAACTGCTTTTGTTTAAAACGGACCTATACTTGCATGATAGAAAGTATACAAAATTAATTCACATCCATCTGTTATCCAGATTGTCTAAAGAAGGCACTAGTGATACCTATTCTGAAACAGGGTAAGGATGGCCATAAACTAGACAGCTATTGTCCGATCTCGCTCTTCAATCAATCAATCAATCACTTTATTATCCTTTCGACATATACATGTATAGGAATTGTCAAAATAGTTTACAAAACAAAATAGTTTTGTGAGATACAATAAAAAATATATAAATATACATACACTATATAAACTTATACAGCTAAAAATACGATTTTATATCACAAAACTCACTAACATTATAAAAAGATTTGTCAACTAAAAACAGTTTGAGTCTTCTTTTAAAAAGTAAGAACGAATCGCAAGATTTTATTTCCTTCGGAAGATTGTTAAAAAAAATTGGTCCAATAAAATTAGGTGCTAATGAAGAAATATTCAACTTTGTTCTGTCTACATGGATGTCTTTTTTCTGCCTTGTATTATGTTCGTGAATATTCATATTCAAGAGGAATTCACTTTTGTTTTGGAAAACATATAGGCATAATTCAAATATATATATATATATATTCGGGACTGTCAAAATATGAAATGACTTGAAAATATTTTTACAAGTACCCATACGTGGTATTTGGAAAATATACCTCAAAATTTGTTTCTGAACGATAAAAACATCTGGAGCAAGTGTGGAATTTCCCCAGAAACAAATACCATATTTCAGTCTGGATTCAATTTGAGCATAGTAGAGATTCAATAGCTCATGTTTCTCCAATACAGTACGTAGATTGAAAAACATATATTTCAGTGAACGCAACCTTGAAATTAGGTGCTGGCAATGAGGTTTCCAATTCAAAAATTCATCCAGATAAATTCCTAAAATTTTCGCTGGTTCGTGTGAATTAAAGAGAAATGTGTTCTCTATTGGAATCTGCAAATTTTCTACAACTCTCTGACGATTCCGAATCCTAATCATTTGAGTTTTATCTGCATTGAAAAAGAGATCGCGTCCATTGAAGAATTTTGCTACTTTCTCAATGGTGTCTTTACATTTAGCTTCCAATTTTTTTGTATCCGGATCGGATATGACCAATGAAAAGTCATCTGCGTATGCAGTGTAATGTTCTTTACCGATGATGTGGTCCATATGATTCACGTATAGAATAAATAGAATGGGCCCTAATACCGATCCTTGTGGGACACCTCTAATCAAGTTTCCAGTATTTGACTGAATGAGTTTTGTTCTTTCCTCATATTGGAAATGTACACTCACTATTTGTTTTCGATTCTCTAAGAAAGATGAGATCCATTCAAGAGTCACACCTCGCAAACCATATGTTTCTAATATCAATAATAGTTTTTTATGATTAACACAATCGAACGCCCTACTCAAATCGCAAAATATTGCAGCAGGGCACTCGCCAATATCAATCATATGTATAATTTTATGATAAAATGAAGACATTGCTGTGGATGTTGACATTCCCGAACGAAAACCATGTTGTTTTTTGCTTATAACTTGATACCTTTCTAGGAAAGGTAACAACCTATGAAGAAAGGCATATTCAAAAATTTTTGAAAAGCCATAGGGTACTGTTACTGGTCGATAGTTTTCCAGCTTGGTTGAATCTTTCTTTTTGAAAAGAGGAACAACTTTTCCTGTTTTTATTTTCTCTGGAAAGGCACCACACTCGAAGGACATATTAATTAAATATGTTAAAGGTTTGATGATAACATCGATAACACTCTTCAATACAAATGATGGAACTTCGTCTAGACCGGCTGATCTTTTATTTTTCAATTTATTTTTTAATAATGAGTGAAGTTCGTTCTCTGTATATGGATACAGGAACATAGTGTTATGGTTGAACTGATTTTTAGGTATAAATAATTCATTGTCATCAATTTTTTCTATCAAATGAGTTGGAGCCTCTATGAAAAAATTATTAAACTCTCTTGCTATTACATCAGGATCTTCTACTATATGACCATCAATATTGAGGGATATATTTTTATTTGATACGGTTTTTTGCGTCATTTCATTAGTAATCTGCCATAAAGCACGCGTGTTGTTTTCTGCATTTTGAATTCGTTTCTTGAAATGTGTTTTACGTTTTTTTTCTAATAGAGCACTATGATTTTTCTTTGCTTCTTTATAAATATTAATCAATGTTGGATAAGATCTCTGCAATACAAACAGATCTTTCAACTTAAGGCTAGAAGAAATCACCTCATTGATTCTTGAGTGTGATCACCAAGGTGGTCGAGAAGATCCTCTTGAGACGGCTGTTGAGTCTCGAGGAGAAACTCAAAATGATCCCCGACGTTCAATTCGGCTTTAGAAAAGGTCATAGCACCACATCTCGAGTCGTAAGAATTGTACACGGGGTGAAAGAGGCAGCTTTTGACTCCGTATGGGTTGAAGGTCTTATCGCTAAAATGCTGTTAGCAGGCATGCCCTCATATATGGTAAGACTGGTGAATTCCTACCTTGTTGGGAGAACTTTTATGGTGCGGGTTAATAACATAGGGTCAAGTAGCTCAGTGGTTCAGACTGAAGCGTTCAAAACCATTGACTGCTGGTCGGCTAGGTTTGAATCCTCAGCGACTTCAGATTTTTATCTGATGGCCCGAGAAAGTGCTAGGATCGCACGTTAAAAGGTAAGACCTCGTTAATCCTTGACTCGCACAAGTTTCGACTTTTGAGGGCTGTAAGGGGACGACAGCTGGTTAACGGAAAAAATAATTTTAACAAAAAAAAACACTCGCTCCGCTGAGTTTCCGATCGAGGCAGGTGTCCCGCAGGGTTCAAGTTTGTCACCACACTTGTACTCCCCAAATACGTACGATTTTCCTCAGTGTGAGAGAGCAAATATGGGCACGGCGGTATATGCAGATGATACAGCATATAACAATTATCTCTTGAGAGCCAATAATAAATCAAAAGCCAGCTGGCGCTTGATTAACTTTGAAAGAAACCATTCCAAAGGAAAAAACGTAAATACAACAGTTAATTTGACATCTGATGATTTCATTGACTTTTTCACTAATATAGCTGAAGACATTATTAAATCTCTACCGGACATGCCAAACTTAAATTTTTTGAGATACAAAAATTTTCCTTCTCCCTCGTCATCTTTTTTTATGCGACCAGTCACCAAATCTGATGTTCTTGAAGCCATCCTATCTTTAAAAAACTCCTCATGTACAGACTTGTATGATCTAAATAGCAGAATAATAAAAGCAGTCAGTGATATCATTGTGGAGCCATTAACTGACCGGATAAATGAAATTTTTGGAACAGGTAAATTCCCGGATCTATTCAAATTCTCAAAAATTATACCGCTTTTTAAGAAAGGGGATACGACTGATACTGGGAATTACCGACCTATTTCTATCATCTGTATTTTTGCAAAAATTATCGAAAAAATCATGAAGCAGCAACTAATTAAATACTTTGAAGAAAACAATTTTTTCAGAAATGAACAATTTGGTTTTAGGAATGGTCGTTCGACAACCAGTGCAGCACTAAGTGTTATAGAGAAAATAGTCGAGGGTCTTGAGCAAGGTTATCACGTGGGTGTTACTCTATGTGATTTGTCTAAGGCCTTCGACTGTGTCTCACATGTAATACTTCTTGAGAAACTAAATTACTACGGAATCAGAGGCGTAGCTCTCAGTCTCATCGAATCCTATTCAAGCAATCGATTCCAAACAGTATACTACAATAATAAACTATCTGATTTCAAAGGTGTTAGATTTGGTGTACCGCAAGGTTCGGTGCTGGGGCCTTTACTGTTTATAATATACATTAATGACCTACCGACTTTCTTATCCCCATACAGTAGCGTTATGTTTGCTGATGACTTGACATTTATTTATTCGCATGACGATCAAGATTCATTGAATCTATTATCAGATGAAATTGAACAGAAAGCCATAAACTGGTTTATAGCAAATAATCTCAAATTGAACAGTGACAAATCACAAAATTTAATAGTCTCCTCCAGCACATTACCGCATGAGGAAAGAAATGTCAAATTTTTGGGTCTCATTTTGGATGAGAAGCTAAACTGGGTAAGTCACATCAGGCAACTCAATCTTAAATTATCCAGCTCAATTTTCAATATGCAACAACTTAGACATCTCACTAATACCAATACACTCAGGACATTATACTTTTCTCTATTCCAATCCCATCTTAATTACGGGATGGTTCTATGGGGGAACTCATCTGCAGCATATAGAGTTTTTCGACAACAAAAAAAAGCAATTAGAATCCTGAGTAATGCCAAGTATCGAGAAACCTGCCGACCACTTTTCAAAAAATTGAATATCATGACCCTTCCCTCACTTTATATTTGGACTACTGTAATTGAAATACATAAAAACGCTTCTACTATGACTACACATTCGGACATACACCACCATAACACCAGAGGTTCGAATAGTATATGTGTTCCCAGATTCAGACTCACAAAATCTCAAAAAAATTCTTCAAATTATACTCTTTTCAATATTCTCCCTGTTGATGTCAGAAATTTGAATACATTTCGTTTCAAAAAAACAATTAAATTATTTTTGTTAGAAAATTCTTTCTATGGGATCGAAGAATATGTGGAATGTGCGAAGAAAGGTATACTCACTGATTCACAATAAAACTGACTTCATTGATGTCTGATATTGTACCAACTATATGTTATTTTATATTTATGTTTATAATGAATTGATTAATGTAATATTTCCATTTTTATTTTTATATATACACTTTCTTGTAATCTGTGACTTGTCGTAAATGTATTATGTGCATAACATGACCAATTAATCTATCTACTGCCATCTTTGCCCATTCCTTCTCAAGCGCCGCTGCCCAGTAATTTTTTTTTCTTCTTTTCTTCTGTAAGAGATATAAATTCTTGGACATTTGGATAGCTTATCCATTTGGGATTGAGATTCAGTGTTAATTTTCTCATATGAAATATTATGTGCCTATTTTGAATGAATTTTCAATCGTTTTTTTTCTCCCAAGGGAGGAAAAGTATGAGTTTTTTCTCTGATTTGAGGCAGGAAAGTGTGTATTTTCTATAGGGGTAGGAGGAAATAGCTATTTGTATTACTAGGGAGGAAAGTGCCACTTTTCCTCCCTCAGGATGTAGTTCACAATGAAGGGAGGGAAAGACACTTCACTACCATGTAATAATGTAAAAATGGTCATAGTACCGTTCACCAGGAAAAGGAAGCTGGAACATTTAATACCTCCTTCCATCAATGGTGTAACAATTTCATTTGCGAGTGAGGCAAAATATCTGGGAATAATCCTAGATAAAAAGCTGAACTGGAACTCGCATTTGGAAAAGACTATCCGAAAGGCTAGCCTATCATTATGGACATGCCGCAGAATATGTGGCAAAACATGGGGCATGTCACCAAAACAAATTTACTGGCTGTACGTGACCGTCATACGACCAATGATCACGTATGGCTCTGTAGTCTGGTGGAACAAAGGCCAACAAAAAATGGCCCAGGTTAAACTTAACGGACTACAGAGACAAGCGTGCCTGGCGATTACTGGGGCCATTCGCTCCACGCCAACGGCAGCAATGGAAGCTCTTCTTGGACTACTTCCTCTCCATATAGTTCTGGAGAGAGAAGCAAGATGGGCAACATACAGACTCTACCAAGCGGCCATTAGTCTACCGCAGGCATGTGTCATGAGAGGCAGCAGCATGCTGGAAGGCATAATAGCTCACAACATTCTGGGAATGCCCTCAGACATCATGCCTAAAACCACTAACCTCAACATGTCCTACACCGTGGTCTTCCCTGAAAGAGAAGACTGGGTTCGGAATGAAACTGACCTATGTAGGGCAAATGAAAGGTGGTTCACCGATGGTTCCAAAACTTTGGAAGGTGTCGGAGCCGGAATATATGGTATGAACCCAGTAGTGAAACGCTCATTCAGTTTGGGTAAATTAGCTACGATATTCCAGGCAGAGGTATATGCCATTGAAATGTGTGCAAGGGAGCTGGAAAACCGACACCTCACACGAAAAACAATAAAAATATTTTCAGATAGTCAAGCAGCATTGAAAGCGCTTGAATCCAACTGCTTTAAATCCAGAGCAGTATGGAACTGCAGAGACACCTTGAACCGACTAGCACAAGGCAACAACGTTACCCTAGTTTGGATACCAGGTCACACGGGCCTAGAAGGAAACGAAATAGCGGACGCCCTAGCAAAAGGGGGGGCCGAAACAACGTTCACTGGGCCAGAACCGGTCATCGGTTTAGCATATAGCACTGCCAAGAATTCTACAACCGCCTGGGCAGACAATAAAAGACTTGAGTATTGGCTCAGTCTACCAGGACTAGCCCATTCCAAAGCATTTATTGCTTATACAAGAAAAAAACAGGACTCTGACAAACTTCTAGAACTCAGTAGAGCACATCTGAGAGTTATAGTAGGTTTGCTCACTGGCCACTGCAAACTCAAACACCACATGCATAAAATCGGACTTGCACAGGATGCAGAGTGCCGTCTATGCATGGAGGATGATGAAACGGCTAAACACATCCTGTGCACATGCCCTGCAGCAGCCAGAACCAGATTTTCAATATTTGGCAATACAAAAGTAAGGCCAGAAGATCTGGTAAATTGTTCTCCCAACATGTTACTCAATTTCGTTAAGAGATTGGATATGCTGGGAGAAATATAACCATAGGGTGAGCCACAATAGGCCATTGGCCGCAGTGGAGAGCCTGATATGGGCTCACTCACATTTAAACCTAACCTAACCTAACCATGTAATACATATGATTTTTCCTCCTTCCCACTTAAAGAACCTTTTTTTGTAAATTTAAAACGCATCTTAACTGTTTTTGTCTAAAACGGACCTATACTTGCACGATGAAAAGTATAGACAATACAGTCATGTCCATCTGAGGATCTGCGGTGGTGCAATGGCTAGGGTCTTGGGCTTGTGATCCGAAGGACCCGGGTTCAGCTCCTGGCAATTGCAATTTTTTTTTAAGAACGTCATTTTACTTTTTTCTTGTTAGTGATTTGAATTATTGGACATTTAGATAGCTTATACATTTCGGATTGCCATTGAGTGATTTTCTCATAAGTGATGTTTTGTGCCTATTTGAATGAAATGTCGATAATTTTTTTTCTAAGAGCTGCGCTTGTAGAAAAAATAATGTGTGTAACCTTCATGTTTGATTTTTACGAGAATACAGGATATATAAGATGTTCTAGAAATTATGGAAACAATTCGATTATAATAGATTCATAAGTTTCATTGTTTACAACTTACTTGAAATGAAGGGGAGGAAAAGTATGAGTTTCCTCCCTGGTTAAAGGGAGGAAAGTGTGTACTTTTTATAGGGGTAGGAAGAAAAATACATTTCTTTGACGTAGCGAAACGTTAGTAAATAGATCTGGAATACTTACAGTGGATAAATATGATTGAAAAGGTAACATTGCCACAACTTTATGCAGTTCAGGTTCCCAAAAAATAGCGTAGATGATGAACACAATTTGGTTCATCGAAAGGATGAAAAGTACTGCCAGGAAAATGTTCATCTGCCTTTTGTTCCAAAACAGCATTATACTACTCCTAATGAGAAAACGAAAGTAGTCATCTGAAAATTTTGATATCATAAGATGAATTGTAACGATGAATAATACGAAGGCGTAAAAGGGCCATATTCACAAGTCAGAAAATAATAAAATTCCTACAACAAAGTCGGAAAATAACAAAATTCCGACTTCGAAGTCGGAAAATAATAAAATTCCGACATGAAAGTCGGAAAATAATAAAATTCTGACTTAGAAGTCGCTTGACATTGAACCACATCTGATAGATATTGTGAAAAGACCCTACCCAGATAGCACTGGACGTCCCGAGGATGTCCATTTTATGTCCCAATTAGGTCCGAGCGTCCCAGAACCTAATATGGACATACTGGGGACGTACGACTCGGAACGTTTTTGGACCATCCGATGCGAATATTCCCAGGACGTCCCTAGGAAGTTCAAACTCTGGCCAAATTCATATTACCGACTTACAACATCATTTTCGTGTCTTGTGCCTTTTTCAAAAATTTAAAACCTGTTTTGGTTTAATTTTCCGTCATAAATTTCATACATTTTCCACTGAGCTTATTTAACTCAGTGAGTTTCTCCAGTTGTCACCAGTATTAGATGAATAGTCGTTATATCGTTATCAATTTTGCATGGTTATTCTGTTCGCGCTAGGTTAGTCAGGTCAGGTTAGGTTTGCTAGTAATTCACGTATTTTCAACTCAATTTGCCTTATTCTTATCTTTTCGTTTAAACTTCCCGCCACTGCAGTGACCAATCACAGAGCGCTTATTGCGTTCCTTTTATTGTCGTCCATATTTCAGGAAGTTCAGTCTCGAGTCGTTGGGATGGCGACTTAAATCACACTCTTGATAGTTTATCATTTCTCTAACAATTCTCCAATTATTTTTTTCAAAAATGGACTTTTATTTCAAACCTGTGACTGAGTGCATCTTGAAGTCTGTGATTTGTGCCATTTGTGGTCCTGTGCTGTGTCTTATCTCTTGCCTCTTGCCCGGTGGTTTCCTAACCTAACTTATAAACATAATTTCTGGTTGTGGCGGAATTTGAAGTTATTTTTACAATCAAAAGAATACGATGATCTGAGAAAATATAATATCACGTATTTATTGGTGTTGTGAGCCGTGACTTCTATACTGTTCTATAGGTATCATGTTTTGTAATTGATGTATATGTTTGTGTCAGAATTTAAAATAATTTATAAATGTTTTTTCGAAAATCAATTTCCATCATTATCCTTTTCACTTCTAGTTGGTATGTCACTTTCTATTGACTAGGATCATGGGTTATAGAAAACCTTGAAAATTGATATTCTAAAAACATCCTTAGGATGTCCAAGGGACGTTCATGGAAGACCTTACAGGGATATATAATGGACGTGCCCAGAACGTTCCAATTTGTAACATCGGATGCCCCAGGACATCCTAAGGACGTCCAGTAATCGACGTCTTCGGGACGTCTTGATGTCTTAGATTCATGTCCTGTGGACGTACCATAGAAATTATAATATATATACTTACTCTAGAATACCAATTCAATGGGACGAAAGTGTTGTAAAAAGTTCGATGCATTATTTAGTGCGCATGATCAGGACCAGTTTCATTCATACCAGGGTGGGTTTCAGTGCGATTTTTAAATTATTTATGATATTGAGTAAAATCGATTTAATAATACGTTGGTGTCAGGGCAGTCTATGAGACACGAAAAGTTTTGGTGGGCATGCCAATGTTGTGAAACTGATTATATCCGAGAAATTCATCGAATAAAATAACAATGAAAAAATATATCTTGAGTAGGTAACTATTGGTGAAGTTCTGATTCCCACGGAAAGAAACATCCTGTATTGTTCAGAGAACATCGTGAGAACCAAAGGAAGGTAGGTAGGAATTGATTTTCTGGGAAACAGATGTTCGGCATATGGATGTGCTGAGGACTGGAGCTCGATGGGTCAGTCTTGAAGGGACCGCTAACGGTGGAACGATTGCTAATATTTCGGAAGAGCATCGTTCATGGAAATATCTATAAAACATAGACAGATCGCCAACCTTTCTGCGATGTTCCAGAGGAGTGAGCTAGCTTGTGAGTGAAGTTATTGGATCACCATGCCATGTCATGCCTTTTGCTCTCGCCAAGCTTAAAATGATTTATATAAGCCAAACGTAAAGAAAGGATTAATATTCTCAGTTTTATCAAAGATGGGAGTTATTTCTGCTCTATTTATGTTATTTATTAGATTTGCCATCAACAATTCATATTCAAGTAGGTACTTACTAAAAATAATGGATTCCAGGAATAAATATTTCCTTTATTTCCACAACATAGAACCAAGCACATCAACATTGTCAAATTTAAAATTTCACTACAGAAAAACCCGAAAACCAATAACATACACACTACCGATGAATGAAACAGTAATAAGAAAAGCACATCTAAATAAACACAATAACGTTAATGGTTAATTTCACAATGAACACAAATCGCCTAAACCACCAAACTAACCCAAACCGGCTCTGGCAAACTACCTTCCTTCCTCTGCGACAATTGAAAACTGATAACACTGTTGCACGATCCCAACAAGTCAACGGGAATTTGGGTAGGCTTCACAGTATGTTAGATTATTTTCGACAGAATCTCGACTACAAAGATAAAATTTCCTGAAATTTGTCAACGCTGCAGAGCTAGGAGACCGGTTATGGGCATGCGCATTGATGAAAACATTTGGAATTTGCAACACTTTTCAGTGTCCCACGAAGAGGGGATTGGCATTCTAGAGTAAGTATGTATATTATAATTTCTATGGGACGTACTGAGGACGTCTTTGTGAATTAGCATTTTCATTCAGATAGTTGATAGAATCACTCACAGAAAACGTCCATTTCATTGATGTAAGGACCACACCTCTTACATTAGATCTCCAATACATTTTTGTCGTTGAGAATCTATTTCGCTCTTCCAAGCTCATCAGGGAAATAGGAAGAGTTCCTAAAGGGCACACGTACGTTTAAACGTGTTATAAACGTGGCATTGGTTGAATAAACGTTTCTGGTTGAAAATTTAAACGTCAATAATTTAGTGTAATCTTCAACGTTGAAAGAATACGTTATAAAGATGTGTTTTCAACGTTACTTCCCCAACAACTCGTTAAATATACGTTTAACAATCGTTATGTTAATCAAAAAGAATTGTTAATCAAACTCGTTTTATGCGATTCATTCATCAATGTTTATGATACGTTCCTTGACCTTTTATTTGGTGAAAACAATGTTGTTTTATCGAGTATCTTCGACGTTCAAAAAACCTGATTGAAAACTGCTATAAAGCGATAATTAGTAAGCAATTGGTCTAATATTACGTTGTTTCACGCGACATTTTTTCGTTGAAAAAACGTTCGGGTTTCAGCCATTTCGCAACGTTATTTCAACGTCCTTGTACCCATTGGGTTGGGAAGCAGGCAGAAGCAGTTTCACACAGCAAGAATAGAAATGATGGAACTATTTCTTCTGTTTTACCGACGTTACCAAGAAGAAATATTTAGATATTCCATCAGATTTGGTTCAATGTTCAACGTGACTTTAGCCAGGGAAGTAGTTGTTCTGTGTTAGATATTAGAGGCATCCATTAATTACGCGAGGCGTTTAGGAAGGGGGCTGTCGAGCGAAACCTCACTAAATCTCACGTGGGGGAGAGGGTGGTCTTGGCAATTACCACAAAAAAAATTTTCGCATGAAACAGTGTGAAATTTGCGAGAAAAATAATTTAATAACTAAAGTATGGCTAAATCCTATATAATAGGTTTAATTATGCACTGATAGAAGAATGTGAGCACAGATTGATTCGTTTTGAAAAATCTCACGTGAGAGTTCGAAAGGGGGAGGGGTCGAGCGAAATCTCACGATATCTAACCAAGGGGAGAGGGGGTCGAAAAATCTTCAAAACTCTCACGTAATTAATGGATGCCCCCTTGCAGATAAATCACATTTTTACATTTGAATGGAGAATTTTCCTCTTTTCAACATGAATACCTTAGATTATAGAAAGAGGAGATGTAACATAGACCAGTGCGCACAATAACCATTTTCCCCTTTATCCCGACCCATCACGTCCACCAATAAATTCAACAATTTGCTTGAGTCTCCCTCCAACCGCTCTGAAATGGCTTGGCGACAGTATTGACAGACGAAATTTTTGAAAATCTTCAGACAAATCGACTAAAAATCTCTAAAATTCCTCAAAATAGAATACGGTGATGTACGCATGCGTCGAAAATAAAGACAGCTGAATTTTCACTATGCGCATGCGCGAAACCAAGGTTACGAAACGTTCGATGCAAAATTTAAATATTTTCCTGGTTCTATAAATTTCTTTTTTTAAACTACGAAGTATTATGAACAAAATAACTTTTATAATTTTTTCCTCATGTATATCAGGAACATACCCAGTAAACATTTTTCGATTTCAGAAATATTTCTGAAACATAATCTGTAAGCTTGAAACATTCCAACTCATGTTGCTATATTGTTTCAGTTATATATTGAAAAATAAAGATGTCCGCCCTCAGAGACGTATCAAGGAAACCTTTCATTAGTTATGTTTCGTAACTATTTCAGAAACATTCGAGAGACATTTCAAGTTAGTTGATGATGTGACAATAAATATTTTAAATATTTTATTGTTATTGAAAGGTGTCAGAATCCTACTTACTTCTGTACAATTTGAAACATTCCACTGAATATTGCTTTGATATTTCAGGGACATTTCTAAATCTAAAAATGTCTGACTTCAGAGAGGTTCCGAAGAAAACTCTGCATGAGTTCATATTTTGAAACATTCTTGGCATATTCCAGGTTTGTTTCCATATATATATTTTTCAAAACATAACAGCCATTTGAACGTTTCAGATATATTTCTGAAGTAATTCTGCATTGCATTTATGTGAAACATTACTAAATATTTGAAAAACACATACATAGAAACATCCAGGGAATGTTCTGGAAATGTTTCAGAAATAGTTGAATACAGAAGAAACACTGTGATTCATACAAAACTGCTAACAGTTAACACACTCATTTCTAACAGAAACAAAAAGAGGGTGGGTCAATCTAGATAGCTTTCATGCCATCAGTTCCTCGTCCGAATACTCCGAATCGTTACAAGTCACATCTCTCCAGTTATATTTGTTTACTCTGATTTCACACGATATAACGGAGTTTAGGCTGCTCCATCTTGTGACCAGAAGATGAAGTTTTCGAGGTGTAGAGGTGCATTCAGAGCTTTGTGCCCACGACTTTCAAAAGGTCCATACGCAAAGGAAAGAGCGGTTTTTCAGCGAATAAATTTTTACAGATAAAGTAAAGTAGATATCATTCACGATTATGGTAAAAAATGTTACAATCATTCGCAATTGGAGTCCTTTTGGAATATTTCAATTATTGAGGGGGGATGTTCTATCAAAATTTTACTGATTTCGAAATGTTACTGAATGAAACACATATTCAATATATCAATAATTTCTTTTTGTTTTTTGTCAAGATGCTAAAATGAAATGTTTCGGTAATTAGGTACCTAGCAGGTGAAAGTTTCGATTTTTTACATACCTACATCAATATTCGGAATAAAAAGACTTACATTTTTTCAGTTAGTCAATTTTAGCTCTTTGGAAATATTTCTTTAATTCATAACTGAGGATATTTTGGTAAACACTTGATTCATAATTGAGGATATTTTGGCATACACATGATACAGTAACTAATTAATTTTTTTGTAACGTTTCTGAAATGATGCAAAATTGAAGGTTTCAGTTATTCACACTAAAGTTATTTTGAAATGTTTCACCATTACACCATTACACCATTTAATGTTCATTTGAAGAGATCAATTCAACATTTTTTAAACGTTTCTATGTTACTTACTGCGCATATAATGTATTAAATTATTTAAAATTTTGTTATATAAGATGGTTTCAATCAGTTACAGTTTAAGTAAAATATGAATTGTTTCTAAGTATATCAAACTGATTGATGTTCTTTCCTGACGTTTTATTTTGGAAATGTTTCAAAAGCATTGATTTGAAGCATACCTACTTATATATTTTGAACTTTTATGAATCATTTGAAACATTTCAGTTTTAAGTTTTGCTCTATAAACGTTTCGATTATTCGCAGTTGAAGTTATTTTGAAATATTTCAAGTACCAAAAATTGACTGAAATATGAAATTTTGCCGAGTATATCAAAATAAACCATCTTGGAATGTTTCAGAAATATTATATGATACTATTGAAACATTTCTGAAACGATACAAAATGAAACAAGTCGATTATCCACACTCAGAGTTGATTTTGAATGTTTCAAATGTTCAAGAGTCATTGAACATTCTGTTCAAATGTTTCCAAAGAGGTTAATTCAACACATCTGAAACATTTATGGGATACTTGGTAAAATATGTTTCTGTGTATCGAACTGATGTTCTTTGTGATGTTTCATTGAATCAGAATTCAGGAGATTTCGAATTGCATTGTTTTTAAAGGCATCATGATATGTTTTGAACTTCATGAATCATTTTGAAACATTTCAGAAATCTTATTACCTGAACGTTTCGATCATTCTCAATTGAAATGTTTAAATTATCCAAAATATATGTAAATATGGAATGTTTCTGAATATATCAGAATAACCTGTCTTGAAATGTTTCAAAAATGTTTCGATAATTTTGAAACATTTCAGAAATGTTTCTAATAAATGTTTCGATTATTCACAACTACGGTACTTTTGAAATGTTTCATAAACGTTTCATGTTTAGTGGGTAAGTATAACAAACGTTTGGAAATAAATAAACTGAAAGGACTAGATATTCCAATAATTGAAAGTGAATCAATCCGACAAAATAATGAAACCTGATAGATAGCCAAATTTTTACTATACGCATGCGCAAAAACCATGGTTACGGAATATTCAATGCAAAATTTCAATATTTTCCTGGTTTCAACTGCGAAGTAATACATAAAACATTGAATTTATTATTTCTTTCCGTCACTGGTAACTAACGTTAAATACTAAATAAACCGAAAGTACCTAGTACATTTTCCAAATAAGAGCAAATCAATCAGACAAAATTAGAAATCCCAATGAATAAACCTAATACAAAAAACCAATATTACGTTAAAATATATTCAGGTATTTGTTCCTGATTATCCTGCCTCATCATATTATTGAATTAATCAAAGTTATTAGTTTCGTAAACTTTTCGAATAAATGAATATTTGAAACCTTTGGTGCGAATACAATTCAAGATTTAGAAGCTACCCAAAACACCAAAACTCGTCACTTTCAGTAGACGCGCGTTTCGTAGTGAGCTTATATAGCTCTTGAGAATTCCAATTTTGTTGGCGATAGGCGCATCGAGTGACAGTGACGTAGTTTTGGTGTTTTGGGTAGCTTCTATTTCTTGAATAGAATACTCATACTTAACCTATTTTCTTTCTTTCTCTTTCTCTTTCTCTTTCTCTTTCTCTTTCTCTTTCTCTTTCTCTTTCTCTTTCTCTTTCTCTTTCTCTTTCTCTTTCTCTTTCTCTTTCTCTTTCTCTTTCTCTTTCTCTTTCTCTTTCTCTTCTCTCTTTCTCTTTCTCTTTCTCTTTCTCTTTTCTCTTTCTCTTTCTCTTTCTCTTTCTCTTTCTCTTTCTCTTTCTCTTTCTCTTTCTCTTTCTCTTTCTCTTTCTCTTTCTCTTTCTCTTTCTCTTTCTCTTTCTCTTTCTCTTTCTCTTTCTCTTTCTCTTTCTCTTTCTCTTTCTCTTTCTCTTTCTCTCTTTTCTCTTTCTCTTTCTCTTTCTCTTTCTCTTTCTCTTTCTCTTTCTCTTTCTCTTTCTCTTTCTCTTCCTCTTTCTTTTCCGATGTCCCTATCACCTGATGACTATTTTATTTGATTCTCTACTAAATTCGTAAATTCTTCATTTAATGGTCGATCGGTCAATCATAATAAAGTAAAATTATGATAAATGTGATATCAATTCTATGTTTTATGGTTGGAAATCAAGGTGTTAAACGAGATTTAACTCCATTCCATAACTCAAATATTGGTTTGGTAGGTGCTACTAGTTTATCTTCAGATTTCATTAATTTTCAATCCGAAATCCCTATTTCTTCAAACATTCGACAATTTCTTTAAATCTAAGGAAATTTCTTTGCATATGGCAACGCCCTGTTGAATTAGAGAGATGATGACAAGACCGAATTCTGTAATTTTCGAAAATGCCATCTAATGAAATGATGCAATTTACAGAATTTACTAGTTCAGGTATTTATGTCGTTTCAGTCACATTTGATGGGGCAGCAAATAGTGTTACAATGGCAAAAGAACTGGGTTGTAAGTTTGTACTCAACAATTTGAAATCGACTTTTATCGATCCTAGTTCACAACGAGAAATAGCGTGTTTTTTTACCCCTGCCACATGATTAAATTGATACGCAACCCAAGTAGCAATTCAACGTTGCGGCAACGTGTTCGAAAAAGTTGTGCAACCAAACATAAGTTGCGTTGCCGACGTCAACACAACGTTGTCACAACCCTGTTTTACACCAATTTGGTCAATCATTTTTGGGATTTTACAACGTTTCTACTGCAACTGTAGGTAGCAGTTGGTCGTTTTCTAAACGTTGCTGAATTTACTTAAGAATAACTGCACACCAGCGCCCTCTCAAGCAGCAATGACAGTTTATTTTCTATGGTGTTCAGAAAATAGTTGATTTATCAACCAAATAATTACTGGTGGCCAAAATGGACATTAAGAAAAAACTTTCTGGCAACTACTACCGCAAGTTAATATCGAAATATTTCATGCTCAATATTACCGAAAAATAACGATTACGAAACAGAAATTAACGCATTACATTTTACTGTCAAATATACCATTGTTTCATGCTAAAAAACACGTGGGCTTTCAATCTGTTGCGAAGTTTTCAAATGTCAAGAATAAGAAATATTTATTTTCATAAACAATTTTCATTGTTGATATCGATTCAAGCGTGAACTAGATACGGAATACCTATGAATTTTTTCTAGAAAACTAAAATGAGGCTTTAAAATCCTTTTTGAATGTTTTACATCCCAAGTTTTAATGGTCGACCTTGTTTCCAAATAAATTACACTTCCAATATGGCGTACGAATATACAAGTCGTCAACGCGACCTTGATTGTCAGGTAATTAAAAGTATACTAATTTTTAACGTTAGTCTGCCATACAACCAACTTTATACCCGAAGCGCGACTGGAGTTGCTTATCGGATCAAAAACTGAACCAATTCCAACTGCCGAATACATTTCGCTCCACATTTTGTAAACCGTCTCTTTCGCGTTTTTCCCTCAGTTATTCAAAATCATTAAACTGTTGTACATGGTCATAATCAAGTTGTTTCTCCTGGCTATAATACAGTTGTTCCTCTGAAAAAGTAGTTGCTTTCCTCAATATCTCTCTATTCAGGTTGGCACTTGTTATTCCTAAAGAAATTAAACTCAATATTTCCAAACTGTCTGTCTTCATGTTAGCTACGACTTTTTTTATCTGTAAGAGAAGACAGTGAATTTGTAAGCACTTTTCATTTCCGATTCGAAAGTTAGGTTAGGATCATTCTACTCCTTTTTCCTTTATTATAAATACATTTTCTGTCAAACAATTTAGCAAACAATGGTTCTTGTCACTGAATTAAAAAATATATAATAAATTGCGTAAATAATTATTATCTAAATTTGCCTACACGTCCTCTGCAGTAAATATTTGAAGGAAGGTTAGTTGTGAAAACGTTTTCAATTCAACGGAAAAATTACCCACTTCTTAGTTGAATCTCACAAGGTCGCTTTACTATCGGGAAAAAGTTTAAAATAACTAAAGTTATCACTTAAACGTTTTTAGAACGTTAATCCCATTCCCAGAATATTTACTACTTGTAGTCGGTTGAGTAAAAGTTATGACAACGTCGTAGCTTGACTGATGTCACGCTCAACGTTAAAACAACGTTGACCCGTGGTTCAGAGAGCGTCGTTTCATAAATGACTAATTTCTACACCAACTACAACGTTAATTTTGGTATATTATGTGGTTGTCGTCGCCAAAATGCTACTTGGGAACACATTAGGGGATAAATTAGTTTTAATTGATGAAAATGGTGATAATATCAAATGGGAATATATAATAAAATTAAATGAAATTCAAGAAGAGGAGGATGTCTATTTAAGTAACAAGTTGAGAAAATCACATGTACTGTTCATAAATCAAAAAATGAAGGTAAGGCTGGCTACCCAACTATTTAGTAGTTCTGTAGCACATGCTATAGAATTTTTAAATGAAACATTGCCTATCCAACAATTTAAAGATTCCGAAGCTACGGTTAAATTTATTAGGATCGTGAATAATTTGTTTGATGTTTTCAATTCACGAAATATCTATCAGGCACATTACAAAAAGCCTTTGAATGGTGATAATTATAATTGTATTAAAAAGTTTTTAACAGAAACCTCACTGTACTGCAAATGTTTGAAATTAACGGATGGCACCCTTCTCATTGAAAGTAAAAAAATGGGTATTCTGGGATTTATATTTTGCATTGAGAGTTTAAAATATTTATTCTCACAATTAATCATGAAGAATGAATTAGTGTAAAACCCAACTTGTAAACTCAGCCAGGATCATGTAGAATTGTTTTTTGGTTTGATTAGATCTATGGGAGGTTATAACAATAATCCTACAGCCAAACAGTTCAAAACTGTATATAAAAAAATTATGCTACATTTGAAATTAAGGGATTCTTTCATGGGTAACTGTATACCGTTAGAAATGGTTGCTGTCGTGAAACCCTGTGATGTAATTAATAAATCCTGTGGCAAGGAAAGGATCGTTGAAGAAGAAGAAAATGTGTTAGAACATGTTGACGAATTTACTCAAAAGTTGCGTACAAATTTTGTCTTCATATAAAGAAGAAGTAGTAATATACAGGGTGTTCCTTAAAGACATGCTAATATTTGAGGGGCTGATTCTTTGACTTATTTTAAGGAAAAAACTTTTTATAAACGTATGTCCTAAGAGTCCTAACTTTTGAGATACAGGGTGATAAAGTTTTGAAAAAAAATCAGTTTTTTAATAATAACTGAGATAATATTGTAGACGTTTTTATAAAATTCGGTACATGTCTTCTATGCATCAAGGTGCATTTTTTAATGCACAAACATTTTCATTTTCTCAACCAGTGGCGTCCGTAAGGGTTTTGCATTGAATATTTTTGGAGAAAAAATACTACGCCACTGCTTTCTCCTGAAAAAAAAAAAAATACTTTTGAGATCATCATTTATTTTTGAGCAAATTTGATCTCTTGAGTTTTCTTTGTCCGCCGCATGGTTTTCGCTTAAAAAAATAAAAATCGTTTCATTTCAGGATCAATTCTTCAAAAATCTGATGCGGTGTGAAAATGTTTGTGCATCGACTGAAAGCGGAGGACCTCAGCAATGGCCAGCAAGATCCCCTGATCACAACAGTTTAGATTTCTTTTTATGGGGGCACCTTAAAACTCTAGTGTATAAAACTCCCGTTAATACTTTAGAAGATTTAAGAGAGCGAATAGTTGCCTCGTGTGAAACTATTCGAAATACGCCGGGAATATTTCAACGTGTGCGTAATTCCATGCGTAGACGGGAGGAAGCATGCCTGGTGGCCATTTCCAACAATTTTTATAATCAGTGTTAGTATTGTCAATAATTAATGAATTTGATCCGTTCATTTAAACTTACTTTTATAAAATAAAATAAAATTCGTTTTTATACAAGCTGAAATCCATATTTTTTTGATTCTCATTCATTTTGGAACAAATCTGATCCCTCAATTTGCTTTCAGTCGATGCACAAACATTTCCACACCGCATCAGATTTTTGAAGAATTGATCCTGAAATGAAACGATTTTATTTTTTTAAGCGAAAACCATGCGGCGGACAAAGAAAACTCAAGAGATCAAATTTGCTCAAAAATAAATGAGGATCTCAAAGGTATTTTTTTTTTCAGGAGAAAGCAGTGGCGTAGTATTTTTTTCTCCAAAAATATTCAATGCAAAACCCGTACGGACGCCACTGGTTGAGAAAATGAAAATGTCTGTGCATTAAAAAATGCACCTTGATGCATAGAAGACATGTACCAAATTTTATAAAAACGTCTACAATATTATCTCAGTTATTATTAAAAAACTGATTTTTTTTCAAAACTTTATCACCCTGTATCTCAAAAGTTAGGACTTTTAGGACATACGTTTATAGAAAGTTTTTTCCTTGATATAAGTCAAAGAATCACCCCCTCAAATATTAGCATGTCTTTAAGGAACACCCTGTATATGTCAGGGTTTGTCTAAAATATGAAGAATGCATTGATGGTCTTATTGGTGATAAAGCTGATTATTTGATATCGTTTATCAACCAAAAAGATAGACCGAATTCTCTAACGTATCCCTCAGAGGATGTAATCGTGATATGCAGGACTACAGAAACACTTTTACAGCATAACATAAGCAAAAAAGAATACATTAATATCGAAAAGTTACTGATACAAGTATTACATCATTTTTTACATAAAAATCTGTTTAAAAAATTGACACACCATTTTGAGGAACAAACTGTTTTGGATTCCCATCTCACAAATTTAATAAAATTAGTCGCTTCCAATTATATTAATATCAGAATTCACCATTATAATAAAATTTTATTAGATAAAAGCAAAAGCAAAAGGACGGTTTATAACAAACTTAAGTTATTCTCTGGTTTTTAGTATATAGTCAGTGTTTATATATTTGAAAATCTGTGTGGGTTCATAGTTATAAATTCATAGTTTTTTGTGAATGAATATTAGTTATTATTAAAATGAACTATTTCAGTTATTTTGGTATATTTATTTCCCCGCAAGTTTATTTCAAAATATAAGTATAAGAAAATTGCTGCATAATACGTATATTGTGAAACATTTACATTAATGAATAGGTAAAGAATGGCGTTTCTTATCCTAAATCCAAATCCGCCCCTGTCTTGTCCCCCCTCTCATCAAACCCAACGAACCGAAAGTGGTAGCCGATGCGCATCTTTTCAGGGGTAATATAATAAGTGGTATGATTATTACCGATAATTTTTTGGAATATTAATGAATTGCAATCCCAAAGCTGAAAATACAACGAGTCCGCAGGACGAGTTGTATTTTCTTGCATTGGGATTGCCAATGAATTGATATTCCAAAAAATTATAGGTTTTTAATCATACCACGAATTATATTTAGGATTGGAAATAAAGAAAAATCGTGTCACCTGGTAATTGATGCTTTACTTCTAGCCGTATTCAACGGAATACTCTTTTGCACGGCCTCATCTATGATACCAATGGACTTTTGTCCCCAACGATCGCTCATATTGATAAATAAAGATAACTAGTCAAAACACATAAATTTGACGTTTATAATTTAAATTATTTTCACTTGACAGATAGTGAAACAAAAACTAAGCAGGTTTATCACCGTGAAAATACAACGACAAGCTATATTTTCACTGTAGTTCAGATTCTATTGGCTGAATTTCAAAATTTGAAATCCACTGATTGGTTGTTGAGCAAGGAAATATATATTGTCATGGATACGTATTCTATCTCCTCTTTATATAATCTAAGATGAATACCTCCCAAGAGGTTATTTCAAACGACGCAGAATAGCGACTAAAGTTTGTCTTTCAGCCGCAGATGATTCCACAACAGATTTTATTAACATCCTGTTCATATTTTCAAATAAAAATAAAAATGCAATACCCATGACAGGTTTATACTAAAAAACAATTTCCAACGTGTTATTATAGTAGAAATATTTCCATCATTTCCGTCTTTGCTGTGTGAAATTGCTTCTGAAGAGCCTGCTTCCTAATTTTTCCCTGATGAGCTTGGAAGAGCAAAATAGATTCTCGTCGACCAAAATGTATTGGAGATCTAATGTAAGAGGTGCGTTCCTCACATCAATGAAATGGACGATTTCTGTGAGTGATACTTTTGAACATTCTCTCCTTCTTATACATTTATATGAATTTTCAATGATAACTATAAATTTTCACCTTCAGTTTTTTTCTTTTGTTGGGGTCTTTGACCATATCAATCAGATGTGGTTCAATGTCCAGCGTGGCTTTAGCCGGGGAAGTAGTTGATTTCCGTTAGATATTACAAAAATATTACATTTTTCAATTTCATTGAATTTTTAATTTCATTTTGATTTTTGTTTGAAAATATTAATATGAATGTTGATTTTGTCGCATTTATTTGACCCCTTTCCTCCACTCTAGAAATAATAATAATGAAAAATATGTTTCTGACTTCGATTGCCATTTTGCTGGGGTTCATTTCGCAGAAATTGAAGACAAATTATGTGTTGAATTCGTTGAATGTGAATGATGATTTTGTCGTATTCATTTGACTCCCCCAACCCTCTAGAAATAACGAAAAAAATGTTTTCGATATTTTAGATTATTATTATTTCTAGAGTGGAGGAAAGCGGTCAAATGAATGCGATAAAATCAACATTCGCATTCAACGTATTAAACACTTCATTCAATTTCATTGAATTTTTAATTTCATTTTGATTTTTGTTTGAAATTATGAACAGGATGCTTATAAAATCCGTTTTGGAATCATCTGCGTCTGAAAGACAAACTTTAGTTGCTATTTTTCATCGTTCAAAGTAACTTCCTGGGAAGTATTCATGTTGAAAAGGGGAGCATTCTCCATTAAAATATTTTTCCGACTTCGAAGTCGGAATTTTATTATTTTCCGACTTCGAATTTGGAATTTAATTAAATTCCGACATTTTCGACAATAATGCATGATACAATATGATAAGCTGTGAAAGCATCCGGAAAATTTTTATGGACGATTTACCGAAGGAAATCAAAAAATTCATTTTTTCCAAAAACAAATGATGCCGTAATATTCTGCATGAAATTCTCTACAAAAAAGGTATCCACAAAGTTTTCTTGAAAAGGCACCGTTTTCCAGTAAAACGTGCTCGAAATTCAAAAAAATGCGATTTTCTCAATTTTCAGTACTCTCTCATTCAGTCACATATTGATATTTTCAGGATCACCTTTTTCCAAATTATTCATATATATCTCGACTATAAATAACAGAAGAGACATTCTTGAAAAAGTTATTCGTGTGGATTTTCCGGTGGAAAATCGAAAAATTCATTTTTTCCAAAAACAAATGACACATTAATATACTCCATGAAATTCTCTACAAAAAAGGTCCCAACAAATTTTTCTTTAAAATGCACCGTTTTCCAGTAAAACGTGCTCGAAATTCGAAAAAATGCGATTTTCTTAATTTTCAGTGCCCTCTCATTCATTCACAATGATATTTTCACACGAATCCACACGAATGATTTTTTCAAGAATGTCTCTTTTGTCATTCATAGTCGAGATATACATGAATAATTTGGGAAAAGGTGATCCTGAATTTTTTCGAATTTCGAGCACATTTTATTCGAAAACGGTGCATTTAAAAAAAAAAATTGTCGATACCTTTTTTGTAAAGAATTTTATGGGGTATATTAAAGCATTATTTGTTTTTGGAAAAAATGGGTTTTTCGATTTTCCTCGGAAAATTCTTTTACTTTCAAGCAAAATTTTCCGTTTTTCCGCTACTGAAATGCTTTGTGATCATGAAAAAATATGTGCTAAACCCGTTTTTATTGACACTATAGGAAGTTTGTCCACTACGTGAGCTTCGCGAATAAAAAAATTCCGCTTCCATGCAAAGTAAAATTATCGGGAAATTCAGTGCCGGAAAATCCACACGAATGACTTTTTCAAAAATGTCTCTTCTGTAATTCATAGTCAAGATATATATGAATAATTTGGGTAAAGATGATCTTGAAAATATCATTATGTGACTTAATGAGAGAGCACTGAAAATTGAGAAAATCGCATTTTTTCGAATTTCGAGCACGTTTTACTGGAAAACGGTGCATTTTCAAAAAAACCTTGTAGATACCTTTTTCGTAGAGAATTTTATGCAAAATATTATGACATTATCTGTTTTTGAATGAAATGGATTTTTCGATTTCCCTCGGAAAATCGTCCATAATAAGTTTCCGGATGCTTTCACGGCTTATCACCCTCAAAATTTGGATTCACCGGGTCAAAATACATAGGAATAACTTGGGTGATCCAGTCGCGCGATCCAGTCGCGTTTCATCGGCTACGAAAACCCTCCCTGCCACCGGGCTAATTCACAAGCTCCTCCTTTTTTCAGAGTCAAGCCTTATTCAACCCTTCAAAATTTTTTTTTTCGCCATCACTGACATATTATCAGACAAGAATAATCAATGTTGATTCAGTTAACAACTTTTTGTTCTCTTGTAGTTTTTCATTTCCTCGTACGGTTCAGGAGCTAGAATGAAAATAATAATGCGAACATTTTCCATTATCGCATAACATAAAAAAATTTGAGAAGCATGTTCTCACAAACTTGGAAAGGTGATTATTTTGAAAGTTTTCAGTAAAAACAGTTCAAGATACAGGGTGATAAAAATAAATTAATTTCAAAATTTTTTGGAGTAAACTTCGACATTTTCGACAATCAGTTCAAATTAGGCAAATATGCACGATGTAAAATAATTAATTTCTTGAATAATTCAAAGGGGCCTCTTTTTTTCAGAGTCAAGACCTGTTCAACCACTCAGAATTTGAAAATATGTATTTTTATCTCCCTGTATCTGATCATCTAGCAAAAAAGTCTAATTTCCAGTTTGAACAAAATTTCTGGGCATCTGAAATATCGGCAGAGCTGAAATAATTTAGGATTGTGATATTAATTTTTTTTTTCTGTAGAGAAATTATTTTCCTAACGAAATTATGATTTCAATTAATACTATGTAATCTAGGAAATAATCCCTTCAATAGAAATCTTTTGGAAAAATAACTCAGAAATCCACTCTCCCTCGGAAAAATTTCATTTGACAAAAAATTATCCGGAGACAACCAAAAATAAATACAAAACGAAAAGAAAACCGATATTGAATACATACATTCAGTCTGATCTAACGAGACCGAACTAACCGTAGATAGACATTTGAGTGCGTGGAAGCGTGGAAATTGAATACATTTTTCCAGCGATATTTTTTCCACAGAAATTATTTTCCAATGAAGATATTTTCGCAAGAATATTTCCGTGGAAGGATCTTTACAATAAGGATTTATAGCGGATACTATAAACTGCTACAAAAGATCCGTCCTGAAATGGAGACCGTCTTTTGGTTTATAAGATCGTCGAGATGAACTATTTCCTCTAATAAACTCAATTTGAAGCTAGTCAACATAATAAAACTGTTATAATTTACCATCAGGAAAGACATCTTCAAACACAACATCCGATCCGAATAACCATTTCCGAAGATTTGCCATTTCCATCGTTATGTACCTCAGTCTTCAAAGCCAAAGTGAATCATTGGGATTCAGAAGGTACCTCCAATCAGACTGAACTCAAAATGATCAAATCTGACCTACATTCATTACCGGTGCATTATCCAATAATTAATCGAGGAAATCTAAAGTTCAGTCATTTTCCTTATGAAACAAATCTAAGTATTTTTTAAGTATGAGAATATTTCCAGGTGGTTGAGAGTTAACATTAACGACAATGAAATGAAAATATATAAGTTATATCAAACCCATATATTTTAAAGTTTAACCGAAGGAAGATCAATCTTAAGAATTTTATTTTTCTTTTTTCTTGTTAGTGATTAGAATAATTGGACATATAGATAGCTTGTACATTTCGGATTGCTATTGAGTGATTTTCTCATAAGTAATGTTATGTGTCTATTTGAATGAAGTGTCGATCATTTTTTTCTAAGAGCTGCGCTTGTAGAAAAAATAATGTGTTTATTTCGAGCACAAAGTGTCATTGTCATTCTCCAAAGTTAAATCTTTTTGTTGAGCGACAATAAATCAAAATACAAAAATAGCTATTGAGAAAGGGTTTACCTTCTAAAAAAGGTCCAAGTAAATATTGATTAAAAGTTTGATTTTGTGGAGGAAATCCAGTTCTTGACATAATTTTTTGGGTTTATCACCTTCCACAATCTGAAAATGAAAAATTTTTTTTTTAATCCAAAGAAATCTGTACAAGTGTAGAAGGGCAAATTAATTAATTTGCCCGATAAGTTACTGCGTTCACAAGACTGCTGTCTTGAAAGAAATTAATTTTTGTCAGTAACGTACCCTACACTGAATTTGCCTATCTGAAAAAATGAGATCGAATTAACAAAGAATACTTCTCTTTTTTTTTGAAAACTGTTGACGTTTCGGAGGCTGTATCTGCCTCCGTTATCAAAACTTCTTAGAAAGACGCTGAGAAAACTGAATTTGAATTGCGATTTTGGTAATAAGACCAAATGATGGAAGAGGAAGAAAATATACTTAATAGCGTCCCACTCCAACCCATTGCGGTGTAAAATATTTTTTATTATACTTCATTGAAATCACCTTATTTTCATCTATACTAGTAATATTGTAAGACGGGCTTTTTCGGGCTAGCGCATAGAAACAGTGCATGGAAAAACTCTGAGAATAACCATGAAAACGAATAATACATGCCAAACACTGTATTGTCAGCATTGTTTATTCCCTGTCAATAAAATTTATGCCAACAAAATGAACTCAGAAGAAAATCCCGAAATTCCCGATAATATCCTAGAGCAAGCGGCACAAGCGACCGCGGATTTATTACCAGTAAAATACAGGTTGAGATTTCAGGAGGGATTTATTTTCCGAAGTATTGGCAACCCTGACAGGAATTAGTTGTTCTGTGTTCACAAGACATCAGGCAATTAAAATTCCATCTTGGCGGTATTCATCATTTTCAATTATTCCAGTGCTCAAATTCCCAGGTTCTATGTCCATTCTGCCCATGATGATGGTTTCGGAGTTTTTCGGAATGTGGATGTCTTCGTCAACATAAATCTTAATTGGTTGGATTTTCTCATTGTACCTGCTCAGGAAGATTTCTTCATTGCCAATCCGCATAATTTTCTGTCTGATGATAAGGATGAAATCGTTCTTCTCCATGATGTCCAGACCCAAAACACATTCATCCCTTATTTCCGCAACCAACATATAATGTTCCATGGTAAAATAGGTCCTATCTGGATGTGTACAAGTGTTTCCCCAATGACTGGTGCGGTTTGTCCCGTTGCCGTTTCCAAAACCATATTCCATTTTATCGGCTTCACAGATTCTTGTATGAGGTCTGGGCGAACGACTGATCTCGAAGCTCCTGTATCAATAGTGAAGGTGCATTTCCGATCTTCTAAGTGGCCTTGTATCAGTAGACTTTGCCATTTTTCTTCAATGACGATATATGGATCTTGGGGCATTGAACAATGAAAGTCGCCACGCGCCCCCTAGTGCCGACTAATTCTCGTTTTTCCTGGTTGGGACCAAGTTCTCTTTCAGACGTTTGAGATCTCCTTTCTGGTATAACGCCCACGTTGCTCTGTTCCTGGGCTCAAAGATCTCGATCTATTTTCGTTGCTCGCCCAGTAACTCCTCTGTAGATGGCCGCTTTTTTCACAGTTATAGCAGCGCCTCTTCCTGTCTTCTGGGGAAGGCACTTGGTTGCTTAATGCTGTTATGGAGTCCAATATTTTCTTCAATAGCGCCTTGCTTGTAGGAGAATCCTCGTTAAATTTAACTTCACGTTACTTGGGCCTCGTATTTCTTGATGAGTTTTTCGCGGCCTCGAACTCCAAAGATGCTATAAGTGCTGCGCTTATGGTTTGAAGTCGTCCTAGTCGAAGGGTTTGCTGCATGTCAGTATCTCTCAAACCATCGATGAAAGTCTGCACCCCAATTTGTTGTATGAACTCCTTCGGTGCTTGTGGGTATGCCAAATTAATGAGTCGCTCTACGTCGGCTCCATACTCCTGTTTCACATTATGGAGTCTATTCTCAATGCTAAAGAGTTGTTTGGCCTTAAAAGATAATGACATCAACAATTATCCAAAAACTATTGGTTTCCTGAAGCGTCAAGCTGAAGGATATATTCCAAAAAAGTCCAAAGTTTTGACAGCAGAAAAAGTAACAAAATTTTTATGTGAAGCTCCAGATAAACAATATCTACTACCAAATACAATTTTAGTGTTTGGGATCTTTGGTGCGTGTCTAAGAGATGATTTAATACGTTTAAATTTAGACGATGTGGTAAGTAATGAGCGCTTTCTTGTCGTGTTTTTACGAGATGGAAAAACTCATACATCAAGAAGTTTTATAATTACGAATAAAGTATGTAAATATGCAGCTCTACGACCTAAAAATATGAAAAGCCAAAGATTATTTGTTGCATATCGAAATGGAAGGTGTTACAATCAGTACGTCGGATGCCATACCATCAGTGGTGTTCCGAAAATTGTTGCAGAATACCTAAAACTAGAAAATCCCAGAAAATATACCGGGCATGGACTAAGGTGTTCTTCGGAAACCATGTTGGTGGAAAGCGGCGCTGATTTACTCACTCTGAAAAGACACGGAGGGTGGCGTTCTTCCAATATAGCAGAAGGATATATAGAAGAGTCTATACAAAGAAAAATTCAGGTATCACGTAAACTGGTTAACCCTTCTCATTCACAAAATACAGCAACTGTATCATTCGTTCGAGAAAATGAAGACATTTGTGAAGAGTCTGTTTCATCAGTAACTGCAGTTTCACAGATTGAAACTCCAACAGGACTGAACCTGCGCAACAATACAAATTGTACAATAAACATAACCATTATTTCCGTCGACCGTTCATTTATGATGTATTTTAACGCACTCAAAATCGTTGATTAATGACCCCTGTTAATGAATGATTTTCTATTAATCAACGATTTGATTATATGCAACCTAACATACATTGCTCTTATACATTTTATATTGGTTAGTACTATCTGTCATTATTTATTTGTCAATTTTCAATAAAATTTTAGAAAATATTTATTACACCAGTTGTCCCTCAAAACCTTATATGGTCGCGTGGCGTAATGGTAAAGTGCACCTGGCTTGCAACACTGAGGTCGAGAGTTCAAAACCCACCGAGGGTAAATTTTTTTTTTTTATTTCAATTTGAAAATAAATAATAAAAAATAAAATAAAACTACCACTGAGAAAAATTAAACTATCTTTGAGTAGAGTTAATATAAATAGGAAATAGTGATTGTTTTTTATCGTAACGTTAAATAAATAAACATTGAAAATAAGATATCTCTATTTTTGAAAACTTCTGTCGACGGAAAAGTTTTGTAACAAACTCGTGAATTAAAATGGCGATTAACAATCTCAAACATTAACGCGCTCGCTCCGCTCACGCGTTAAAATATCTCGATTGTTAATCGCCCTTATTAATACACTGTTCGTTAAATAACTATTAACAATTCAAAGTGAAAACAGTACTTATTAACGCTGCTTTGATAGTATAGTTATAGTTAGTTGATTTTTAACAATCTTGTTCTAGTAGTTCCAAGTTTTTTCTGTCCTACAACTATGAAAATAAAAATGTTCCAAATTTCTTTTGTACTTATCTTTTTTATGTAATATTTTATTATTATGTTTTCATTTTCAACGAAGTATAATAAAAAATATCGTTCATTACACGTCCAGAAATGCTTTTTCGTGTTTGCACGACTTCCCGTGTTCGGATGCGCCTCCCACGGGAATTTGACTCGTGCCCACGGAAAAAGCCTATTTTCTGGACTCCTAATGAAATATACTATACAACTTACAGTAAGTTTGACCTTGAACGCTTGAAGGGTTTCGAGGCTGTATAAATACTCAAACGGTCTACGCTTTTACGACCACAGCCAAATTGTTACAATTGTCCAGTATTCTCTAAAAGGCAGAATCCAAGTATGGTTGATGAGAAGTTCTTGTTTTCTTCATTAGGATGGATATTTCGAATCTTGATTGGTATTGACATAACTTATGAAAATAACAAACACCAGACATAATTCAAAAATACGATTCAAATATCGCGTGTATCTACATTTAAGCAGCAAAAACCATTCAAAATCATTAAAAATATCAAAGCAACTCCCTACGGGACTTCATTAGAGATATATATGGAAAATCTATGAATGAGTCCGTGGTTGCATTTTGTTCAATTGCATAGTTTTAGCGTACGAGACTTTGGAATTTCTTCGTGTGTAAAAAATAAGTAGCGCAATCAGACGTAAAAGGGGACCATTATTAACAATTCAAAGTAAAAACAGTACTTATTTACGCTGCTTTGATAGTATAGTTATAGTTAGTTGATTTTTAACAATCTTGTTCTAGTAGTTCCAAGTTTTTTCTGTCCTACAACTGTGAAAATAAAAATGTTCCAAATTTCTTTTGTACTTATCTTTTTTATGTAATATTTTAGTATTATGTTTTCATTTTCAACGAAGTATAATAAAAAATATCGTTCATCACACGCCCAGAAATGCTTTTTCGTGTTTGCACGACTTCCCGTGTTCGGATGCGCCTCCCACGGGAATTTGACTCGTGCCCACGGAAAAAGCCTATTTTCTGGACTCGTAATGAAATATACTATACAACTTACAGTCAGTTTGACCTTGAACGCTTGAAGGGTTTCGAGGCTGTATAAATACTCAAACGGTCTACGCTTTTACGACCACAGCCAAATTGTTACAATTGTCCAGTATTCTCTAAAAGGCAGAATCCAAGTATGGTTGATGAGAAGTTCTTGTTTTCTTCATTAGGATGGATATTTCGAATCTTGATTGGTATTGACATAACTTATGAAAATAACAAACACCAGACATAATTCAAAAATACGATTCAAATATCGCGTTTATCTACATTTAAGCAGCAAAAACCATTCAAAATCATTAAAAATATCAAAGCAACTCCCTACGGGACTTCATTAGAGATATATATGGAAAATCTATGAATGAGTCCGTGGTTGCATTTTGTTCAAGTGCATAGTTTTAGCGTACGAGACTTTGGAATTTCTTCGTGTGTAAAAAATAAGTAGCGCAATCAGACGTAAAAGGGTTAAAAAGAAATGTACATCAATTCCCTTGAATAATTTTTTCATCTTGGAAGTCATTGCATATGCCTATAAAACCAGGCGCCAATACCGGATAAATTAATAGTAGTAATCCAGTAACGACAGACAAACTCGAGCAAAAAGTGAAGAATGAATTGTAGCACAATGAAACTCGGCACATGACTTCTGGACATCATGTATTATTAGAAAAAAAATTGTTTACCATAAAATCAAGGGTAAAACCTAAAAAAATTTTCATTAAAAAAAATATAATTTTTTTTTGGTGTTATGTCAGAAAATATAAGATCTATCAAAAAACGATTTCGATACGAGGGATTTTTTCTCAAGTACGCAATATCGGAATCGATAGATGACCACAGTCCTTGTTGAAAGCAAGTGTATTGTGTGTTGTCTAGATGCCAATCTCGTCTAGTGCTAGCTTGGAGTGCACGCCGGCCACCCGAGGTGGTGCTGTAGGTTTTCCGGGTTTTCCTGCAGCTGAAAAGTGAATACGCCACCAAAAATCGGTAAGTCGCCCCGGAGCGCCACGGCAAATAATAATAATAGCCGTCCTCTACCCGCACAGGCTATGCCTTTGGGTACACTCTACGAGTGTTTATGAGGGAGTATTATTATTATTATTATTATATAAGTTGATAGATAATTCAATTCTCAACAAGAATAATTTTCAGTAATACCTCATGAAATACGCTCATTTTCTCAAAAAACGTGGTTTAACGCCGACGTCACATTTCATGCTCGCGCTAACCCGCCACTGCGAGTTCAGGCAGGTCCGAAAATTAAATTTGTCATAACTTTGCTAAAAATTATAGTTGAAAGAAAAGAAAAAGTGTATATCGTTCCTGAAGACTTATAATTCCATATGCAAATATAACATGTGAGTATCTGAGTACCTAAAATGTGTTTTGTCCCACTTCACATAACCCTTCTACGATATTTACGGAGGATCCGAAAGTCATGGATATTTTAGTTGATATAAAATAATTATATTGGGGCAGGAATCAGTACCCTCTTTGGACCATATGCAACGATTTAAGGCTACTGAGACAAGTCTCACTTATACATGCAAAAGAAAAAACTGGGTTTTACTCCTGTCTCAATTTCTAACTCACCCATAATCCAGGCAGTTTCTTCAGTAGATGTTGAAAATAATCGCTCACACATCCTACATAAAAAATGAAGTATGTGATTTCAAGCTTGAGGTTTGCTCTTCACAATAGTGTTATTAAATATGTATATATAGAGTGGTCCAACGAAAAGTATGCACCTAGCTTTTCTCCTTTTTTTGGAATTCAGAGCAAATATACTCGGACACGTGAAGTATGCCTTTGAGGGGGACACATTTTAGATATATTTTGCAACTTGTGTCTTTAACCCCCTAGCAAGGGGGTGTTACAACTCTAAAATTTTAAATGGAACGTGGGGTCGAGTGATATATCATTTGAACGGGCATAAAATTATCTTTCCAATGATACCCAATTTGTTGAAATTTACTGAAACAGTTAATAAGAAAACGGCTTTAAAAACATTAACCCGATAATTTTGGTATTAATGAAAAATACAAATCAGTGTTGGTTACTAGGAATCAGGATAACGACAATCATTTCAAAATTACTTCATTTTACCGAAAGCAACATTTCAATGATAATTTTTTGATATCACAACTAAATTCCCCATTTATCGTTTGCGTGATTTTGTCGAAAACGACTGCAGATAAGCGTAAGAAAAAAACTGCAGATATGTGTAACATTTGTTTTACAAATGAGTGTACATTTTATTTGAATGGAGCTTTGAATAGGCATAATTGCCGTTACTGGGATGACAGTAACCCATATTTATTCCGTGAGGTTCATTCCCAGACCCGTCAAAAAATAAACGTCTGGTGACATATTAGGAAGTCATATCATAGGACCACTTTTCATTCCTGGAAATTTAAATGGTGAAATCTACCTAAACATGCTTGAAGACGCAATTGATCCTTTCATCACACAAATAATAGAATATGACCAAAATCATAATGCTGATCGGCTTCATTTCCAGCAAGATGGAGCACCTCCGCACTATTTTGTTCCTGTACAAGAATTTTTAGATAAACGGTTCCCCGGACAGTGGATTTGCAGGAGAGGCCCAATGGAATGGCCTGCCAGGTCACCTGATTTATCGCCTTTGGACTTTTTTCTATGGGGACACTTGAAAAATAAATGTTTTGCTACGAAGCCCGAGTCCATAGAAGATATTCGCCAACAGATATAGCAGAGTGCCGAAGCATAACATCTGATAGGCTACAAAATGTTAGACATAGATTTGAACAAAATCTGTATTATTGTATGGAAGCAAATGGGTCACAATTTGAACACTTGTTGAAGTAACATTTCAATAAATTTTACAAAGCACTATTACAAGTAACAAATATTGAAACGTACTAAGTACTACTTGAACATGTTTTAATTCCTAGTAACCAAAACTTATTTGTATTTTTCATTAATACCAACATTATCGGGTTCATGTTCTTAAAGCCGTTTTCGCATTAACTGCTTCAGTAAATTTCAACAAATAGGGTATCATTGGGAAGATAATTTTGTGCCCATTCAAATGATATATCAGTCGACCCCAAGTTCCATTTAAAATTTTAGGGTTGTGACACCCCGTCGCTGAGGGGTTGAAGGTACAAGTTGCAAAATATATCTGAAATGTGTCCCCCTCAAAAACAAACTCCACGTGTCCAAGCATTTTTGCTTGCAATTCCACAAAAAGGAGAAAAGCTAGGTGCATACTTTTCGTTGGACCACTCTGTATATGCAGGATACGAATAAGCGATTATTTTCAACATTTAGTGAAGAGAATGCCGATTTTATGGGTGAGTTAAAAATGAGGCAGGAGTAAAACAAAGTTTTTTTTTTGGCATGTATAAGTGGGACCTGTCACACTACTTTAAAATTATTGCATATAGTCCAAAGAGGGTTGCTGCTACAGTATAATAATTCCATATTTACTAAATTATTAATGATTTTCGGAACATCCGCATCTCCGTAAGTGCGACAAAACACATTTAATGTACTCAAATACTCGCATATTATATTTGCATGAGAAGGTAAGAGAAACGATATGAACTTTTCCTTTTCCATCGGAGACGATCCATTGCATACAGTGGAGGTGAGATTCAATAGGAAATTGAAAAAACTTACAGTCTAACTCCACCAAAAATAATATTTTCCTTTTCCTTCTCCGAACATTTTTAGCAGAGTATTCGATTGGTCATAATTAAATTAAGGGTTAACCTGAAATTTGATGTCGGCGTTCAATCACGTTTTCTCAGAAAAAAAGTGCATTTCATAATAAATTACTTAGAATAGTTTTTGTGGAAAATTGATTTTTGTTTTACCCTGTTGAGTTTTTTTCCGGTAAATCACACACTTTCCAAGATTACAGCAAAAATCTATTTATATATTTTTAAATGAAAAAAAAAATAATGTTCCACCCCTGGAATTTTAGTAAACAATTTTTTTTCGTGTTTATCATGGTTCCAACTACTAGCGTATCAAGTTTGGTTTGGTCGATTCTTGTCTCAAAATCCAATCGTACTGGATTATAGGTATATTATGTAACGATCATGTTGAAACGAGACAGCGTCGTAAATCTCGTGCGACTGTCATCAATCTCTTGTGCGTGTGTTAGTAGCAATTACATGATCGTTGCATACATTACTTTTTCTACGACCAGTATAAAATTAAAACAAAACTTTATTTCAATCTAGTTGTGTTCAAACTTTACTTCAACAGGAATTTCAATACGGACATTGTGTCCACGAGAAAGATTTGAGTATCTTTGAAAGTTCATCTTCTTTAACATAAAATAAAAAAATGTTTATCTTTCCCCGATGTGTATGCTTCTGAAGAGCCTGTTTTATTTCAATCCTACATCAATCCTCCTGAAGAGCTTGGCAAAGCGAAATAGATTTTCGTCGACCAAAATTTATTGTGGATTAAATGCGAGAGAAGCGAACCTTGCTTCAATGAAATTAATGATTTCTGTGAGTGATACTTTTGAATAACATTCTCCTTATCTAATTAATTTAATGATCTTTTCAATGAAGATTAGAGAGAATTAAAAAAATCAGCTATCTGAATGAAAATGCGAATTTTCACTTTCAGATTTTTTCTTTCCTTTTCAGTTCTTTTCACAATATCTCTCAGGTGTAGTTCAATGTCCAGCGTGGCTTGTGCCGGGGAAGTAGTTGTTTTCTGTTAGATATTACAAATAAATAACATTTTTCATTTTTCAAATTTTCATGGAGAATGTCCCCCTTTTCAAAATTACATTAAAGTTATTTAATTATAAATTACCCTGTATACGGAGCCATTTTCCATTACAACTGGAGTCGGCAATATTAAGATTGCAATTATTCTCCCTAACTTTTTGAAACAAAATATTATAGATTTTCTAAAGGTGAGTAACAACACTCTCTCTGCATGTTTGATACCCTGTTTCTTAAAAACTGTCCATTAGATCCTTGTTTTGCCCGTGGAGACATTTGTTCGGGACACCTTAAACTTCATTATACTGAATTTTTAGCCAATTCGACTGGGACCCATTTTCCATAAGAATCGTGCGGGTTCCTTTGTTCTTGATGGATTCAATCTTTCCATCCTTCGAATTCAGATGTAACTTCAGGAACAGAAATATATTATAATAACTTTTTGTGAAAGTATATTAACTGACAAGTATCAAAAGTAACACATTCCTCTTTTTTCAAAATAATACAACGCATACAAATGACACGGACATTTTGATCTCTATTCGGTAACAAGAAAACCTCTGGTGGAATAGCAGAAAACTCATAAATATACAGCTAAACAGCACCGGCCCCAGGACCGAGCCCTGGGTTACTCCAATTCCATCGAGCAAGGATTTCGATATGAATAACGTTTGATTATTGTTTACTCTTTGTACAATTTTCAAGATATGATTCTTTGTTCATTATTCTTAAGGGCTTGGAGCTGGTGAAATCATTCAATGTAATTATATATTTGTCCATTTTATTGCCGTTGATATTACCGTAATATTGTACCATCTGGGAATATTCTCATGTTAAAGGAATAGTTAGGCTTTTTCGTTAGGAAAAGTAATGAGCTTTATATTTCCATAATTAATTATTACATGATGTAATTCCCTCTAGCTATAATGACTCTGTTATATTTGGTTATTTCCGGTTCAACCTTACAGGAATTGATTACTGGGTCCCAATTCACTGAATGAAAATGATGAATTTTCGAAATTGGTTATTTGGAAGGGATTTGGATCTAGGAGCTATACCTGGTAAATAATTTTATAGTTTTTTCTTCGACAGTTATTATATTTTCGAATTGTATCATCAATTCGAACGTTTTATGTTATTATTTGTAGTCGTTTTATCAAATGGTGACTTCCGAAATATGGCATTTTTCAAAATTGCATTAATGTATGATCAGTGTGTAAAAATTTACTTTACGCACTGTTGGTGATTTTACGCACAGGTGATATTTTTACGCACTTGTGCGCAAAAGTGTCACTTTACGCACTGTCAACAGTGCGTAAACACTTTGTTTACACACTGCAAAAAAGAGAAAAAAGTTTAAACAAATGAGATACCCCTTTTGTGTGCAGTTAATGCTTGGATCTATAGATTGCTAAAAAAGATACGCCCTATTAATATAATGCATGAACATATTTTTGGTAAAAAAAAATTGATATAAACTTTCAAAAACCGTAAAATAAGAAAACTTAACTTCAAGCAAAATGTTCATACATTAAAAAATATATATTTGGTACAAAAAAAATTAACATAAACGTTGAAAAATTGTATATGATATAGCAAGGGACAAAAGTGAATGTTTTAATCCTGCACGTGATGTTTATTTCCTGAGGGCCCGTAGATCACGTAAGGGATAAAATATCACTTTAGTGCTGCGGCATATACGCTATTTTTTGCACTTCCCAGTATTATAAATTTCAATAATAATACAGCTAATTATTTTGATGAGTTATATAAACATTGTACTTGGATTACTCGGTAGGTAACGTCATAGCAACGGTGTCAACAAACTTTTTCAATTCAGTGTCATTTTAGTTAATGTTGACATTAACCGATACGTCAAGAACATGACATCTCTTCACTTTCCTCTAATATTCACTTATCAAATACAAATAATCGCCCATTTAATTTCATCAATTGTAAAAATGTTAATATCACATACAATCTTAATTCAATCAATAAAGATTTATAATGGAAAATATCCTGATTTTAATCCCAGTTATTAATAGTGTAGCTACGGTAATGTTTGATTTTACTTTATGTCCCTAGGGATTTGAAATGCAACTTCATCTCCCTAGGGACTGAAATATACATTTTAGTCCCTGTTATAGTGCAAAAACGTTAATAAGGCAACTAAACTTAAGCAAAATATTTATATAAGAAACAATCAGCATTTTACTCATGGGGAAGCGATCTGTAGAAGGCAACGTGGTCAAGAAATTTCACCACTGGGTCTTTCCAGAGCACAATGAAACCAAGTTGTCCTATTCAAGGACTGTTACTTCAGGTTTTTCCTTATTGAGCTTTTCAACAGGCAAATTCAAAACATTTTCCTAGTTTCTCTTTAGGGTAATGCTTTTGTAGGTTTTATCACAATGGGATAACTTGTAGAAAACTTTCAGCCTCTTTCTTTTCAACTTTAATCTCCGACATATCTGTCCAGTTCACTTTGTTTTTGTTTTCGTCTTCACGTATACTTAAAACTCGTAATTTTTTTGACAAATCTTTGAAATCTAAGAAGTCAGTATGTTCCATCTTATTTACAATGTAGGGTTGTTTTCTTCTTGCAAGTTTGAAAATAGGCAGTAGTTGTGATGGAACAAACAAGTTCCTTGAATGAGAAATTTTTGTAGAAATTGTGCTATGACAGGAGTTTCCTTCGTTTTTCCCATGAAAGGGTTCAAACAATTCAAGACTGACTTGCTCAACGTTTTTACTATTGATGACAAAATAAAGTAGTATCGAGGCAACTATAGAATTTCTGTTCTGGCCTGCGTATACATCAGAAAATAAATTTGCTGTTTTAGTCCCCTTATCGTCATAATGTTCGACTAGTAAAAAGTCGTAACTCAACAACAATTAATAAAATATGGCAAAAAAGGTGTAATTGAGATTCGCCTTTTTGTATGCTTCTATAATATGCTGTATTGATTTTAGTTCGAAAATATGAATAGGATATTCATAAAATCTTTTGTGGAATTATCTGCGACTTAAAGACAAACTTTAGTCGCTATTTTCCATTATTCAAGATAAACTCTTTGGAGGTATTCATGTTGAAAAGTGGATCATTCTCCATGAAAATTGAAAAATGAAAAATGTGATTTATTTGTAATATCTAACAGAAAACAACAAGCCACGCTGGACATTGAACTACATCTGATAGATATTGTGAAAAGACTCTAACTGAAAATGAAAGAAAAAATCTGAAAGTGAAAATTCGCATTTTCATTCAGATAGCTGATTTTAATTCTCTCTAGTTTTCATTGAAAAATCATTAAATAAATTAGATAAGGAGAATTTTATTGAAAAAAATATCACTCACAGAAACCGTTCATTTCATTGAAGCAAGATTCGCTTCTCTCGCATTTGATCCTCAATACATTTTGGTCGACAAAAATCTATTTCGCTTTGCCAAGCTCTTTAGGGATGTGTATGCTTTTGAAGAGCCTGTTTTATTCCAATCCTATATCAATCTGAAGAGCTTGGCAAAGCGAAATAGATTTTCGTCGACCAAAATGTATTGGGGATTAAATGCGAGAGAAACGAATCTTGCTTCAATGAAGTGGTATTTTTTAATAGCATTCTCCCTATCTAATTTATTTAATGAATTTTCAATGAAAACTAGAGAAAATTAAAAAAATCAACTATCTGAATGAAAATGCGAATTTGCAGTTTAAGATTTTTTCTTTCCTTTTCAGTTAGAGTCTTTTCACAATATCTATCAGATGTAGTTCAATGTCCAGCGTGGCTTGTGCCGGGAAAGTGGTTGTGTTCTGTTAGATATTTTCCTGGAGAATGTTCCCCTTTTCAACATGCTGTATTGATGAAAAGGGGAACATTCTTCATGAAAATTGAAAAATGTGACTTATTTGTAATATCTAACAGAAAACAACTACTTCCCCGGCACAAGCCACGCTGGACATTGAACTACATCTGATAGATATTGTGAAAAGACTCTAACTGAAAAGGAAAGAAAAAATCTGAAAGTGAAAATTTGCATTTTCATTCAGATAGCTTTTTTAATTCTTTCTAGTTTTCCTTGAACAAACTACTTTTCTGAATATCTCCGCAGGGAATAAAGATAAACGTACGCCCGTTTGGCAGCAATAAAATATTGCCTAAAGATATAATATAATGGCGTATCTAAAAAAACGATTTTTTGAGATACGCATTTTTGCATGCAAGGCGACGGTATGATCAAACACCTTGTGATAACACGCTCACGGCTACTATGATTTTAATTTTTATAATGCAACGTCAGTCAAAAATTAATTCTGACAATTGCAGAATTGAAAGTTTTAAAATGAGTATTATTGATGGAAAAATACATGATAGTGAACTGCTTCAATTCAAATCGATAGTATTAATTAATTATTTGTGTTGCGCTTTTCATTTTCCAACACCTAGTGCTGCATCTTAATGAATAATTTTTTGATTTTTGCATGAACGTAGGAAAACTGTTGTATGCAACTCGTGCAAAAAATGTTTATTGCACTCGCCGTGTTATCCAACTCGGTCTAACGGCCTTGTCGGACAATTTCACACTTACTTTTTGCACTTGTTGCAAAAATAACTATAATGTGTTTACATTTTCTAGATGACTACCTCGATTCCCTCTCCACATGGTATAGGACACTCGTCGGGAATAAAAGGCAGATGAATATCTTTAAGACAGCATTTTATCTCGTTTCAATCAATCAAATCGCGTTTGTAAGTTACGTTCTTTTTTGGAGACCTGAACTGCACAAAGTTGTGGCAATGTTACCATCCGAATCACTTATATCCACTGTAAGTATTTTGGACTTCATATATAACGCTTCCGATATTTAAGTTTTTTGGTGTTTATTTTTCACTTGTCCATTCAAAGGAAGCACCACCTTGAACAAGAAGCGTTGACGACGTTCGGCGTAGACAATGTCCGGTGTAACCTTTCGGGTTTTCCAAATTAAGGTATTTCGCTATGATAGAAGGAACACTTGTTTACCTACAGGTAACTCATTGCATTTATTTCTGTATGTTAAAAAAAACCTACCTTGTTTACATCCTTTTGGCCGTAGTGCAATGTACTTTTCAACTAAGTTCAAGGCCCCTATTTCGCTTTCTTCAACAATGGTGATACTTTTTGAGGTGCAGGTCTTGGTTTCTGGTACCTTGATCAGTAAACTGGCTCCTCTGTCTTCAATGTCATCAATTATCATCTTGACCACTTCATCACGTCTTAAGCCTCCAAATACGCCCATTATCAGAACAACTTTATATAGCTGGAGATTTTCTTATGAAAAGTAATACTTGCCCACTTTCCAACACCTTCAATTTTTCAGGAATGTATCCTTTTGAATTAACTTTCAGATAGGCCATCAGTTGACTGAATGCTGATACTATTTGCACTATATTTTTCAGACTGAAATAATGTAAAATAAATAAAAAATATTAATATTTTTCATGAGATAAACTCACCAGTTCCTGGAAGTATGCCATTAAGACAGTTTCATTTACGGTATTCACTCTGTTTTTATCTCTCCATTTCAAAAAATGGTCATACTCCAAGTATTTGGATTTCACAGGCCGTAAATTTCCTAACGCCTTTTCAGCTTCGAGCGTCACATTCTGTAGGATCTCCATAATTATTATGAACACAACCATTTTTAGTTTCCTCCACTAACAAGCTTGTCAATTCTTTTATTAAATAAACAACTCTTAGCAACCTCTTCAATGTTTCGATGGCAATTGCATAGAAGCTCACTCGAGAATTTTTGCCGGAGAGTATCAAATAAATGAAATAGACAATGTCAAAGTATCCATCCCATTTAAATATTTCCACCATGTGGAAAATCTGACAGAAAACAACTACTTCCGTGGCTAATACCACGATGGACATTGGATTACATCTGACAGATATTTGTTCAACGTTCTTCCAAGAAGACTTAGAGGCAATTGCCTATTATAATTATACAGCAAATTATGCTTCATTTGGCTGGAGGAGACCGAAAATATCAATAAGCATAACTTAATTTATAAGTGTTATAAGAACTTTTATTCTGATTTTAGTTCGAAAATATGAATAGGAAATTCATAAAATCTTTTGTGGAATCTTCTGCGACTGAAAGACAAACTTTAGTCGCCACTTTCCATCGTTCAATTTTCATGGAGAATGTTCCCCTTTTCAACTTTTATTCTATTTCATCCCCTTCAGAATATGATGAGACTTTTTCATTTTCATCGTTGTCTCCACTGTCATTATTATCTTCACTGTCATCATTATCTTTGTCATCATCATCATGGCTAAAGAGCTGTACGGGTCGCGGTTGAGATTGTAACAAATCTCTTGCCTCTTTAGGAAGATGTTCTAATTTTTTCTTCTGCAACTTTCGCTTAAATGCAATTTTTTATTCAAACCTGCCAAAAACTTTTCATCACATTTTGTTCGTTTCTTGATCTCTTTTCTCAAAAATAAAATTGCTCATCCACTTTTCAGAACTTTTTGAAACAGAACATTTTTCAGAACTTCTCATAATTTCAAAAAGTTCTCTTCTCATTATAAACATCGTGTTCGAACTCTTTGCTGAAATAAAATAAAAATGTATTACTTATATACCAGGATCCGCCATAGTCTTTATATACCGGGTGACCACGAGGTGAGATACGCCCCCCAATTTTTCTATAATTTTAAAGATACAGATTTCAAATCGCTATAGTACTTGAATACGCATATTTTGACACCTCTACTGAAAATTTACCACTTCCGGATTAACCGGAAGTGACCACAAACTTTTTCTTTCAAATGACACCCTGTATATGTTTTTTCACTATCCAAAAGAGCACGCAATTTGTGATAACACTGTTCTTCAAAATTGAAAAACGGTTGAAAAATGGCGGAGATAAAGTTAATTGTTCAGTCAAAGAAAGATGGCCATGACATTCAAACTTAAATCATCACAACTGACAAACGACATCAGAAGTTATCAGAGGAAGCTTCGAAGTGCGATACAGTTGAGAACTGAGTTTCTCGTGTAATTGTAGCTACCAAATACTCCAATAATTATCAAAAATGTACTAAAAACGGAATATCACAATTGCTATTTATCAAACGGCAACATGTTCTTTTCACTTCGTCATGATGAAAAACTACTAATTATCAGATTACTTGTGTGAAAAATTTTGAAGAATTCCGAAAAAATCGCAAATACAACATGTTTTATCATGAGTGTTCTCAAAATTAGATATTCTTCAACGGCCATGAACATATAAAAGCGAAACAAGAAAGCAGCATCGTTTAAATAAGTTTAATAAATAAGAACAAACTTTGACTTCGTTGAAATAATATGAGCTTTTGTGTATTGCTTTTTTAATTATGTTCTAAACCGCCTACGTTAAAAAACATTCAATTGTGAGCTGCAATAATACGAGAAGCTTCCTCTGGTAACTTCTGAGGTCGTTTGTCAATTGTGATTATTTAAGTTTAAGTTTCATGGCCAACTTTGTTCGATTGAACAAAATCAACTGTATCTCCGCCATTTTTCAACCGATTTTCAATTTTGAAGAACAGTATTTTCATAAATTGCGTGCTCTTTCGGATAGTGAAAAAATATATACAGGGTGTCATTTGAAAAAAAAAGTTTGGGATCACGTCCGGTTAAACCGGAAGTGGCGAATTCTCAGTAGTGGAGTCAAAATATGCGTATTCAACTACTATAGCGACACGCCAAATTTGAAATCTGTATCTTCAAAACTATAGAAAAATTGGGGGGCGTACCTCACCTCGTGGTCACCCGCTATAGGCTTAGGAGTATTAAAATGCGAATATTGTTACAAGATTAAAAAAAATATGTGTTATTTTGAAGTAACTCAAATTGCGACGAAGAGTGCTAAAAAGTGCAAAAAAACTAAACGATTTTGGAAAGTACAAACAATATTCACTATAAAAAAATACAAAATTGAAGCTTGATCTGCCTTGAAACACAACTAATAACCTTCATGTTTCTGAGAATAATTTAAAATTTTGACATTTAAATCGCACTATACAGCATTTTGGTTAAATTACATAAACTTTTCTACTCATTTAAATGTCAATACATACCTGAACTTGAATGTTCCATAGCAAAAGATTCAAAAATAAATTCAAAATACAGGTTCAAAAACAGCACAAAAACCTGTTAAAAGCTACGCAATGACAATACAGCTATAGTCTCCATCCCAATGGGCACAAGGACGTTGAAATAACGTTGTGAAATGGTTGAAAACCGAACTTTTTTTCAACAAAAAAATGTCGCGTAAAACAACGTAATATTAAACCAATTACTTACTAATTATCGCTTTATTGCCGTTTTCAATCAAGTTTTTTGAACATCGAAGATACTCAATTAAACAACATTGTTTTGACCAAATAAAAGGTTAAGGAACGTATCATAACCATTGATAAATGAATCTCATAAAGCAAGTTTAATTAAAAATTCTTTTTGAATTAACATAACGATTATTAAACGTATATTTAACGACTTGTTGAGGAAGTAACGTTGAAAACACATTTTTATAACGTATTCTTTCAACGTTGAAGATTACACTAAATTATTGACGTTTAAATTTTCAACCAGAAACGTTTATTTAACCAATGCCGCGTTTATAACACGTTTGAAAAACGTACGTGTGCCCATTGGGATAGGTCGACAGAAGACTGTGGCAATGACAGGCGAGAGATTGATGACAGTACCTGTTCGTTTTATTATGTAGGATAAATTGGTGTATCGAAAAATAATATAGAGCCAATTAATTAATTTTTTGATTTTTTGCCAATTTTTAAGGCCTGTTGCCCCAGTGTGCGACAGTGCAGAGATGGGTGCGTTCTGTTGGCCTGAGGCAACACGGTTGCTTCAAAATTTGCGTGTTCGCTCACGGGAAACGAGGATTACCACATTCGAACAAGGCGTGAAATATAATACAAAAATTGCTGAATCTCATTTATCATAAGTATAAATAGAAAGGGTTGCAAAGTGAAGTGAAAACAATCAACATCATAGTGCTCTGCATATATAGATCACCATCAGGAGACACATGTATTTTTCTTCAAAAGCTCAGTCAAATATTAGAGATTCTATTTAAAACTAAAAAACCCATCTTCATATATGGGGATTTTAACATAAACACTAAGACTGATTGTAATTTAACTAATGAATTCTGTGATATTGTGAACTCTTTTGGTTGTGAATTTTTGGTACAAGAACCCACTAGAATAACACGAAATACTGAAAACTGTCTTGATAACTGTATAACTAATGCTAGGGAAGATAGTGAAATTATATTAATTAACATGAATATGTCTGATCACTTGGGAATAATTAATAAGTATAAAATGAAACATGATCCTCACTTGAAGGAGGAAACCAGCATCATTGAATTTAGACCATTTTCTAATGAAAATATTTCAAAATGCATAGTTCTTCTGAAAGAACTCAAATGGGAATATCTAGAAACACTAAAAGATATTGATGAGGTGTTTGATAAATTCCTTGAAAATTTGTTTAATACTGTTACAGACCTGAAATTTGATAAAGACTTCTCGAATTGTTCGAGATCGTTCGATGAATTAGATGGAAAAATCTAGAAGCACTAACTTTTGTTCTGGATCAATCGTCGAACATTCTATTTGTGTTCTATTGATTTCTTAAGTTTTCTAGAACTTGATTTGTATATAAAAGCGATGCATTTGTTAGATAAAGGAAGTTAGTTAGAAAGTTACCTTGGATACAAGTATTTTGACAGTGACTTGTATTACAGTGTTGTCAAGTAAAGTTTGAATAATAAAGGCGAGTTCATACCAGAGTACACTTATTTTTGAACCCGAAGACGCAACAATACAATAGATCAATGTTTTCCAAAAAAAAAAAAAAAAAAACAAAGCATGTTAGAAATCTTGGTAAAAAATGGTATAATGATGAACTGAGATCACTCAGAGAAAATCTATCATATCTAAAAAAAAAAATGGCAATGTAACAAATATACAGGAGGAAATAAAAAAATCGAGAAAAGTTTATAGGAATAAAATCAAACTTTTCAATAAACTTCCCAAGCAAATGAAAGATCTTCCAACAGCAAAATTCAAAATAGAAATTAAAAAAAATGCTACTTACACTCAATGTCTACAACATTCAAGAATTCTTTGATGCTGATGTTCTCTCTTCAATAAATAGTTAGTTATGATACCTTAATCTTTCAGTTTTTAAATATTTTGGTGTACCAATGTATGTTAATATCAATTACTGTATTTTTTATGTATTTGTCTATCTAATTTTAACAATAATGTTTATTATAACAAAAAACTATTTTATCACCCCAATTTTGACGATGCTAAAACATCATATGTTATTTGAGCAAATACAGTATTATTATTATTATTATTAAACTGAACGAAAGAGTATTTCTGGACATAGCGTAAACAAAAATGTATTCATACCTTTACGAGTATCATTCATTTTCAAGAAAAATCTGAGAAAATAAAAAGTTTCAGAGCTGTAGAAAAAATTATTGTATGAAACTCGAGAGTTAAGTGTATATTTGATTGTGGGAATTGCTGCACCTTGCGTCAACATTTCCTACTTGTAAAAACAGTATAACTTTACTGACTTGCAGAGCTGGGCCGGGTACTGATAAATTGTACTCGAGTACTGGGTACCGGGTACTTCCAATAATTGATGAACGAGTACAGAGTACCAAGTACTTTACTCATTACACATGCCTTCGAGTACAGTACTCCGAGTAAAAGTACTCGAATTCTAAGAGTACTTTTTGCAAGTACTTTCTCATCAAGTTGTATGTAACAAGTCCAAAAATTATTGAACATTGATGGGTTTTCTCTGAGTCTTGCATTATACCTTTACCACTTTTTGCACCCTATAGATAACCATGAACTATCAAATCAATAATGACTAAACTATTTTGTAGTTTTCAGTACATAAAGGATAAAATTAACGATAATAATAATAAAAACAATAGTTATTTTTGTATCTAGTGCGCGAAATGCTCGACTATCCCGACTATGTTTTTTAACTCGGCTTCGCCTCGTTAAAAAAATCTGTTCTCGATCACAAAAGTAGTTCACGCACGAGATGCAAACAAAAAATGAAAATATCAAATGAACTTTGAATATTTTTTAGTTCATTTACATAATTATAGCGTAATCACCAGTTTTACTTTATAGTTAATCTTAATTGTAATGTAATAAGGCTCGTAAACATTTCTTCATTCTATCATCATAATTAAATTTTCATCAAACAATGTTCCAGGTGACGAAAAAACTGTCGTTGAGCTATAGAAATGACTCTAGGACAATAATTTCTAGTTTTATGAGGAGAATGTCATCCGAACAGGATGATGTTATTTTTCAAGATGTAGAAGATAAAGGTGTTATCATATTGAACGGGCCAAAGGCTCTGAATGCTTTAAATTTGTCCATGGTGAAAAAAAATCAATCCATGCTTGAGAGATTGGGAATCTAAAAAGAAACTTGTCATAGTAAAAGGAGCTGGGGGTAAGGCATTTTGTGCAGGTGGTGATGTGAGAGCTGTTATAGAAGCTCGTTTGAGAGGAGATCCATTGGGTAAAGATTTTTTCAGATTGGAATATGAAACTAATGGATTGATTGGATCATATGAAATTCCATACATTGCCTTTATTGATGGAATAGTTATGGGTGGAGGTGTCGGGCTTTCTGTACATGGTCATTATCGAATAGCCACTGAAAAGACCCTGTTTGCAATGCCAGAGACACAAATAGGTTTTTTCCCAGATGTTGGAGGTTCATACTTTTTGCCACGATGGAAAGGTAAACTTGGATGGTATCTGGCTTTACCTGAACACAGATTGAAAGGATCTGATGTGCTTCAAGCTGGTATTGCCACTCATTTATGTGAAAGCCAACACTTAGGTGACTTAGAAAAGGCATTGCTCAATTGCACAAATCAAGGTGATATAGAAGCAACCTTGAATAAATTTGTAAAAAAAGATGTGCCAGAATTTTCTCTGAAACCAGTTTTGGAAAAAATAGACAGTTATTTTTCTGCCACAACTGTAGAGGAAATTGTATCAAAAAACCTGCAATTGGATGATTGTTTGGGCCTTGAATATACAATGTGTTCGAATTTCCTGAAATATAAAGATTTTTCCGAAGGTGTAAGAGCCCTTTTGATTGACAAAGATCAAAAGCCAAAATGGGATCCACCAACCTTGGCCGAAGTATCAGATGATTTCGTAGTCATTTCGTAAAGGAAGTACAGAATAACATCAAAAACAAATTGTTTTCTAAAAACGTCAAAAAAATAGGTGATATAAAATTTTGTCACAATTTGAAAAGTGTTAAAAAAGCCTTATTTAATTATTGTTGAACATTCAGAAATAAATGATTTCTTGGATTTTCGCTTGATTGAGGACTATAAAATTAAAAATAAATGATTTCTTGAATTTTTGCTTGCTTGAGGAATGGGTTAGAATATAAAAATCCCATATAGTTTACATGCAGTATGCGAAATAGGTATTTTGCACATTACTTCGCGCACGTTGTCATGGTGACGAAGGAAAATGAAAAAAGTGTCACTTCGAATATTTTTGTCAATGCGCAAACCTTGTCATATTTTGACGTTTGCAGAAAAAATAATTATTCAGTAAACTTGTTGATTCTATTTGCCAGGATTGGCTTCATAATAACTAATTTTGATGATTTATAAAGCCTTTGAGGTTTTGAGGTTGCTGGGTGAGGCATGCTGGACTGGACAGACAGGCCAGGCTTAAGTAGACGCGTTGCATAAAAAAAGTACTCGTAAAAATGTACTCTCATCAAAAGCGCGGGTATCGGGTACTTTTACCCGATATGTACGGGTACGAGTACCGAGTACTTTATATAAAATGTACTGGGTAACGGGTACAGAGTACCAGAAATGTACTCAAGAGCACAGTATTCGGGTATTTGTACTGAGTACTTCCCAGCTCTGCTGACTTGATACATAAATTACTATTAGTGTTGCGTTTATTTTGATGCAAAGAAATATTTTTTTTTCAGACTCAATTTTTCATGATATTCATTATGAAAGTGGAATCGTTTTTTCCGGAATGGTGGGAACAAATCAGAATCGTTTTGGAATACAGCAAACTATGCAGCAAGGAACTGAAGAGCCGCATTGAGTTCGAAAGTGGTCTCAGGCAATATCTGAAGCATGTTTGTGTCTTTGCGGCTATCGTAAATTTTTTCATGTATGCGTGGAGGGGGGGAGACAGCACGCATTTCTTTCCTCTTTTTGTTATGGGGAACTTAGGGAAGAAGGTTGTCACCAAAATGTTATTTTATATTTTTTTTTGTTATATAAATTTTTCGGCAGCTATTATTTTCGTTATCGGTTCATATGCGTGTGGACATATTTATTTTCAATTGTTGATTCTGGAGGAGAATTTGGGGAAGCTCAACTGCAAATATACAGAAAATGAGAACTATCAGTTGCATAACAATCAGTATCAGAAAATGATTAAAAGGAAATTGATGAGCTGCTGGGAACACTATTTGAAAATAAGAAGGTCAGTATCAAATGATTTATTTAAAAAATTTGAATGAGCCACTTTCAAATTTTATAATTTAAAATTTTTATTATAAATTTCGACAATATTATATTTGAAAGGTATTATAACACAAGAGCTGTCGAGCATACGATCGTACTGATGAATCGTACCTACATGAAACAATGGTTTACAATCGCTATAATGGTTGTATTTCTACAAACGTTCATTTTCATCATTTTTACCATGGAACATGGCATTGTGAACGGGGCACCAACTGAGTTGTAGGTTTCTGAATATGACTTACAATGTTTTTGTTGATTAATTCTTATTTTACAGCTTGAAGAACGCTGCTGAATACACAGAAAAAAATTGGTACCTGAATACAATGAAAAAGTTCATAGACTCAATGAATATTTTTATTAATATGGGTGCAATGAACGCAATCGTTATGTCAATGTACCATTGGTTATCCATACTGTGAATACGGATCTTAATAATACCAATGAATGCTTTCATTGATATCATGATCAAGTACATTAAATAGGTTCGTTATGGTGATGAATTCCATTCATCAAACGAATAAATAGTTATCACCCAAGCAATTGTAATTGTAATTGCAATTGTATTCGTTAAACTGATGAAACTGTATTCATCAGATTAATTATTATTGTTCGTTCTTCGAATAAATGTTGTATGATTGATATAATGATTCAGATTAGTTCGACGATGGATATTTTTCTTCAATCCAATGAACGGTGATTATTAAGTATCGGTTATTCCTTGATTCAATAATTGATATACATTAAATCTATGTTTCAGTTTATTTTCGTGATGCTTTCACACATTGAACTAATTATTTTGTTTATCATTTGAATAAGTGGTATTTATTCAATCATTGCATATCATTCGTAAATGCAATGAAGGCCTCCCACTGATATTGAGCATACAGTGAGTTTCTGAAAGATATGCAAAATAATCGACATGCATTCATCAGAACATCGCAATCCTGATTGGAAGGCGTAATAAAACCTGTTACCATAACCTCAATGAACTTTTTCATAGCAACAACGAAACCTGTTCATAAACGTAAAAAAAGATCACCTTTGATCTCAATGAACTTGAATTCATTGTATCAATAAATACCTTCGTACATCAGTGAATGTTTAATCATTATCACGATGAAAAGTTAATTGTGCCAATGAACGGAAAGGTAATAAACGGTATTCACTGATATTATGTACCACATTTTTTTCATGAAATAATATACATTGTTCCAATGTACTTTTTTCTTCATTTCAATAATCTTTTTCAAAGCCGTAACGAAATATGTTCATAGGTCTGAAATTAGATCATCATTGATCTCAGTGTACCCCTTTCCTCACCTCAATAAACTTTTCCGCAGGAGCAACGAAAACTGTTCATAAATGTAAGAAACGATCATCTTTGATCTCAATAAACTTGAATTCGTTGTATCAATAAATACCTACAAAAGTCAGTGAATATTTATTCATTGCCACGATGAAAAATGTATTTTGCCAATGAACGGAGAGGTAAAAAACGGCATTTATTGATATAACGTACTACATTTTTTTCAGTGTACTCCACCAAGTCTGAATAATAAATTATTTAATAAAATCAGTAAAAGATATTTATTTATTTCAGAATAAAGTTATAACTCAACTGTCAAAGTCAAGTTTGAATTATAAATAGTTATTTCTTCTTCTTCTTATTCTTATTTTTGTTTGGATTGACAATTAGATCACTTAGCAAACAAACAAAAATGTAAGTTTTTCTTAGAAGAAGTTGAATATGCTGGTCACGTAATTTCAAAAGAATTGAAATAAATGAACATGAAGTTGAAGCTATCAAACAGATTCGAGTTCCAAAATTCGTATCTAGTTTGAACAAATTAAGTGCAAAATTCAGAGAGTTAATGAAGAAAAAAACAATTTGGGTCTGGAATAACACTCATGATGATAAATTCAATAAACTGAAAGACATTATGATGACTATTTCACTCATCTTAAAATTCTCACCTAATCTGACCAATCGGAAGCCAAAGACAACTCGTGTTATCGGGGGTAATACCACGAGTGGTCGCAATACTATCGATAATTCTGTCAGAAATCAACGAGATCAAATTGCTCGTCTCTACGGGACTCGTGGTGTTACTTCAAAGCAATTTGATCGAGTAAAAGATTTCTGACAGAATTATCGATTGTATTGTGAGCACGAGTCGTATTTATTGAGATAATTTCACGAAGAACCAACCAAGTTATTATTTGAAATTTGATCGAGTAAACAAAGTGAATTCTTCAATAGTTGCAACTAATGAATAATAAACATGAGGTCTGTTAACCTGACGTTTATGTCATATTAGATTACAAGATGTATCATTGCTGTTTATATTTGTGGTTGACTTGACGACGTGGTCTTTCCGGATCGGAAAGAAAGGAAGCGAAAGGAAGCGTGTACTTTCGCGAAATCCCATTCTGATTGGTCCTCATATCGCAGGAGACGCGACTTTCATATAGTGAGTGAAATTGTCGCGGTAACACCAGCTGTCTTTCAATTCTGATTGGAGGATCGGCATCGGTATTTTCAGCGACGTAACCATGACGAAATGAATACGTTTGACAATTCGATCAATAATAAATATAGCTGGATATGTCAGAACGAGTCGCTTCACTGCAAATTCAAATGAAATTATGAAACGAAACATTATAATATTGACGATTTTAATAATTTGTTTATGACTGTCATACATTGTTTGTATTTATATTAATGAAGAAACTTTATTCATGAAATAGTATAATAAAATTCAACTGAATTGTTTTGAGAATGGAATGGGGGCTGTAATTCTTCAAAAAATGCACCAGTGGCTTATGCGTCAAAATCTCTCACCGCTTTGCAATAGAATTATGCTCAAATTGAAAAGGAAATGTTGGCAATCGTGTTTGGTTGTCAACGTTTCCATCAATACAGGGTGTTTCCTAACTATGGTTCCTAACTGCAGGTGGTGATTTGTTAGGTCATTTTAGGAAGAAAAGTTCCCATTAACATATGTTCGGAGTTGCTTCGTTTCTGAGATACAGGGCGTTGAAATTAAAGAAAAAAAAACGGTAATTATAAAATATCATAAATATCCCAGAACCGATTTGGTTGAGATTTGGTACATTTATTTGAACTAATAAGGCGCTCATTTAGTCCTAACTAAATTGAAATTATTATGGCCAGTGGCGTCTCAGTGGGCACCATAGCCAACAATATTGTGAAAAAAAAGTACGCCACTGACTTTTTTACCGTAGATTTTCATTTTGTTGGATTGAACTTTTGAAAATACAACTTTTTGGTCTTTTGTATTTTCATCATATCTAGCTTCGTTTTCGAGAAAAAACGAAAACATAAAATAAAGACCAAAAATAAAAATATTAACAATTGCGATATCACAGTAAATGAACAAAAGGTGTACCTTCTGATAAAATTCACGACCGCATTTGCCATTGATTGTCTGACATGTTCAAGAATTCCTGGAGTAGTCTTTATTACATTGCAATTGTCAATTATTCGGTTCCTCAAGTCATTCACATCTAGTACAGGAGTTTTATAACCAAGAGCCTTCAGATGACCCAATAAATAGAAATCAAGAGGATTCATATCAGGACTGCGAGCTGGCCCTGCACATCCAATCCAGCGATTAGGGTAGGTGACGTCGAGATGCTGACGAGCAAGATCACTAAAATGAACTGGAGCCCCGTCATGCATAAACCACATGTTGCCTCTTACAAGTATGGGTACTTCTTCTAACAAAATGGGTAAATGATCTCGCAAAAAGTCCGTGTAGGATTCACCTTTTAATCTTTCTGTTAAAAAAAATGGGCCAATTAGGTAGTCACCAATAATTCCTACCCAAACGTTCAGCGAAAATTGTTGCTGAAAATGATTTTCTCTAATAGCATGGAGATTTTCGTTGGCTCAAAAATGGTTATTGTGAAAGTTCATAATAATCATTTTGAGAAAAAAAGTTTTTATGAACATATGTTCGGAGTTGCTTCTTTTCTGAGATACAGGGCATTGATTTTTTTTCAAACGCCTTTGTATCTCAGAAACGCAGCACCTCCGGACATATGTTCATAGGAACTTTTTTCCTTGGGGCGACTTAACGAATCACCCTCTGTAGTTTCGTACCGTGAATAGAAACACGAGGGAAACAAATAAGCACTGTTCTGAAAAATCGAATTCTCGGTATGTTATCCCCAGGAGCCACTCGTAAAAATATCTTCATTTTACTCCAAATCGATATACTTTTCAACCCTATTCGAGGCTTGTATGCGAAAATGGGGCACCTAAATCTGTCACTAGCTGACGGTCTAATATCTTTTAGCCGTCGACTCATATGCTAAATTTCCTAAAATTTGTGTTATCAATTAAACAACTAGCAATGGTGTAATTCAAGGCATAGCAAACCAGATGGATTTTATACTGATGGGGGACCTCTATTCAGGAGTATTCAATTTCAAATATTCATGGAAACATGGAGCATAACACAAACAATTTCAAGTCCAAACTCTCCTCAATCGAATTGATTTTTTTGAAAGGCATGTTCAGACAATAAAAAAGCTATGAAGAAAGCATACCATTATAAAAATGAAATATATTTAGCACTATTAGAAATGCAGAAACACTCTAGTTGGTAGGGACTTGCCTTCACCAGCTTAATTACTGTTTGGTAGGAGATTGAAATGTTACATTCCTACGAATCCTACTTTGTTGCAGCCATATATTTCTCAGGATAATTTGCAAGGTCAAGTTCAAAGAAACAATAATATTCGATAGAAAAAATACTACGACAGGAATCCTAAAGATGAGAGTGGAAATAAGATTTTTTTCATGAAAAGTACCAAAAGTTTACTGTCAAAAATGTTAGGGCAATTTGAAATAAATAATGACAGCGTACGCAGCGCCCTCTAGATGTTACATGAAAAATAATACGAAATTATGATTTTCCACGTCAAAAAAACTCCGGGTACCAAATTTCGTGCAAATAACTTAATTTTTGCAAAAATTGTTTTTCAAACTTTTTTCTTAAAATTGTCTCAGGAATACGACACTTGAAAATTTTAACGTACTTAGGTTACTCCCTGTATATTTTTCCTTGCCAAAACACCGTTTAATTTACGGTTTTGTTTGATAATAAAACTTTTGTCCTGTTTCCACCCTGTAGTTTGTTTTCTTTTTCAGGCTAAAATTCATTGCTAATGAAATATCATACTGGGCAATTTATTCAGGACTAATACATTGTACGTTAACGCTAGGAACGATATGTATTTATTTTTTGGTAAGCACTCCATTTGAATTGATGACAGCTAACATAATTATTCGATAAAAAAAATATGTTTTAATTTTTACAGCTTGGAGGATATCTTTCAGAGAATCCTGGAATGGTTTTTACTATTTTTATAGCATTATCAGCTCTTATAGTGTCATCAGAAACTGGTCAATAAATAAAAAATGAGGTAGGTTCATGAAAATTCACCAGATATATTATAGTAATATATCATTCTCACATATATTACTTCAAATCAAAAATGAAGTATGAAGCACTATGATTTTAACAATTATTAAAATTACTTTTCCACTCTCCTAATGCTAACATATTTTATTGTATTATGGCATTCTTGAAATGATTTTCAAAGAAAAAACTGAGTATTGCTATTTACCAAATGAAAAAAAGTAATCCGAATGGATATTTGAAATATTTTGAACTTCGCCCAATTTCCTGTTGTACCACAAACTGACAGCAACTTTGTTATCTTCAATAGAACATACTGTACTTTTCCCCCTTTCTTTTGCTTTACATTCAATGCCGATAATAAATGTAGCATATCCTATTCAAAAATGATAATATTTCAGTAAAACAGTAAAAGATTTGAGCCGTCTGACCTTCTCCATTACCATTTTGACGGTACATATCAGTGGCCTTCGGGTCCTCAGGGGTCTGACCAGGTTAGCTTGCTCAGGTTAGGTTTATGTAAAACATAGCCGTGTTAAGGTTCTTTTGTAAAAAGAACTGTGTAAGAGTGTAAGTACAAAAATAGTCAATCAATCCTGAAATATACTGTACTTTCAATAATCAACAGAGACAATTTGCTCGACTGAAAACTATCCAAAAAAAAGTTCAAACAAAATAGCTCTCAAAACTTCTTCATGATCATTAGACAAGTCCAACTCTGCTTCCACTGCTTTAAAATAAATGGTATAAACATGTATGAAGATGTGTTGAAATTGCAAAGATGGAAACTTTGGGAAGTGTTTTGTTTAGGTGTAGAAACGTTCTACAATATTTTTGTAGTTCCTCTCAATGTCCACATAGTGGGCGCATCAGTACAGCACTAAAATGACGTCACATATTCATGTTAGCAAATAATTACGCTAGATGGCACTCGCGTTTGGCAACAATACCAATTCCACAGGCACTGACTAACTATCCCCCTTATTTAAACAATGGTTATATTACGTGAGAGAAAATATGAAGTTTTGTATCAGAACTCTCAAATGTCAAAGATTCTTCTCACAAAATTTTATTTTTCAGTCACAAATAATGCATGATACTCTTCTACAGACTCAATGGTATCAATGGAACAGGGAAAATCGAAAGTTTTTGTTGATGTTCTTGATTGCCACCAGAGAACCTTTGCAAATCAACAGTTTCGGCGTCAATCAAACTCGTGATCTGTATGCAAAGGTTGGTATATATTTATGAATTCTTTCTACTTCATCTTCTCCATTTTGATACGAATTTCCCAAAAAAAAAAAGACGGAAAGCACTAGTTTACAAAAAAAGAAAGGTGAAATAAAACAAGACCTTCATGCTCAAATGTATTTTTATTAGAAGTTTCTTTTCAAGTTCCCCTGTTAGTATTTATTTATTTATTTATTGCAAAACAAGAGTAGAAGCATAGCTTGTAAAGTATTTTTTGAAGAAGTTACGTAATTAGTACAAATCAATCTGAAACAATACTAGGGTTGGTAGAATAAAATAAATCTAGACCGTTCTTGAATGCATTCACTGACGGAGAATCAACCACATAATCTAATCACATTGTATTTCTACCAAGAAAGTTTTGGGGTAGTTTTCATTACTTCCATTCTATATGTTTTTTGGGGTGCTGATTCCGGATCTGAGGTTTGCTAACAAATGTTCGTGACGGAACACTGAAAAAATGCGAAAAAACCTAAAATATCTGTTTCTTCTGCGGTTTATTGATTATAAGTAGAAAACTACAGATTTTTCTTTGATAATCCTCTACAAATTTTACTATACAAGTTTTTTTCTACGACGAACCATTCGGGCTCAAGGACTACTTGTAAACCGGCATATTTCAGCTGAATGGGGAAAATCCCACTTTTTCACTACAAAACTCTAATTTATTATAGAAGTTAATTAGTGGATTCCTCCAATTCTCTGCGCATACCTTATTGAGCTCATACAATAAAGGTACAGGTCACTGGTAAATATTAATATTAGGTAACCATTTTTTTTTATAATGATTTATAAGTGTCTCCCATACTATACAGTGTGTCCCACTTACTATGCTCACCATGGGTATCTTTTTAACGGTGAGGGATTCGAGGTCGGTTAAATGACACCAAATGTGGAGTTTATCAAGGCCAACTATAATGTGAAAAAATATTTTGATAAAATCTATTCGTTTTTGTTTTATACGCAAAAAAACAGATTTTGATTTTATTTAGTTTCTTTCACCTTTCCCGGTGTCTGTCTGGCTGTAATCAAATCTTGCAAGTGAATTTTGACTCACTTCTGGTCGTCCTATTAACTTGAAATTTGGCAGATGTTCATAAATCCGGTGACAATACATTATGGAATTTTTGTTGAAATTAAAAAAATGGCTTTTCCAAGATGGCGGACAAGATTTGTGATTATGGTCTGATTCCATTCAAAATTGGTATGTGAGGGTTTTCGTGGTCGGAGATCATCATTTTTTTGTAAAAATTTATAAATGCAAGATGGCGGCTTCAAAATATTTTTTGTTTTTCTATAAATGACGATAACTCCGTTGTTATCAACAGAAAACTATTACTGCGACATATCATCTGTAAGAGAAACAAAGTTATTTGTAACTAAGTCATAGTGAGCTATGACCTACATTTGAAAAATTAAAGTTGGTGCTGATATCTCAAATTCTAGAAGAGTTAGTATAAATTTCATATTTTTTTTCGAAATCTCTTTGAAAAACTGCCATGAGAATGTAAAATTTCTATTTGAATACTATCATAAATAAAGATGTTACGGAGGAAACATGAAAATGATGAAAATCTGTTTTTTGCGTGTAAAACAAAAACGAATAGATTTTATCGAAACATTTTCTCACATTATAGTTGGCCTTGATAAACTCCACATTTGCTGTCATTTAACCGACATCGTATCTCTCACCGTTAAAAAGATACCCATGGTGGGCATGGTAAGTGGGACACACTGTATAAAAAAATACTTCATTTGTATATTTAACAAACTATTTGTTATAAACATTTTTTACGCTATATTTTTTCAAAAACTAAAAAAATAATAAAAACAACCATGTGCATTTCTGAATGAATTTTTTTTTCAAAATTGCACATGGGTTTTTTAGTATTGTTTTACTATTAAAAAAAAATATAGTGCAAAAATAACAAATGGTTTGTTTATTAAACAAATGAGAAGTAAATTAATTTTTTTATGATATGAAATAACGTGATAAATTGTGTTAAGAAATGGTTCCTCGATATTAACATGTAGCAACAAAAATAATTGTTAATTAGTATGTGCGTTGCGTTTTTTAGCAAAAATTTTCTTTTAGAAAAGATTTTTTTCTTATGAATCATTACTTTCATCAAGGGTTAAATTCTTAAAGAAATATTTTCAAAATTTCTATTAATAATACTCTAGTTTATAACTATTATTTGAACAATGGAAGTCCCATTTATTTCAAAATTATTGTTATGTAGCTTTTCACAATAAGGGAACAGAATAATAAGGATGATAAAAAAAATCTGATTGCTTAATTATTTGCGATTTTGATTTTTCAATACCTTAAAATAGAAAAGTGAAAAATCGAAATGTCTTAATATTTGCAAAGGAGTTTAAATCCTTTCGCGAATAGCTCGAAGAAGTAAAAAAAATCTAGGTTTTCAGTTTTTCTAAATAATCAGTGTTTTTATGGTAACAACAACAACAAGTGAAAATCAACCAAGCAACAAAGATAGTACCAAATTTTTTTTATTTCTTAATATTCATATTCAAACGGTTGAAATATTGTTTTTTTAGCATTCTTCTGATTCGGTCTTCGCGCGTGCAAGGATCACTACCCGCTTAGATCCCAAGTTTCACCTCTACTTCAAAATTAAAAATATTGTCGGTACAGTACAGAGAAGACAATCCTGTTTTTTTTTTGAGGATCTCTTTTAAAATTTTGGATGTATCAAATAGTTTATGAAATATCTGCAAAAACCCAACCATTTTTTTTGTTTACTCAATTGTTCCAGTTCAACATTTTTTTCTAGATGCCATTTCGAATCGAATGAGACCAAAATGTATAAGTCAGACGTCTATGTCGAGATCTCGAGATCCCGAGTAGAAGTCGGGAATGAAAAAAAGAAAAAACCGTGGCCCTTCTACGCCTTCGTATATTTATCTTCACTAGGTTAGGTTAGGTTAGGTTTGAATGTGAGTGAGCCCATATCAGGCTCTCCACTGCGGCCAATGGCCTATTGTGGCTCACCCTATGGTTATATTTCTCCCAGTATATCCAATCTCTTAACGAAATTGAGTAACATATTGGGAGAACAGTTTACCAGATCTTCTGGCCTTACTTTTGTATTGCCAAATATTGAAAATCTGATTCTGGCTGCTGCAGAGCATGTACACAGGATGTGTTTAGCCGTTCTCATCATTCTCCATGCATAGACGGCACTCTGCCTCCTGTGCAAGTCCGATTTTATGCATGTGGTGTTTGAGTTTGCAGTGGCCAGTGAGCAAACCTACTATAACTCTGAGATGTGCTCTACTGAGTTCTAGAAGTTTGTCAGAGTCCTGTTTTTTCCTTGTACAAGCAATAAATGCTTTGGAATGGGCTAGTCCTGGTAGACTGAGCCAATACTCAAGTCTTTTATTGTCTGCCCAGGCGGTTGTAGCATTCTTGGCAGTACTATATGCTAAACCGATGACCGGTTCTGGCCCAGTGAACGTTGTTTCGGCCCCCCCTTTTGCTACGGCGTCCGCTATTTCGTTTCCTTCTAGGCCCGTGTGACCTGGTATCCAAACTAGGGTAACGTTGTTGCCTTGTGCTAGTCGGTTCAAGGTGTCTCTGCAGTTTCATACTGCTCTGGATTTAAAGCAGTTGGATTCAAGCGCTTTCAATGCTGCTTGACTATCTGAAAATATTTGTATTGTTTTTCGTATGAGGTGTCGGTGTTCCAGCTCCATTGCACACATTTCAATGGCATATACCTCTGCCTGGAATATCGTAGCTAATTTATCCAAACTGAATGAGCGTTTCACTACTGGGTTCATACCATATATTCCGGCTCCGACACCTTCCAAAGTTTTGGAACCATCGGTGAACCACCTTTCATTTGCCCTACATAGGTCAGTTTCATTCCGAACCTAGTCTTCTCTTTCAGGGAAGACCACGCCGGTGTAGGACATGTTGAGGTTAGTGGTTTTAGGCATGATGTCTGAGGGCATTCCCAGAATGTTGTGAGCTATTATGCCTTCCAGCATGCTGCTGCCTCTCATGACACATGCCTGCGGTAGACTAATGGCCGCTTGGTAGAGTCTGTATGTTGCCCATCTTGCCTCTCTCTCCAGAACTATGTGGAGAGGAAGTAGTCCAAGAAGAGCTTCCATTGCTGCCGTTGGCGTGGAGCGAATGGCCCCAGTAATCGCCACGCACGCTTGTCTCTGTAGTCCGTTAAGTTTATCTTCACTATGTTCGTTCTTTTTTCTCGTCCATACTTCTTGTTCTGTGTAATGTGTTGTGATATAATCATCATCTCCTTTTCGTATTTCAGGTATTCAAAGGACTATACAGCGCTATAACATGTATAAATTCTTTAAAAATGAGCCATTGAGTGGAATGGAATACACAGCAATGCACCAAGATCTATTATACGTTGAAGAGAATCAAAACAAAAAGTTAACTCTACTCAATTCAGATATATGTATAACTTTCACTTTTTCCAATATACATTTTATCAACTTGAATAGTTCTTATTTTATAATAATAATGATGATAATAATAATAGGTCTTTATTTCCCATATGAGTCAGTACATACATCAAAGTTACAAGAAAAAAAAATAATAATAACAAAGAAACCAACTTTATGGGAAAACGCCGAAGATCAGATGGTATCATGTAACTCGCATTACACGAAACCCCTGTTATTATTCTTAAGCGTAAGAGAAAAAAAAATTATAAAAATACGTAACATATAAAAACGTTGAATGCTTCTGAACCATGATATCAATGAAGAACTTATTGAAATATATTTATTTCATATTACACCTAGATACATATTTCAGATATTTAGATAATTGTATATTATATATAACAGTAAAAAAAATCATTAACCAATTCCACACACAGAAAAAAATTGGTACCTGAATACAATGAAAAAGTTCAGTGACTCAATGAATATTTTTATCAATATTGGTCCAATGAACGCAATCGTTATGTCAATGTACCACTGGTTATCCATACTATGAATACGGATCTTAATAATCGCCGGCGTCGTGCGTCAACATTTTCTACTCGTAAAAAAAGTATCACTTTACTTACTTGATACATAAATTACTATTTGTCGCACTTCACGGAGATGTTTGTGGATGTTCCGAAAATCATGAATAATTTAGTAAATATGGAATTTTTGTACTGAAGCAGAAACCCATACACCCTTTGGACTATATGCAACAATTTTAAAGTAGTGTGTGACCGGTCCCACTTATACATGCCAAAAAAACTTTGTTTTATTCCTGCCACATTTTCAACTTACCGATAAAATCGGCATTCTCTTCACTAAATGTTGAAAATAATCGCTTATTCATATCCTGCATATATGTATATATTTAATAACACTATTGTGAAGTGCAAACCTCAAGCTTGAAATCACATACTTCATTTTTTATGTAGGATGTGTATGAGCCATTATTTTCAACATTTACTGAAGAAATGGCCGGGATTATGGGTGAGTTGAAAACTGAGGCAGGAGTAAAAGCCAAATTTTTCTTTGGCATGTATAAGTAAGACTTGGGTCACTAGTCTTAAATCGTTGCTTATGGTCCAAAGAGGGTATTGATTCCTGCTTCGGTATAATTATTTCATATCAACTAAAACATCCATGATTTTCGGATCCTCCGTAAATATCGTAGAAGGGTTATGTGAAGTGGGACAAAACACATTTTAGCTTCTCAAATACTCACATGTTATACTTGCACGAGGATGTAGAAGTCTTCAGGAACAATATGCACTTTTTAGTTTCCTTCTACTATAATTTTTAGCAGAGTTATGACAAATCTAATTTTCGGCCCTGCCTGAACTTACAGTGGCGGATTAGTGCGGTGCGAGCATGAAATGTGACGTCGGCGTTAAACCACGTTTTCTGAGAATGCGAGCTTATTTCATGAGTTATTACTAGATACTTATCATTCTTGTGAAGAATTGAATTACCTCTCAACCTATCGAAATCGTTTTTTTGATAAATCTCATATTTTCTGAAATAACAACAACAAAAATTATATTTTTTTTAATGGAAAAATTTTTTGGGTTCCACCCCTTGTAATAAACTCACTTCAGGTTCATTTATGAGAAGTGGAAAATGAAACGACTTCGTAAAAAAGCTCTCTCTATTCAGACTAATCAACATGATCTGATCGTGCTCGGTACATAATGGGCAGACCTAAACTGGCACACTATATTTGTCCTAGATCTAATTACATGATTGTTTATAATAATAAATAACATAAGATCGACATACATCGAAGAGAGCTGTCCTGACACGTATTCTGTGTTCCAATTAGAATATTGTTTGTTATTCAATTTGTTATTGTTCTGCATTATTTACTATACCAGTACACCCTGATTTTTTGGTAAACAATTTTTTTCTAATAATTTGTAAGTTTTGGGTATTGCTTTGATTGAGGGGCTGGAGTTCAGATGGCGCCCGTGGTTTAGTGAACGCTAGGCTGCGGGCGGTATCTCAGCTTCTGCCTTGACATGGATAGTTTGTTGAACCATTTGTTGCAGACATCAGTTATAGTCTGCAGAGACCTACCCTATACTGATGGGGCAAGAACGCAGAAATTGATCTATAGGTGGTCCAAATGTTTCAATGAACATTTCCATGCAACTATAGCAATTGCGGAGACATCCTTGTAGGACTTTGCACGGAAATTCATAAGATGTAATTCAACGTTCGTCGTGGTATAAGCCAGGAAAGTAGTTGTTTTCTGTTGGATTTTCGGATTATGGTAATAAGCGTCGTACTGGTAAGGCAGGACATCTTGTTTCTTTCTTAATAATGAAGGTATTCAGACGGAAAATCATCTGTAATATACTCACATCACTATTTGAGGAGCTTACATCAATAATATACATCACAAACAACACCCCAGGAGGAATACCTGGGGTAGTCCAATTCCATTGTCCATGGCATAGGAATTGGGTTTTAGTTATTTACCTAACAAGTGCGGAAAAGTCATTTTCCGTAAGAGTTAGGTACAATATTTTTCCTACGAGTGTTTTTGTCCATCTTATTTATGGAAAAACAAGGTTTTTAATAAACAAGTTGTTATAATAATGCTACAAAATGACTAATAAGACAGAATAGTTACATAGATCATCTAGTTAGTAAATATCATCATTTTCAAAAATACAAAAATCGTGCGGAAAAGTAAAAATCGTACGGAAAAGTAAAAATCGTGCGGAAAAGTTACTTTTCCGCACGCTCGTAGGAAAAAATATTTTCCACTTTGTCATCCATTTTTAGATTATATAGAAATTTTTTGCTCTGTTTCAGGGTCATGAAGTTGGTGAAATCCTACAATGTAATAATTATGTATTCGTCTATTTTATTGTCGTTGATGTTACTTTAATGTTCGACCACCTGGAAATATTCTCATCATTAAAAAAAAAAGCGCATGTTCGGTCCGTTAAGGAAAAAACAAGGTTTTTGTCGTCACAATTAATCATTACCTAATGAACTCCATCTAGCAGAAATGACTACGTCAGATTTGATCATTTAGAGTTCAAGCTGATCAGATGTATTTACTGAATTTCAAAATTATTTCATATTCTCTTTGAAAAATTAGCTACACATATTGACGAGAATGATGAATGTTCGGCAATGGCTATTTGGAATTGATTTGGAGTTTGGAGAAATATTTAGGGAGGGTAAAGTATTGCCACTGTTATAGAATATTGCCTAGTCTTATATATATATATTAAAAAACTCATATGTATATATATATATATATATACAGTGTGTCCCACTTTGAGCAGCCACACCCTCGTATTTTCTTGACAGTAAAGTGATTTCAAAATTTGTTTTTCATTACGTATAGTACTCGGAAATCTCTACCTTCAGGTTTATGAAATATTGCTATATCCATTTTCCATGGCTACCTTTGACCAATTGAAAAGTGAAAAATTGTGATGAACATTCTAGGCATTTTTTTATCGCAAAAATAACACCAGATTCTGTTTGAGAACACCCTAAAACACCCAAATCTCAATGCTAATTAATCAAAATATACAGGGTGTCATCTGTAACTAACAACATTTTTTATTTGTTATTCATCCGTAATGTTTGGTTGATTTCGATTTTTATTTCCTCAGTCATGAAGAACCTAAAAATGTTCAAAGAATGCTGTAGGGAATATTCCAATATTACTTTTTCATGGCTACCTACGAGCAAATTGAAAAATGAAAAATTGGGAAAAACATAGTAGGGACTTTTTTATCGCAAAAAACTAAATTCTGCTTCAGTATTCTGTATTCAGTATACAGGGTGTCATCTGTAACTAACATATTATTGATTTTTATTCATCCCTAATGTTTGGTTGATTTCGAATTTTTTTTACATAGTCATTAATTAGTTGAGAATGTTCGAATAATGCTGTAGAAAATATTCAAATATTACATTTTCATGGCTAGCTATGACTAGTCAAAAAGTGAAAAAGTGGGGAAAACACATCAAGGATTTTTGTAGCACAAGTACGTAACAGCGGATTCTGAATCAAGACACCCTAAAATCCCTAGAACATAATTCATGAATCAAAAAAATATATAGGGTGTCATCTATAGCTGACAAAATTGATAAAGCTTATTCAGCCGTAGCATTTAGTTGATTTAAAAAAAATCTCCAGTTGTAAAGTACCCAAAAACGTTCAGTATATCATTTTTTTATGGCTAGAAAATTGAAACGTTAGGGAAAACATAATAAGATTGTTATCTCCGAGCTAACACCAAATTCTCGTTCAGAACACGCTCAACAAGATTTATAAATAGATGTTACCATTTACAGGATGATAACGTGTTGAATTTCCTGGGGGCTTTGCGGTATATTTTCAACCAGCATCTGTTGTCTCGGTGATAGGATGTTTACACCAATTTTTCAATTTTCGACTGGTGATATCTAGCCATAAAAGTATAATATTTCGTTATTTTCCACAGCATCAATTGAATATTTTGGGTACTTTTTGACTGGAGAAGAAATTTTAAGAATCAAATTAACACTACGGATAAATAAAAGTTATACCAGCTATAAATGGACCTTGCATATTTTTAGAATAAAGTATAGAGGTGGGGCTCTCAAGGTGTTCTAATCCAGAAACCGCTGTTACTTTTGTGCTTGAAGTATCATTAAAGTGTTTTCCCCATTTTCTTCACTCCTCAACTGGTCATAGAAAGCCATGAAACAGTAATATTTGGTTATTTTTTATAGCAAATTGAACATTTTAGGTAAGTACCTACTTTGTTACTATAGACACAATTTTCAAAGTCAACCAAACATTACGGATGAATACAAATTAAAAATGTTCCTAGTATGTAAGACACCCTGTATATTTTAATGAGATCTGGGGGTTTAAGCATGTTTTGAACCAGAATCTGATATAAGTATCGAACTAAAATATCTTTTAGTATGTTTTTCCCAATTTTTCAATTTTCAACCGGTCATAGCAAGCCATGAAAAAGTAACATTTGGTTATTTTTTATAGCAACAATTGAACACATTTAGGCACTTTGTGAAAAAAATTTCGAAAGCAACCAAATTTTACGGATGAATAACAAATAAAAAATGTTGTTAGTTACAGATGACACCCTGTATATTTTGATGAATTAGCACTGTGATATGGGAGTTTTAGGGGGTTCTGAAACGGAATCTGGTGTTATTTTCGCGATAAAAAAATGCCTAATATATTTTTCCCAATTTTTCACTTTTCAATTGGTCGTAGGTAGCCATGGAAAATGGATATACGAATATTTCATAAACCTGAAGGTAGATATTTCTGAGTACGATACGTAATAAAAAACAAATCATGAAATCACTTTACTGCCAAGAAAATACGAGGGTGTGGCTGGAAGTGGGACACACTGTATATATATGAAAATGTCGTGTCGCGATGTATGTTCGCGATGAACTCCGAAACTACGGAACCAGTTTTCATCAAATTTTCTAAGCATTTGTAATTTGGTCCAACTTGGGAGATAGGGTAGTTTTTATCTCAATTATTGATCTCAATATTTGTTATTGCAAATTAAATGTTTATTATACGACTTTAGTGTGTATTTATCGGTTAGTTCTATAAAATCCTAATAGATGGCGGTTTGGCATCTAAGTTTTACAGATATCTGGTAGATGGCGCCGTATTTCTATTTCTAGATTATAGATGGCGATTGTATTAAAAGAGTTAGAAAAAAATTGATTCAATCTATTATAATTACTGAGCCACAGCGACGCGTGGCTGGGTCACCTATAAATATATAAAGAAAATTCTAGAATGTTCTTGAAGCTTCTGGAAAGTTCTAGAAAATTCGAGATCTCCATGCAATAAACTGGAACAAAGTCTTCGTAATGCTTTATAACATACGAAAAAGACCATTAAGTGTAGTTTTTGAAAAGCCGGCCATCATGGAGAGGTCGTGATGAGAAAACGTTCTGGAAATCTCCAGAATATAAAAAATAAATTTCTAGAATATACGAAGAAAAATTCTAAGAAGTTCCGGAAATTTCGAGATCTCCGTGGAATAAGCTAGAACAGAGTCTCCATAATGTCCTAGAACATACTAAAAATACAATCAAGTAGGTGTTTAAAAGCTTGGTCACTGGGTAGAGGGCGAGGAGATGTAACTTTCTGGAATATTCCAGAATATAAAAAAGACATTTCTATGGTATAAGAAAGAAAATCTTGGAATGTTTTTGAAGCTTTTGGAAAGTTCTAGAAAATTCGAAATCTCTGTGGAATAAACTGGAACAGGGTCTTTGTAATGTTTTATAACATACTGAAAAGACCCTCAAGTGCATTTTTCGAAAGTTCGGTTATCAGGAAAAGGACGTGGGGAGGGAACTTCCTGGAAATATCTAAAGCATATAAATGAAAGAAAAGTCAATAATGTTTTCGAAGCTTTTAAATACTTCTAGAAATATCAAGATCTTCGTTGGATAAGCTAGCACATAGCCTGCGTAATAATGTTCTAGAATATACTGAAAATACAACTGAGTAAGTTTTTAAAAGATCGGTAACCAGGGAGAGGGCGTGGTGATGTAACTTTCTGGAATATTCTAGAATACGAAAAAGACATTTGCATAATATAAGAAAGAAAATTCCAGAATATTATTGTAGCTTCTGGAAAGTTCTAGAAAATTCGAGATCTTCGTGGAATGAACTAGAACAGAGCTTTCATAATGCTTTCAACGTACTGAAAAGACCCTTAAATACAGTTTTTGAAAAGTCGGTCATCAGGGAGAAGGCGTGGTGAAGAAACGTTCTGGAAATCTCCAGAAATAAAAAATTGAAAAATATACTTCTAGAATATACGGAAGAAAGTTCTAGAATGTTCTAGAACCTTCTAGAAAGTTATAAAAATTTCGAAATATTCGTGGAATAAGCATAATGTTCTAGAATGTAATGAAAAGACACTCAAGTAAAGTTTTCGAAAGTTCGTTGAACAGCATGAAGAGCATGGCAATGAAACATTCCAGGTACTTAATTTCTGGAAAATATCTGGAGATTTCTATAAAATTCTAGAAAATTCGTGGAAATCATGAAATGGACCAGAGTATTCGAAAGGTTCTAGAACGCACGGGAAAAAAAACCCAAGTGAAATTGTCCAAAATCATATCATATTTTTTACCCTGTCAACGCCGGGTGTTACAGCTAGTTGTGTTTATAAAAACGACGAAATTATCAACCAAGAAACGGCTTTCATTTTAGTACGGATTTTTCTTGAAAGTTCTGCAAAAATGAAATTATACAACATATGCTTTAGACTACAGGCCCGTGTCAAAAATCGATGGGTCATCTGAACCACCAGAGGACCTATGTAGTAAGATAGAAGGGCTTAAAATAATGAGATTAAGCACTTTGCCGTCACTTGTAAGCTGTCCAACTGAGTGCAGGTGAGAATTGAAAAGCACAAGTTGAGTAGGCATATTTCGGTCAAATGATTTTGCCTATAGATGCATCAAAAATAATGAGAAAACGCGTAGTGCCGTACAAAAATAGTGCGCCAGTAAGTCCGAATTTTTTTTTCATTTGATCATTTGATCGTGTACGGCATTAGTTCCATACTGTTGCAGTACCTCTTACAATCCATTATTCCGCAACGCAATACAAAAAATCATGCGACAAGGGGAAAAGATCGAGGGTTGAAACCCCCTCTTTTCCGTAGTCCGGGGTGGGGTGAATTGACACAACATAAAATTAATTTATTCTGAAAGTATTTTATGCATAGATAACATTTTTTAACATGCCGTACATTTTTGTTAGTTCAAAAGTCAGTAGAGGGGGAAAAAATTCATGTAACAAAAAAAATGTACCATATGTTTTTATACGGCATTCAGATAATTTATTTCAATTTAATGCTTTCGTCTATAAAACGTCAATGCCGTACAAATCTGAAAGTTCATATGAAGGGGAGGGGGATATTTTATCAAAAAAAAATTCATTTCCTTTTTATTTTTTTAAATGAATATATGACTCTTGAAGAATATTCTGTCAAAATTTAAAGTCATTCGGAGCAAAATTGACGAAGTTATACGACGAAATATACAAAACTGTTGATACTGTGATTGACAGTTTTCATTTCTTGGATAGACAGCATAATTATTAATGCATATTATAAATTGTTCTCTTCAAAAATATGTTAATGCCGTACAGTATCAAATGACTATAAAGAACCCCTGGAAAGGTAGTGTCATTTTTCATCAGCCAAAAAATATGGTCTGCATGAAAATGTACGGCATAATTTTTTTCTAATTAATTTACCCGAATACTATTTAAAACAACAAAAATATCTAGAAAATTGATATTTTTCATAAATCTATGATTTTTTTAAACTTTTTAAATGATTGAAACAACTGCATGTTTTCTATTTCTCTATAAATTTTTTTCTGAACAGTTTTTTTTGAACGGAATTATTGTATAACAATAGTTTTTAGCATTGTCATGTTGAAAAACAATTTGCCGTACAGAATCAAATGATTTTTCACCTTTTTCAGTAAAGTATAAGATGAACTTGAGATAATTATCGATATTCATTCAAAGGAACAATAATTTTTGGACGGCATTATTTTTAATAGTACTTTCGAGTGCTACATTATGTTTTGGAACCGATGCCGTACTTTTTCAAATCACCCCCCGGACTACGGAAAAGAGGGGGTTTCGACCCTCGATCTTTTCCCCTTGTCGCATGATTTTTTGTACGGCGTTGCGGAGTAATGGATTGTAAGAGGTACTGCAAATGTACCCTAAAAATTTGCCGGAAAATAAAAAGAATTTCCGACTTACTGGCGCACTATTTTTGCGCGTTTTCTCATTATTTTTGATGCATCTATAGGTGTCCAGAGTGCCGTACAAAATCATTTGACCAAAATATGCCTACTCAACTTGTGCTTTTCAATTCTCACCTGCACTCAGTTGGACAGCTTACAAGTGACGGCGAAGTGCTTAATCTCATTATTTTAAGCCCTTCTATCTTACTACATAGATCCTCTGGTGGTTCAGATGACCCATCGATTTTTGACACAGGCCTGTAGTCTACTTGTTTATGATTGAAAGTACACTGACAAAAATGTGGTACGTTATATCAATAAATGCCGTTTTTTACCTCTCCGTTCATTGGCAAAATACATTTTGCATCGTGGCAATGAATAAATATTCACTGACTTTTGTAGGTATTTATTGATACAACGAATTCAAGTTTATTGAGATCAAAGATGATCGTTTCTTACATTTATGAACAGTTTTCGTTGCTCCTGCAAAAAAGTTTATTGGAATGAGGAAGGGGGTACTCTGAGATCAATGATGATCTAATTTCAGACCTATGAACATATTTCGTTACGGCTTTGAAAAAGATTATTGAATACCGTTTATTACCTTTCCGTTCATTGGCACAATTAACTTTTCATCGTGATAATGATTAAACATTCTTTGATGTACGAAGGTATTTATTGATACAATGAATTCAAGTTCATTGAGATCCAAGTTGATGGTTTTTTATATTTATGAACAGGTTTCGTTGCTGCTATGGAAAGGTCCATTGAGGTGAGGAATTTGGTACACTGAAACAATTTAAAATTGTTCATCACATCAATGAACATAATTCAGGGTACCAGAGCACTGATGTATATATTTTAAAAGAAAATGGTACATTTTATTGATGACTACCTCTTCGTTTATTTGCACAATACATTTTTCGTCGAGTCAATGAATGACCATTCACTGAAATATGTATGTTTTTATTGTTACAAGGAATTCAAGTTTATCGAGATCAATGATGATCTATTTTCAGACCTATGAACATGTTTCATTGCGGCTATGGAAAAGATCATTGAAATGAAGAAAGAAGTACATTGAAACAATGTATACTATTTTATGAATGAAATGTGGTACATTATATCAATGATTACCGTTTATTACATTTCCGTTCATTGGCACAATACATTTTTCATCGGGACAATGATTCAAGTTCATTGAGATCAAAGATGATCTTTTTTTACATTTATGAACAGGTTTCGTTGCTGCTATGGAAAAGTTCATTGAGGTAATGAAAGGGGTACACTGAATCCATTTTAAATTGTTCATCATATCAATGAACGTAATTAATGGTCCCAGAGATGATTTTATTGTTACAATGAATCCAAGTTTATCGAAATCAATGATAATCTATTTTCAGATCTACACACAGGTTTTATTGGGGCTATGGAAAGATCATAGAAGGTGTAACGAAGTTACTAAGTCCTAGTTTTGTTAGGCAGATAGAAGCAACATTTTCCTCCTATTCTATAACTCCGTAATTAATATGTTCTTGAATATAATAATAAGCGTTATGTCGAACCAAGCCATCTCGTGTTTAAATATACCCATAAATTTTGCCAGCATCTGTTAAGCCGAATCCTCGCATAGAAATCTCCGTTGCTGGCAAGTTAGCTTTAGCTGGTAGTACACAGCTCCTTCACTAGAGGGGCCACTCCGCACGACTTCGTTGTTTGCACAGAGCCGGTTAACTTAAGCAGACAGAAGCGATCGTTGAAGCATCTTCTCAGGTAGCACAGACTACAGAGACATCCGAAGAGCTCCGAAAGGAGCCAGCCGAAATAAAAGATAACTTGGAGATACGCCTTCCAATCAGGATTGCGATGTTCTGATGAATGCATGTTAATTATTTTGCATATCTTTCGGAAACTCACTGTATGCTCAATATCAGTGGGAGGCCTTCATTGCATTTACGAATAACATGCAATGATTGAATAAATACCACTTATTCAAATGATAAACAAAATAATTATTTCAATGTGTCGAACTAATCTGAATCATTATATCAATCATACAGCATTCATTCGAAGAATGGACAATAATAACTAATTTGATGAATACAGTTTCATCAGTTGAACGAAAACAATTTATTGCTTGGGTAAACACTCTTCATTCGTTTGCTGAATGGAATTCATTACCATAACGAACCTATTTAATGTACTTGATCATGATATCAATGAAATCATTCATTGATATTATCAAGATCCGTATTCATAGTATGGATAACCAGTGGTACATTGACATAACGATTGCGTTCATTGGACTAATATTGATAAAAATATTCATTGAGTCACTGAACTTTTTCATTGTATTCAGGTACCAATTTTTTTCTGTGTACGCTTATGAAATAAACCTCTTTCGTGATTGTCGTAGAAAAATGTTTTTATTATTCTTCATCAAAATTGAATAAATATGTTGAATCTTTTCAGACGATTGCCTTCATTTTCTTATTACATGGACTATAATGCTCTTCAGAAACAAGAGGCAGGAAAACATTTTCATGGCAGTTATTTTTCTTATTTCGATTAATCAATTCGCGTTTCTGATCTACGTTTTTTTTTGGAATCCCGAACTTCACGAGGTTGTCGCAATGTTACCTTCGGCAACAACAATATCCACCGTAAGTAATTATTCCAAGTACACCTGATAATAATGAAGGGGAAAATACGAATTTTAACGAAACAAACACAGATGAATTCGTATAAATTGAAGACAAGTTGACGTAACTATTTAGTTAACTAGTGAAATGGTTTTCCATCAAATTCCAATGAGAAGGGATCAAACTATCTTTTCCGCATAATGTCTTATGACAATAATAACAGAAATGTGAGATTTGTCCACCACCTTCAAAATCCTCCAAAAAAAATAAAATGTTTCAAAAGAAAATTCCGACTGAATTTTCTTAATGCGAGAGAATATTTGTTTTCATGAAATCAGCTGCAATAATAATATTGACAGGGAGAATTGTCGATTAATGTTTCCAGTCCACCTTGTAAAAAAAATTAATTGAAAAAATATCAACTGAAGTTTATTTCCAGGAAGAAAGCGTTTCTCCAAAATCCCTTGTCGTGGACAAATTTCGTATAGTGTCAATTAAAACAGATTCAGCACATATTTTGTCAGTAGCGGAAAAATGGAAAATTTTGCCTAAAAGAACAATTTTCAGAAAATTCACTTTCTCGTTGAAAGAAAAATTATAGGACTCACTTTTTGCCAGACACAATTCCTGCCCAAGACTTTTCCAAGGTCTTAAAAAAAAATGAGTGTTTGCGTTAATCCAGTAACGACAGACAAACTCGAGCAAAAAGGGAATAATGAATTGTAGCACTCTCGACATCATGTTTTATTAGAAAAAAATTGCTTACCAAAAAATCAGGGGTGGAACCTAAAATATTTGTCATTTAAAAAATATATATTTTTTTTTTGTTATTTCAGAAAATATAAGATTTATTAAAAAATGTGATTTCAAGCTTGAGGTTTGCACTTTACAATAGTGTTATTAAATATAATATATGCAGGATATGAATAAGCGATTATTTTCAACATTTAGTGAAGAGAATGCCGATTTTATGGGTAAGTTGAAAATGAGGCAGGATTGAAACATATTTATTTATTATACAACGGTTAGGTTAGGTTAGGTTAGGTTTAAATGTGAGTGAGCCCATATCAGGCTCTCCACTGCGGTCAATGGCCTATTGTGGCTCACCCTATGGTTATATTTCTCCCAGTATATCCAATCTCTTAACGAAATTGAGTAACATATTGGGAGAACAGTTTACCAGATCTTCTGGCCTTACTTTTGTATTGCCAAATATTGAAAATCTGGTTCTGGCTGCTGCAGGGCATGTACACAGGATGTGTTTAGTAGTTTCATCATCCTCCATGCATAACGGCACTCTGCATCCTGTGCAAGTCCGATTTTATGCCTGTGGTGTTTGAGTTTGCAGTGGCCAGTGAGCAAACCTACTATAACTCTGAGATGTGCTCTACTGAGTTCTAGAAGTTTGTCAGAGTCCTGTTTTTTCCTTGTACAAGCAATAAATGCTTTGGAATGGGCTAGTCCTGGTAGACTGAGCCAATACTCAAGTCTTTTATTGTCTGCCCAGGCGGTTGTAGCATTCTTGGCAGTGCTATATGCTCAACCGATGACCGGTTCTGGCCCAGTGAACGTTGTTTCGGCCCCCCCTTTTGCTAGGGCGTCCGCTATTTCGTTTCCTTCTAGGCCCGTGTGACTTGGTATCCAAACTAGGGTAACGTTGTTGCCTTGTGCTAGTCGGTTCAAGGTGTCTCTGCAGTTCCATACTGCTCTGGATTTAAAGCAGTTAGATTCAAGCGCTTTCAATGCTGCTTGACTATCTGAAAATATTTGTATTGTTTTTCGTATGAGGTGTCGGTTTTCCAGCTCCCTTGCACACATTTCAATGGCATATACCTCTGCCTGGAATATCGTAGCCAATTTATCCAAACTGAATGAGCGTTTCACTACTGGGTTCATACCATTTGGAACCATCGGTGAACCACCTTTCATTTGCCCTACATAGGTCAGTTTCATTTCGAACCCAGTCTTCTCTTTCAGGGAAGACCACGTTGTAGGACATGTTGAGGTTAGTGGTTTTAGGCATGATGTCTGAGGGCATTCCCAGAATGTTGTGAGCTATTATGCCTTTCAGCATGCTGCTGCCTCTCATGACACATGCCTGCGGTAGACTCATGGCCGCTTGGTAGAGTCTGTATGTTGCCCATCTTGCCTCTCTCTCCAGAACTATGTGGAGAGGAAGTAGTCCAAGAAGAGCTTCCATTGCTGCCGTTGGCGTGGAGCGAATGGAATTATACAAGGGAAAAAAGTATTAGATTTTAGAGCGTGGTTGTATAATCCATAACTTATTAGTGAGTTATGGATTATAACACACTAGTGTGTTATTTCATAGTTTACTTGTCTAAAATGACATTAATAATGACAGTCATAACGGCCATGTGGTGGATAAGTAATTTTAAATGAGTTTCCATTTCATTTAGTAGGATATTCCTCCCAATGAAACGAACAATAATAATTTCGATTTTAATCGTAGACAAAATATTCATTCGCAGTCAAGGAATTCGGTCGATAAACATAAATAGCATTATTTGGCGGTTCGTTTGCAGGACCGTTTCGAAGATTTTTTATTAAAATGCTATACTCATTGTAACAATGCAAACTAGTCAAGTTTGCATTGGTGCGAACTGTGTGTAGCCATAAGTGAATTCCGAAACACTATAGCTATGTTACTGGCAATGAAATTAATTCAGTAAATTTGTATCCGACAGGGCTCCTGGCAAGAAAGTTTGGGGTAGTTTTGAATCTGAAGTTTGCTATCAAAATTTCTTGACGGAACATGGCAAGAAATGGGAAAAGAATCAATTTTTTTGGAGTTTTTTTCTTATAACTCGAAAACTATCATTTTTCCGTGAATAACGTTTTCATTCAAAATGAAAGAACATACAATTTTCTACAAATTCTACTGTTCAGGTTTTTTTCCGACAAACATTTCTGCTGAGTCAGCAAACACCCACTTTTTTTCAGTCCAGACTATTATTGACTATTTAATGTCATTTTTGGTGAATTTCTCAAGGTCTAGATATTTTTCGTGTTTTTTTCTTAATCCCCAATATTTCCTATACAAAAAAGGAATACGTTTCGTTTCACAAATATCAACGGTTTTCGAGATATTTGAAGTTGAATAAGTGCGTGCGTATCAAAATCTTCACTATTTTTGAAAAGAATGTGAACTATTTATAACATTATAACCAGCATATTTCATACCTTGCAAATATTTCGAAAATTGTTGGCATTGACGAGAGATTTTGTTCATAAAAATTTCCCGATATTTGAAACTTACATAGCCACTAACAAAATAATCACTAATGAATATCCGTATCACATACGCACCCACTTATTCAACTTCGAATATCTCGAAAACCGTTGATATTTGTGAAACGAAACGTATTCCTTTTTTGTATAGAAAATATTGGGGAGTGAGAAAAAGAAGATGAAATCGATATTAATCCAGTGGCGTGAAACTTGGAAGGGGCGAATAGGGGTACCCACCTACGCCCCTGTTCAGAGTTACAAACACATGATTTGCCTTGAAACATGAAAGTGAATGCTGTTAAGTGACATACCAAATTTAATTAAGAAAAGTTAAGCCGTTATGGAGTTATTCTGAAAAATATATTTTTTTGTGTCACTTTCAACACCCTGTAACTCGGTTAATACTCATTTTAGGGTATATATTTATTGGAACTTTCAGCCTTGAAATGAAGTGAGGATTCTACCCTCGGAGTTTGTCCCCTTTATTCTGGGACACCCTGTATAATAATATAATCATGTGAAATATTTTTTCAATATTTTTTGTTGGATTTCAAGTTTTGTATGCAAAAAATGCAAAACTTTTAATGAAACAACAAAAGGCATACTGATGTCACAAACGAATTCAACCATTTTACATTATAAGTTCTTATTTCCATCACTTGTAATAATGAAACCAGTATTTATGATGTGAAAATGGATATTTGATGCATGAAATAAAATGAAAAAGTGCACCAATTGAAAAAAATTGCGTAAAATATTCGTGGATAACTGATCTTTTAAACACTTGCTCTATTTTGCGCGTGTTTGGAAGACCTTTTTCCTACAAGCGTGCGGAAAAGTAACTTTTCCGCACAATTTTTCGTTTTAAAAGTTGTACTTTTCCGTACGATTTAAAATCATTTGGAAAAGTTACTTTTTTGACGATTTTTACTTTTCCGTACGATTTTCACTTTTCCGCACGATTTTTGTAATGTTGATATTTATTATATTTATTTTTATATTATGAAGATATTTAGGACTAACTAAATGATGTATATAACTATTCTGTCTTATTAGTCATTTTGTAGCATTATTATAAAAACTTATATATTAAAATCCTTGTTTTTTCGTAAATAAGATGGACAAAAACACTAGTAGGAAAAATATTGTACCTAACTCTTACGGTAAATGACTTTTCCGCACTTGTTAGTTATAATAATAATAATATTCCCTCATAAACACTCGTAGAGTGTACCCAAAGGCATGGCCTGTGCGGGTAGAGGACGGCTATTATTATTATTTGCCGTGGCGCTCCGGGTTGAATAACTATTTCCTACGAGCGTGCGGAAAAGTTACTTTTCCGCACGATTTTTACTTTTCCGTACGATTTTCACTTTTTCGCACGATTTTTGTATTGTTGAAAATGAGGATATTTAGGACTAACTAAATGATCTATGTAATTATTCTGTCATTTTGTAGCATTATTATAAAAGCTTGTTTATTAAAAACCTTTTTTGTCATAAATAAGATGGACAAAAACACTCGTAGGAAAAATATTGTACCTAACTCTTACGAAAAATGTCTTTTTCCGCCGTCGCGTGCGGAAAAGTACTACTTTCCGCACTTGTTAGGTAAATAACTATTTATCAGCTTATACTTTAATATACTATATTTTTCAGATTCAGTTGTTGATGATATTTATGATGAAAGTCAAATCGATATATCCGAAATGGATGACTCAATTAAATATCGTTTTGGAATATAGCAAACTCTGTAGCAAAGAACTGAAGAGTCGTATTGACCACGAAAGTAGTCTCAGAAGAATTCAGATACATATTTGTATCATTTTGGCTATCATCAACTTTATCCTATATTCATGGAGAGGAGGAGACAGCAAACATTTCTTTTCGTTATTTGTTATGGAAAAATTATTGAGCGGGGTTGTTAGCAAAATAATATTTTTTGTTTTTTTTAGTTATACTTTTTTCTCGATATCCGTTGTTTTCAATACCAGTACACATGCATGCGGTCATATATACTTTCAGTTGTTGATTCTGGAGGAGAATTTGGCAAAACTCAATTGCAAATATACAGAAAATGAGAACCATCAGTTGCATAATATTCAGTATCAGAAAATGATTAAAAGGAAATTGATGAGCTGCTGGAAACACTATTTGAATATAAGGAGGTAACTGTCGAAAGATATGTGGCATAAACCACTACATTGTTGTATAAAAATTATGAAATTATAATTTTTTAGCGTTGGATAGTTCACTTCGTACTTTTCATGATACGCACAGTGGGACACCCTTATAAAATCTACATTTTCCAATTGGAATAATTCTTTTTTTAGTAGACATTCAATAAGTCTACTAGGACACCAAATTTCATGAACGAATCTCCATATCCAAGGCCAACTCATCCGATTTTTCAAGGTCAGAAATGTAAAAAAATTACAAGCGATTTTTTTAGAAAAATTCTAACTACACCACTGGCTTCGCGATATTCTCAAATGGTTCATATGCTAATTACGTTGGAATGCGCAAATCAATAAAAAAGTTATAAGGTAGTGAAATTTAAAAAATGTGCCGCTTAATCAACTCACTAATTTAATTTCAAAACTTTTATAATACACCTTCTCATTGGCCGAAATTTCATGGAATCCTGTTCAAAATTGTAAGGTAATAAAATTTCAAAAACATGTTAGTCCGGTGGCAGGTAGGGTTTTCGTAGCCGATGAAGCGCGACGGGATCACCCAAGTTATTCTTATGTATTTTGACCCGCTAAATCTGAATTTTGAGGGTGATAAGCCTTGAAAGCATACGGAAAATTTTTATGGGTGATTTTCCGAGGGAAATCGAAAAACATTTTTTTTAAAAACAAATGATGTCATAATATTTTGCGTGAAATTCTCTACAAAAAAGGTATCCACAAGTTTTTCTTGAAAATGCAACGTTTTCCAGTAAAACGTTGCATGCAAGGTAAAAGTATCGGGAAATTCAGTGCCGGAAAACCCACACGAATGACTTTTTCAAAAATGTCTCTTCTGTTATTCATAGTGAGACATATATGAATAATTTGGAAAAAGGAGATCCTGAAAATATCATGATGTGACTGAATGAGAGAGCACTGAAAATTGAGAAAATCGCATTTTTTCGAATTTCGGGTACGTTTTACTGGAAAACGGTGCATTTTCAAGAAAAACTTGTTGATACCTTTTTTGTATAGAATCTTATGCAGAATATAACGACATCATTTGTTTTTCGAAAAAATTAATTTTTCGTTCTCCCTTGGAAAATCGTTCATAAAAATTTTCCGTGTGCTTTCACGGCTTATCACCCTCGAAATTCGGATTCAGCTGGTCAAAATATATAAGAATAACTTGGGTGCCACCGGACTAAATGCAATTAGTGCCATGTCTTGTACGACTTTTTTATGCACACAACTGTACCCATCACTATCGTTATTCTCGATACATTATTTTTAATCACTTGACTTGTCGTTGATAGAATATCAGCAAAGTATTATCAACAGATTTCGATGAAATTACAGTCAATGATATTTTGAGACTCCTTCAATCCAGTGGTGTAGTCAAAGTCCTGATAAAAGTTTTGGAATTGAATTGGTGGGTTGATTAAACGGCATATGTTTCAATTTTCATTCCCCTACAACTTTTTTATTGATTGACGCATTCCAACGGTATTCACATATGAACCATTTAAAAATGTCGCGAATCCAGTGGTGTAGTTAGAATTTTCATAAAAAAATGTCTAGTAATTTTTTTTTGATTTTTGACCTTGAAAAATCAGATTAGTTTGACCGGGAATTGGAGATTTTTTCATGAAATTTGGTGTCCTAGTAGACTTTTCGAATGTCTACTTAATGAAAAGAAAATCATTCCAATCGTTGGGAAAATGTAGATTTTATAAGCGAGCTCCGGTCTTGAGTGGGTCACACTGTACATATAAGTGACATATTATTACGAGCTCATCCCGCACTGTGAACATCTTTATTGTTTGAAAGTAGTGTCAATTGGGATAAACTTTCCACTCTATACTACATTTACTACATTGTTTCAATATAATAACTTTTTTTTTTTGATATTCCAAATAAGTCACATTTTTCATTTTTCATTTTCCATGGAGAATGTTCCCCTTTTCAATAATAACTTTGTATTGACATGTGAATCACTTAACGAATACCAGTTAAGTATGTCAAGAACTGACATAGAATTGAAAGTACCATCCCATCTCAACACCAAATCGCTATTTCTTCTCAATCTGTCTTCATGAACAGAATTCTAATGCTTTTGAATAGATATCTATGACCCACTCTTTTTTCACTTTTTTCCGAAATTTTCGAGATAAAAACTGTAAGAAATTATCATTGGGTTTCAAGAAATTTTGTATTTTTAAGGCTCACATTCATAGCCAATGAATTATCATACTGGGCAGTTTATTCAGGATGTATAAATTGTATATTATCGCTAGGAACAATATGTACCTATTTTTTGGTGAGCATTATATTCGAATTAATCCAAGGCGGGTTTAATCATTGACTTTTTATTCATACAGCTCGGTGGACATCCTTCAGAAAATCCTGGAATGGTTTTCACAGGATTTTTAACATTGGCAATCCTTGTACTGACATCAGAAAATGGCCAATTTATGAAAAGCGAGGTGAGTTCATAATGACTATTTCACTCATTTTAAAATTCTCACCTAATCTGACCAATCGGAAGCCAAAGACAACTCGTGTTAGCGGGGGTAATACCACGAGTGGTCGCAATACTATCGATAATTCTGTCAGAAATCAACGAGATCAAATTGCTTGGTAACACCACGAGTCCCGAGTACCTCAAAGGAATTTGATCGAATTAAAGATTTCTGACAGAATTATCGATTGTATTGTGAGCACGAGTCGTATTTATTGAGATAATTTCACGAACCAACCAAGTTATTATTTGAAATTTGATCGAGTAAACAAAGTGAGTTCTTCAATAGTTGCAACTAATGAATAATAAACATGAAGTCTGTCAACCTGACGTTTATGTCATATTAGATTACAAGATGTATCATTGCTGTTTATATTTGTGGTTGACTTGACGACGTGGTCTTTCCGGATCGGAAAGAAAGGAAGCGAAAGGAAGCGTGTACTTTCGCGAAATCCCATTCTGATTGGTCCTCATATCGCAGGAGACGCGACTTTCATATAGTGAGTGAAATTGTCGCGATAACACCAGCTGTCTTTCAATTCTGATTGGAGGATCGGCATCGGTATTTTCAGCGACGTAACCATGACGAAATGAATACGTTTGACAATTCGATCAATAATAAATATAGCTGGATATGTCAGAACGAGTCGCTTCACTGCAAATTCAAATGAAATTATGAAACGAAACATTATAATATTGACGATTTTAATAATTTGTTTATGACTGTCATACATTGTTCGTATTTATATTAATGAAGAAACTTTATTCGTGAAATAGTCTAATAAAATTCAACTCGTGATTGCATTTATCTCATAAGTCTGTCTTTTATTTCTGAACTCAACTGAATTGTTTTCACGAAGCAATAGGTCTTTCTCATGAGACGGCGATTTGTGATTTGATTAATGAACAGTAGAATATATTTTTTACAGACTCCAAAAATACTTTTGTTTTGAATTTTGGGCTAGCAATTTACTCAAAAAATCGATTACAAGTTTAATTGTAAATTTTCTTATTGGTTAGTTGACTGACTCGTCATCACTTGACTTGCCAATAAAAAAACCTGGTAAACTGGCAACCTTGGTTAAAAACATGCTAAAAAAATTCTGATATAACTGTTAGATACGAACCAATGTAGGGTTATGACAAAATTCAATTTTTTTAATTTAGTGCTTTCTGGTGTGGGAAAAATGAGAGAGTTTTGTTATTATCATTGAAATACAAATATTTCAGTATGGTCAAGCTATTCATAAGAAAATAATTTGATATTTTCAAAAAGCTAGGAAAATATTTAAAAAAATAGCTATTTTCAATTTTCTCTCGTTATCTTCTCAAACTTTGTATATGTGTATAAAATTCAATTCTAAGCAACTTTTTAAAATAACTTTTTTCGATATATTGCCATTTTACCCAACTTCTTAACTTTTCATACTAATTTTTTTCAATTTGCCGCCATACCGTTGATCACGAGACATGTGTCAAAATCGATTTTTAGGTTATTGGACATGTATAAACTTTTCCCAAGACACTTTTTTCCAATACTTCAATAATAAACTTTTTTCCCAAATAGTACATACTTTTTGACGGTCACTGTATATAAAACACGGACCCTATCTTATTCCAAACACTCTGTATTCAGAGCTTCATTATATTTTGGTCGATCAACAAACTATTCTGATTGATCCTCAATGATAAACTCAATCAACTTTTAACCTCGTAGGCGAAATCAATCACTGAAAAATTGCGTATATTGTTGACTACCCTGTATACAAATAACGCCGTATTTTTCTCTGTATTATGGAAAAATATATCTCGCGAACATTAAGAATTCTCAGTAGCAAACAGTATTGAATAAAAATGAGATATTGATCTTTTTTCATTCAGCTGAATTTCTCCAAAAATCACAAAATTCATGATTTGGCGCCCTCTAGGGCCGAATCTAGTCATACGATCGAGTTGGGCCAATGGAAACTTTTATTCAGAATGGTTCCATCTACAACATATCAAAAATTCAGCCATTTTCACCGAAAGCCTTTTTTCCATAAGGTGTGTGCGTGGTCCTTTGAAAGCTGAGGCGCTAAACACTGATCTACCCGTGTGAAATAATTCGAAGTTACCTTCATTTCTTCTTATACTAAGAATGGATGTTAACTCACTTAATTTCAATAGGACAAACTGTTCTTGACATGATTTTTTGGGTTTGTGACCTTCCACAATCTGAAAATGAAAAAATGTTAATCCAAAGAAATCTGTACGACTGTAGAAGGGCAAATTAATTAATTTGCCTGATAAGTTACTGCGTTCACAAGACTGCTATCTTGAAAGAAATTAATTTTTGTCAGTAACGTACCCTACACTGAATTTGCCTATCTGAAAAAATGAGATTAAATTATCCAAAAAATACTTCTCTTTTTTGAAAAATGTTGACGTTTCGGAGGCTGTATCTGCCTCCGTTATCAAAACTTCTTATTCACAATAATACCAGAAAATTTGAACCATTTCTGCCACCCGTCCATGTGTCTGTAAGTAAGAGGGGTAATGGAAGCCGCTTGGGAGGCAGTAATCAATGACCTATTTCAAGGCCAATGAATCCACAAGTAGTGGTTGAAGACCAATTTCAAGTATGCAAAGTACACGTGTCAGATATCATATTTTTACTTTTTCGGTCACCCACGTCAAGGCAGGTTCATCAAATTCATTATACAAGAATCGGCTAATACCACGACGGATATTGAATTACACCTGACAGATATTTGTGCAACGTTCTTCCAAAAAGACCCAGTTGCAATTGCTTATTGTAATTATACAGCAAACACTCCTTCATTTGGCTGGGAAATACCACATGCAGACACGGTTTTTGCCGTTCGTCAGTGACAGGGTAGGTCGGACAACATTAGAGTCATCCTGCCCTAGCCCAATGAATTATAATCCACTGTATAAGTAATATTTCCTCACAAATGAAGCAGCGACTTACAGTAAAAGTCAGTCGCAGCACCACCCGCGGGAAAACCAATAAGCAATCCTCTGTATAACTAATATTTCCTCACAAATGAAGCAGCGACTTACAGTAAAAGTCAATCGCAGCACCACCCGCGGAAAAACCAATAAGCAATCCTCGGTAGCAAAGACACCAGAAAGTTAACAGAGTTCGAGAATTTTTGCCGGAGTATATCAATATCGAAGTACCTTTTTCTCCAAATATTTCTAGTAAACTGCGTGCATTCTTTTATCGAACAACTGCTTTTCAAGAAATTCCATCCAAATTGACCGCACCTGGTTAACGATGATTGATTGATACCGAACACCTTATGTATCAAGATAGCAAATGCCAATCAAAAGAATGTATGACAGATTTCATTTGACTCTGCAATTCAAATACAGTTTTCAGCGACTTTTTCAGCAAGTTTTGATAACGGAGGCAGATACAGCCTCCGAAATGTCAACATTTTCCAAAAAATAGAAGTATTCTTGGTAGATGTTAGATGTTACAAGGGAGCTGGCCCCTTGGCCTAATCCACTGCGATCTTTTCAGATCTATTGTGGAGGCTCCGATTGCTTATAGCACATCATCTAGCTTCGTCCATTTCACCAGACTGAGCAGATTTGATAATGGCCTCTCGAGATAGCTTTCCGCTCTTGGTTTTTCATCTCCAAGTTGTACAAACCGCACCCTTGCTAGTCCTTCGCATTGGCACATGTATTGCGGTTTCCTCTTCTTCCTGGCAGAACCTGCAAATTGCTTCTTCCGCCAGGCCTATAATATTCATATGTCTGTTAAGCCTACAATGGCCTGTCAGCAGACCTACTACTTGTCTGACGATCCTCCTTTTATAGCTGAGGAGTTCCGTCGTGAATTTTGGCGAGCGTCTTTTGATGAACTCCTTGGCCTGTCTCAATCCTGGTCGGGTTTCCCACCACTCTTTAGATTTGTTGTACCCACTGTTCGGTGTGGGCTTTTGTGGTGGATTTTGCTACGCCGCAGAAGGGTTCCGGCCCAATGAGCGCTGCCGAAGAGCATTCTCTGGCTAGTGTGTCGGCCCGCTCATTGCCCAGGTGTCCCTCGTGGCCTGGCACCCAAGCTAGGGTCACATTGTTACGACTACCCAGCTCGGTCAGATCACACAAACAGTCCCAGTTCAGTCTTGATTTGACTTGGTGGGAACCGATTGCATTGAGCGCAGCTTGACTGTCGGAGTAGATGGCCACTGTTTTGTTCCTTATCTCTCGTCTAAGTATTTCTCCGACACAGTGTTGTGTGCCGTTACGTCTGTCTGAAACACTGTGTATTCTTGGTAAATTTGGTCTCATTTTTTCAGATAGGCAAATTCAGTGTAGGATACGTTACTGACAAAAATTAATTTCATTCAAGACCGCAGTAATTTATCGGGCAAATTTTACCTCCTACACTTGTACAGATTTCTTTGGATTAACATTTTTTTTTTTCATTTTCAGAAATAACAAACTTTCACGTTGTCTATTTTTCAGTCACAAAAGCTGCATAATACTCTTCTGAGGACTCAATGGTATCAATGGAACAGAGAAAATCGAAAGTTTTTGTTGATGTTCTTAATTGCTACGCAAGCTCCCTTGCAAATCACCAGTTTCGGCGTCAATCAAAGTCGTGAGTTGTATGCAAAGGTTGGTATATATCCAAGAACTCATTTGACTTCATATCCTTCATTTTGACATGAATCTCCCAATAAATGAGAGACAAAAATGTTGAATAGAAAAAGTTCATGAAGAATTCAAATCCCAACTTATTTTTTCAAGTACCTATTTAATTAGTATATCTCCACTACACTCTTGGTGTAGTAATGAATACCTACTACTCCTATCCCAATACTAAAAAGTGAACATCTAACTTGACACGATAATAAAATGAGAACCTAACCTGACTAAGTAACCCAACCTAACCTAACCTAACCTAACCTAACCTAACCTAACTCAGGTTGGGTTGTATCATTTTCAAATTGAATTTTTTGAAAAAAAAAAAAATCGAAATTATTACCATGTAACCCAACTTGACTATCTAACCTAACCTGATTATCTAACCCAACCTGACTATCTAACCTAACCTAACTCAAGTTGGGTTAGATCACTTTCAAATTCAAATTTTCGAATCGACTCGCAAGTGCTATATTCTTGAAGTAGAACATTGGACTCAGAAAAATGAAAATTATGACCATGTAACCCTACTTGACTATCAACCTAACCTGACTAACTAACCCAACCTGACCATCTAACCTAACCTAACCTTACCTAACTCAGATTGGGTTAGATCATTTTCAAATTAGAATTTTTGGAAAAAAAATTGAAATTATGACCATGTAACCCAACTTGACTATCAACCTAACCTGACTAACTAACGCAACCTGACTATCTAACCTTACCTAACCTTACCTAACCTAACCAAACCTATCCTAACCTAACTCAGGTTGGGTTAGATAGTAGTTATTCTATAAATGTTTCCTAATGTTTCGTTAACGCTAGTGACCACCTCTTCAGAGGTCTGTTTATGTTTAAAATTTCACCGGTGACTTAATGTTTTTATGATTGATTTGACTGATACCTGATGGATATCCATAAATACTAGGAATTAAATGAGAAACACTTGTTCTTTAAAATCCACAATATATTACTACTTGTAATATGTGACGCATTTCGCTATTACTATTTATAGCTTTCTTAAACCAACAATGGTTTTCAGTAAATGTAGGTACAGACATATTTATAGTAGTTCAAAATTAGGTTAATAGAAGGAAGGTATTAATTATAAACAGGTTGCAAATGATAAACAGTTAGTTTGCCTCATATAGGAAATCCATTCAAGGTAATACTGCACTACTAACATGAAAGGTCCTATCTACAATTTCATTGTTTTGAAGTAATTGGCATTTAAAATGATTTTAAAAGAAAATACATATTTGCTATGTGGTTTCCAAGATATCCACAGACAAAAACTGCAGTGTAGAGAAGAATACAACGGAATATAAGGTTTTCAGTAATACTTTTCTGATAGAGATTTTTGAAAAAAATGTTAGACAATGTTTCTATATACAGGGTGTTATTTAAGTATGATGACAAACTTCGGGAGGTGATTCTTTGAAAGTTTTCAGGACGAATAGTTTCTTAAATAATTCACAGAGTCCTACTTCTCTGTGGGTATTAGATTGAATATATTCCTTCACAAGATTATCTATATTTTGTATCCGCGGAAGCCTTTGAATTTGTTACTCATAGAATAACCTAGATCAAACAATGAAAGAATTTTTTTCAATATAAGTGTATCTGTATAAACGCTTGTGTTTATATTTTTTATTTTATAATTTTTATTAATCGTAGATTTTTTTAATTCTGAAAAATATTTCTTCCAATTTACAATAATTGAAAATGTTTTATTCTCAATTTTTTCTAATGTTTCGGGAAATTGGAAAATGTTTGCATTAATATTTTGGTTATAGCTCCTGAACCGTACCTACAAGTAAATGAAAAACTTCAAGGAAACAAAATGATGATGAAACATCATTTATCATTCTTCTCTCACAATTTCCCACTGGTGGCAGAAGGGTTGAACAAGTCTTTACTCTGAAAAAAGGAGAACCCTGTGAATTATTTAAGAAATTAATTAATGTATAATAATATATAATATATAATTAAGGTAATAATGTATCGTGCATACTATAGAATGGACTCTTAAAAAAGGAGGACCCTGTAAATTATTTAAGAAATTAATTAATGTATAATAATGTCTAATGTATAATTAATGTAATAATGTATCGTGCGTACTATAGAATGGAATAGATGGGTACTTGCCTAATTTGAACTGATTATTGTCGAAAATGTCGAAGTTTACTCCAAAAAGTCTTGAAAAAAAATGTATTTTTATCATCCTGTATCTCGAAAACCAAGATGTTTGGGACATATGTTAATTTGAACTTTTCGTCTTAAAAACTTTCAAAGAATCACCCTTAGGAGTTTGTGAAAATATTTGATTCTCAAATTTCTTTATGTTAGGCAAAACTGGAAAATGTTCGCATTAATATTTTCATTGTAGCTCCTGAACCATACAGGTAAATGAAAAACTACAAGAAAACAAAAAGATGTTAAATGGAACAACATTTATTATCCCTGTCTCATAATATGTCAGTGACGGCGGAAAAAAATATGAAGGGTTGAAAAGGCCTGTCTCTGAAAAGAGGAGTGCCCTGTGAATTATTAGAGAACTGAATTATTTTGTATCGTGCTTACTATTGAATGGATTGTACTTGCCTAATTTGAACTTATTATTGTCAAAAATGTCGAAGTTAACTCCAAAAAATCTTGAATAAGTAGTAATTTATGTATCAAGTGAGTAAAGTTATACTTTTTTTTACGAGTAGGAAATGTTAACGCACGACGCCGTACTATTAATTTTGGAAAAAAAAATTGTAGGTTTTCCGAAGGCGATCAAAAGCTGTCTCGGTGATTCGGAAAAATATCGACCATTTCCGAGTAATTTCGTATTATCCTATATCCAATAATTTTTTTTCATATTTTTAAAATTTTCCCATTTTTCCGATCATTTAAGAGAAAATATCAAAGAGTTATGATTTGTTGGTATATTCGTGCTCTACCAAAAGTATTTTTCAGAATTCAGTTTAGATTATTGGTTTCTTTTTTTTTGTGTTTTACAATATCGGAATTTTTCGGAACATTTCCCGTAAAACCCGGTTATCATTTTCCGATCATTCTCAAAATTCACATTCTTCGGTAAGACATATTGAAGTATATCTAGAAGGAATTTGAAAGGATTCGAATCAATTCTTGAACCGGTATCGAGAAAAGTAGGAACTTGAAAAAAAAAATCGGAAAATCACCGTAAAATTATTCCGGATTTTCCGATCGCCAAAAAAAATCACGTGACGAATACCGTCATCGTGTTGATACAATGATTCAAAGTCCCGTGCGATATCTTTGATAGTTTGGAAAATTTAGCGTTTTAAAAATTTTCGACCGACAAAATTTTTTTAAATTTTTTTAAATTTTTTTCAGTTTCTACATCTTGTATAGTTTCAGATAAGGATCATTTACCCGTTTGAACCAACTCTCTATCTTTTCGAATAAAAACGTTAGACTCCCCATGGTCCCGTTAGATTCGAAGCTCTATCTTTCGAAATAAAAAAGTTAGGCTTCCTCTGCATTTCTCTTTTCGAAAGATCGCAGTAATACTACTTCTCTAAAGATAACGTAAATGTAAGTACAATTTTTTAGAGTTTGGGGGTGTCCGGCAGGGGGTTGAAACCATGCTTAGTGTCCGGCTACTGGGGTAACGTCTTTCACTAGTCCCCCAAGTAACATATAAAATTCAGCTTTTATGCTAAAACGTAAGTGTAAGTATAATTTTTTAGAGTTTGGGGGTGTCCGGCAGGGGGTTGAAACCATGCTTAGTGTCCGGCTACTAGGGTAACGTCTTTTAATAGTTCCCCAAGTAACATATATAAAATTCAGGTTTTATACTATAACGTAAGTGTAAGTACAATTTTTGGGGGTGTCTAGCAGGGGGTTGTAACCATGCTGAGTGTCCGGCAACTGGGGTAACGTCTTTTAATAGTCCCCCAAGTAACATATATAAAATTTAGCTTTAATGCTAAAACGTAAGTGTAAGTACAATTTTTTAGATTTTGGGGGTGTCCAGCAGGGGGTTGTAACCATGCTAAGTGTCCGGCTACTGGGGTAACGTCTTTTAATAGTCCCCCAAGTAACATATATAAAATTCAGCTTTTATACTATAACGTAAGTGTAAGTACAATTTTTTAGAGTTTGGGGGTGTCCAGCAGGGGGTTGTAACCATGCTGAGTGTCCGGCAACTGGGGTAACGTCTTTTAATAGTCCCCCAAGTAACATATATAAAATTCAGCTTTTATACTATAACGCAAGTGTAAGTACAATTTTTTAGAGTTTGGGGGTGTCCGGCAGGGGGTTGAAACCATGCTTAGTATCCGGCTACTGGGGTAACTTCTTTCAATAGTCCCCCGAGTAACATATATAAAATTCAGCTTTTATACTATAACGCAAGTGTAAGTACAATTTTTTAGAGTTTGGGGGTGTCCGGCAGGGGGTTGAAACCATGCTTAGTGTCCGGCTACTGGGGTAACGTCTTTTAATAGTCCCCCAAGTAACATATATAAAATTCAGCTTTTATACTATAACGCAAGTGTAAGTACAATTTTTTAGAGTTTGGGGGTGTCCGGCAGGGGGTTGAAACCATGCTTAGTGTCCGGCTACTGGGGTAACGTCTTTTAATAGTCCCCCAAGTAACATATATAAAATTCAGCTTTTATACTATAACGTAAGTGTAAGTACAATTTTTTAGAGTTTGGGGGTGTCCGGCAGGGGGTTGAAACCATGCTTAGTGTCCGGCTACTGGGGTAACGTCTTTTAATAGTCCCCCAAGTAACATATATAAAATTCAGCTTTTATACTATAACGTAAGTGTAAGTACAATTTTTTAGAGTTTGGGGGTGTCCAGCAGGGGGTTGTAACCATGCTGAGTGTCCGGCAACTGGGGTAACGTCTTTTAATAGTCCCCCAAGTAACATATATAAAATTCAGGTTTTATGCTAAAACGTAAGTGTAAGTAAAATTTTTTAGAGTTTGGGGGTGTCCAGCAGGGGGTTGTAACCATGCTAAGTGTCCGGCTACTGGAGTAACGTCTTTTAATATTCCCCCAAGTACCATATATAAAATTCAGCTTTTATTCTATAACGTAAGTGTAAGTACAATTTTTTAGAGTTTGGGGGTGTCCAGCAGGGGGTTGTAACCATGCTTAGTGTCCGGCAACTGGGGTAACGTCTTTTAATAGTCCCCCAAGTAACATATATAAAATTCAGCTTTTATGCTAAAACGTAAGTGTAAGTACAATTTTTTAGAGTTTGGGGGTGTCCAGCAGGGGGTTGTAACCATGCTAAGTGTCCGGCTACTGGGGTAACGTCTTTTAATAGTCCCCCAAGTAACATATATAAAATTCAGCTTTTATACTATAACGCAAGTGTAAGTACAATTTTTTAGAGTTTGGGGGTGTCCGGCAGGGGGTTGAAACCATGCTTAGTGTCCGGCTACTGGGTAACTTCTTTCAATGGTCCCCCAAGTAACATATATAAAAGTCAGCTTTTATACTATAACGCAAGTGTAAGTACAATTTTTTAGAGTTTGGGGGTGTCCGGCAGGGGGTTGAAACCATGCTAAGTGTCCGGCAATGGATTACGTCCTTTTAACTATAATTCTGAAGAAAATATCAGAAAATCGAGCTTTATACTTTAATGTATTTTAGGTGCTATTTTTTACACCTTTGTTACCTGTTACCTGTCAAAGTAACCACTACCCAAACTTCATAGTTGCACATCGTTCTTACCTGTGTTGGTGACGTATGCAGACAAACTTTTTCAGATTTTATAAAATGATGTGCGCCTGGCTGTTGCTGTCTCTTGCTCTATTATGATATATCGGTAGTTTTTTTTACTGATTCGTACTACTTCTATTGCATTCTCCATTGTTTTGTGAAAAAACTTTCATCGCTTCTTCGTGTTTCAGGTGTTCAGAGGAATCTACACCGTAACAACATGTATTAGTTCTTTGAGAAATGTAGCTTCTGAGGAAAATGGAATCAATGCACTTTAAGCAGCTTTGAAACAAGAAAGAACCGTAAATGATCTGGATGACTTTCAAATATATGAATCATTTTTCGCTACTTTCAATACACCCTTTGTAATTGTTCACTTGAACTATCCTTTTTCATCATCATGGAAGGAAAAAATCAAATAGTAAAATTAAAAATGTCGAAGTACCCTTCTCTCCAAATATTTCCACCATGTGGAAAATATGAGGCAAACGTCTGACAGAAAACAACTACTTCCCTGGATGATACCACGACGGACATTGGATTACATCTGACAGATATTTGTATGGCCCCCACAAGGATGGGGCTGGGTGGACCCCTGGGTCCAGGGCCCGTGGCTGGTAGGAGGCCCGATCCAGCCTACTAATTATTTTCTCAATTATTATAATTCACCTTAGTGTGTTAAATAAATATATTTGTTGTGGCCATCTTTATATATGAAAATCTTGTGCATCCATATAGCCCTGAACTCCTCCTAAACGGCTGAAGCAATATTGATAACAAAAAATGTGTGTGTTAAGTGAATTTGGGAATGGTTTGATGTCACAGTTCGGTCCACTACAAAACGTTTTTTTTTTGGGTAAATATTGATTGATAGATTGATATCTGCTGCCAGCGCATTCGCCACCTACTTCGCAATAAAATGAAATTTTAAAATTTATATTTTTGCGTTGGTTGTGAGATTTTTGCGTTAGAAGATGTATTGGAAACATTTAGTATTCAATGAATGGTGTTTTAGAAGTTTAGTTTTGTACACACAGTATCGGAAACAATGTATCTGGGGTATAGATAGAAATCTACAAAAGCAACAAGGAACGCAATGATATGATGATACCATATACTGCTGTGCGCCCCTCCTGTTACCCCACCCGAAGCATTAAAGGACCACGTGGCAATGCGACACAGCACACACAGCGTACGTCGATATCTCTTCCTCGAGCTAGTCGAGGAGAAATTGTAATGCTCTCTCAACATATAGCAAGCTATTCTTTACGCTCTCATGAAACCACCATACCCAAGATAAATACTTTCCGATACTGTATGTATATCAAACATTAATAAAATGTCTCAGTATCATTTGATGTTTGCAAATAAAGGAAATGAGTACTTACTCATTTCGACATTGGAACATGAAACATGAAACGTGAAACATGAAACGGGAAATATGAAACGGGAAACATAAAACATATGAAACCTGAAACGGGAAGCGGGAAACATGAAGTGGGAAACATGAAACGGGAAACATGAAACGGGAAATATGAAACGGGATACATGAAACGGGAAATATGAAACGGGAAACATGAAACATATCAAAACATGAAACGGGAAACGGGAAACATGAAATGGGAAACATGAAACGGGAAACATGAAACGGGAAATATGGAACGGGAAACATGAAACATATAAAACATGAAACGGGAAACGGGAAACATGAAATGGGAAACATGAAACGGGAAACGTGACAAGGGAATTTTTTTTCTGTGTATCCATACATATCGATATACGGGAAATCTGTCGGGACCGGTAGTTTTTAAGTAAAAATAATTTTATAAATAAAGTTTAGTTGTATTTTCAGGTTAAATTACAGTCTAAAAAGAGGCGCGACTGTAAAATAGGCAGGTCGTCAATGAGATCCTGGGTCCAGGGCCATGGATATTTGTGCAACGTTCTTCCAAGAACACTCAGTGGCGATTGCTTATTATAATTATACAGCAAATTATCCTTCCAGAAGACCACCTGCAGACGCGTTTCGCGGTTCTTGCCGCTCGTCAGTGACAGTGTAGGTCGGACAATATTAGAGTCATCCTGCCCCAAGCCCAATGAATTACAATCCACTGCATAACTGATAACTAATGTTGTACGACCTACCCTGTCACTGACTAGCGGAAAATTAAACAAGTTTGGGCGCGGGATTCGCCTACGCTAGCATCCACCTTGCGCCCACACTTGGCCTGCCGGCGGCTTAACTATCGCACTTCGCGCGACGATCCTAGCCCCCCGTGTACACGTATATCCTTTCCGAGTACACGTATATCCTTTCCGTGTACACGTATATCCTTTCCGTGTACACGTATAACCTTTCCTTTCCGTGTACACGTATATCCTTTCCGTGTACACGTATATCCTTTCTGTGTACACGTATATCCTTTCCGTGTACACGTATATCCTTTCCGTGTACACGTATATGCTTCCTTAGAAGTTGAAGGGGGCCTAGAAGTTGTTGAAAATGGTTGAAATTATAATTGGACACCAATAATGTGAATACTACGATCAATGCGTGTCTGTCTTTATCATTGAATCAGTTTGAAACTATAATTGGACACCAATAATGTGAATACTACGATCAATGCGTGTCTGTCTTTATCATTGAATCAGTTTGAAACTATAATTGGACACCAATAATGTGAATACTACGATCAATGCGTGTCTGTCTTTATCATTGAATCAGTTTGAAACTATAATTGGACACCAATAATGTGAATACTACGATCAATGCGTGTGATATATCGATTTTTCCGAATTTTTTTCAAATATTTCCCGGACTATTGATTTTGAAGAATCAATTCATTTACATATTTTGTATATTTTTCGAAGGCAATCATAGGTTTCATGAAAAATTTGAAAATATGCAGCCGTTAGGGAAATATTTGGAATTATTCAAAAACGCCAATTCGAAAAAATTCTCTATCGTTTCGAATAAAAAAGTTAGACCGCCCTACAGGTCGAAGTTATTATTATTATTATTATTATTATTATTATTATTATTATCGATTTTTTTCTCTTTTTCGCTAAGGATCATAGTCCCGTCGGGTTCGAAGTTCTATCTCTCGAAATAAAAAAGTTAGGCTTCCTCTGTATTTCTCTTTTCGAAAGATCGCAGTAATACTACTTCTCTAAAGATCGTAGTATAAAAATAAAATTTATTTCTCAAAATACACTTGTTTTGAGAAAATATTGAAATATATTATTTGGAAATTATGTACAGAATGACATTTTATAGCTATGAACGAATTTAAAAAATAGAAAGTGTTCTTTTTTTGAACAGTATGAAATATAATTATCCAAATCACCTCCTTATACAATAAGGAGTTTCGCATTATTTCAGATGTCTTCACACAAAATGGATATTTCCTAAATACTCGACCACCTGAGAATATTCTCATACTTAAAAAATATTTAGGCTAGTTCCATTAGGAGAAGTAATAAGCTTTATATTTCCATAATTATTTATTATATGATGTAATTCCGTTTAACGGTAATGACTACGTTGGATTATATGATTATTTTGAGTTCAACCTGATAGGACGTATTTACTGAATCTCAATAAAAATTCGCGGTTGCTTTGAATCCACACATACTGACGAATATGATGAATCTTTGGCATTGGCTATTCGGAATGGATATGGAGTTTAAAGACATCATGCGTGAGGGTAAATTATTTTCAATGTTTTTATATTGTTGTTTAGTTTCAAATTGTGTTCAGTACAAAATAATTCAGTTCGACCATCTAATTAAGTAAACAAGAAACGGTTGCTATTCTAAGACGAATCTTTTTAGCACTTTGATAATCTGCTATCGCTCCTTCACAATTAAAATGATCTCAAATTGCACCACCCCACTTCCTTTGAGAAAGTATTCTACACAGAAAAATTGGAATATCACAACCCAAAATATTATATTGTTCAATGAACAGGAAATGGCATACATTTCCCACGAGTAGGTAACTATATGAAATTTTGTAGTACGAGTGGGAAATGGGTCATTTCATGCAAATTGTATACTATACTTTTTCTACGACCATTTAAATCATAAACAAATCTGTAATATTTTCAATAACACTTTTTATCATAAACTTTCCTACCGTCATGATTCCCATAATATAGATAGATAGATAAGATAATCTTTATTGAAAATAGGTTACCCTAATATAATAAAAATAATAAGTACATTTACGTATAAATAAATAACTATAAAATGCAAACGTACACTAAAAAATGTTAAAGAAATGTTAAAAAACTTATATGCTATCTTATGTTTTGAATATATTCCATTAAATGTTTTTTTAAAATTCTCAATGACGGACTAGATTCAACTATGGATGGTAATTTATTGTATGTATCAAAGCCTTTAAAATACTAATAATTTATGGAACTTCTCTTATTCGTTCTACATACATACAAATTAGAAATGTTTCTTGTGGCCTAATTATGAATATCTAAATTCAAATTGATAAATTCACAGAAGTATGGAGGTGCAAATTATTAAGTATTTTATAAATAAAAATCATTGTCATGTGATACAACCGCATAGAAACTGATAGCCACTGCAATGTTTGTAACATTACTCGAATCTCTGTGTATCTATTCGTTTTCAGAACTATAAGCATTCTGCGATTTTGAAGTTTTTGTAATTTTGATATCTGATTCAAGTTAAAAACATAAATAATAGATGCACAATAGTCAAAATGCGGTTGAATAATTGCATTATATACAGTAATTTTGGTCTGGGTGGATAGATTTTTGGAAATTCTTGCAAAAAAATAAAGTTTTTTGGATATCTTCATACATACAGGGTGGGGCACCGAAAACGAAACAGATCGAATATCTTCAAAACGCATGTGTTCTGAAAAAAATGCAAAAACACGTCGATTTTTAATCCAAGGGGGACATCTTCCTATCATAACTTCAACTGTCATACCTCTCCCCCCTCCCCTTGATCACTATCACCCAAACAATTTGAATAGGGAAAGTAGTGAGTGTGACACATCATTAAAAAGGTAATTTCATAAGGAATTCAGCCAAGTCAATTTTCGCTACCTAACTTCTTATTTTAGCGCCCTCTTGCAGGAAAAACAACTGTTCCGTATTCCAAATTATGATACTTCATTTGCAAGCTAATTTAACATAAATTCGGTGACAATGAATTATGGAATTTTTCTAAGGCAAAAAACAAAATGGCGGCTTCAGAATCGGACCATAATTTCAAATCTTGCCTGCCATTCAGAAGCCGCCATTTTGTTTTTTGCCTCAGAAAAATTCCATAATTCATTGTCACCGAATTTATGTTAAATTAGCTTGCAAATAAAGTATCATAATTTGGAATACGGAATAGTTGTTTTTCCCGTAAGAGGGCGCTAAACTAGTAAGGTAGGTAGCGAAAATTGACATAGCTGAATTCCTTATGAAATTACCTTTTTAATGATGTGTCACACTCACTACTTTTCCTATTCAAATTGTTTGGGTGATAGTGACCAAGGGGATGGGGGAGAGGTATGACAGTTGAAGTTATGATAGAAAGATGTCCCCCTTGGATTAAAAATCGACGTGTTTTTGCATTTTTTTCAGAACACATGCGTTTTGAAGATATTCGATCTGTTTCGTTTTCGGTGCCCCACCCTGAATATAATCGAACTGATTACCAAAGTGTAATACATTATCTAACTGAAACATTCTTAAATAACTATAAAACTAAATGATATATGACGCAATTTAAAATAAAAAAAGGCTTCAAATTCTGAAATAAAAAAACAGTGCCGTATTAAAAAAAAAAGTTGATAAAGGTTCCTCGGAAACGAAAAGTTGTTTTGAAAATATGTGAGCGTCATCTTGTCGAGCTTGAAAAGTGACAATGATAATGTATTTTTAATTTTTCGATATCTACTAAAATAACGTTAGAAATAAGTGTAATCAAATATTGAAATTTTACTTTATTCAAAATATCTCGAAATCCGAAAAAAATACCCCACTTCTGCAAACTGCATATAAAAGGCCAACATTTTTCTGATTTAACCAACATTATCTGCAACCGTTACTGAGATATTATTGCTATCCCATCCTTATCTTGGACACACTGTATACAGGGTGTTTCCTACCTACGGTTCCTAACTGCAGAGGGTGATTTGTTAGGTCATTTCAAGGAGAAAAGTTCCTACGTACATATGTCCGGAGTTGCTTCGTTTCTGAGATACAGGGCGTTGAAATTAAAGAAAAAAAAAACGGTAATTATAAAATATCATAAATATCCTAGAACCGATTTAGTTGAAATTTGGTACATTTATTTGAACTAATAAGGCGCTCATTTAGCCCTAACCAGATTGAAATTATTATGGCCAGTGGCGTCTCAGTGGGCACCACAGCCAACAATATTGTAAAAAAAAGTACGCCACTGACTTTTTTGCATAGATTTTTATTTTGTTAGATGGAACAACTCAAAATACAACTTTTGGGTCTCATGTATTTTCATCATATCTAGCTTCGTTTTCGAGAAAAAACAAAAACATAAAATAAAGACCAAAAATAAAAATATTAACAATTGCGATATTACAGTAAATGAGCAAAATGTCCACCTTCTGATAAAATACACGACCGCATTCGATTTGCCATTGATTGTCTGACATGTTCAAAAATTCCTGGAGTAGTCCTTATTACATTGCAATTGTCAATTATTCGGTTTCTCAAGTCATTCTCATCTAGTACAGGAGTTTTATAAACAAGAGCCTTCAGATGACCACATGAATAGAAATCTAGAGGATTCATATCAGGACTGCGAGCTGGCCAATGTTGAAGTCCTGCACATCCAATCCAGCGATTAAGGTAGGTGATGTCGAGATGCTGACGAGCAAGAACACTAAAATGAGCTGGAGCCCCATCGTGCATAAACCACATGTTGCCTCTTACAAGTATGGGTACTTCTTCTAACAAAATGGGTAAATTATCTCGCAGAAAGTCCGTGTAGGATTCACCTGTTAATCTATCTGTTAAAAAAATGGGCCAATTAGGTAGTCACCAATATTTCCTACCCAAACGTTCAGCGAATATTGATGCTGAAAATGATTTTCTCTAATAGCGTGGGGATTTTCGTCGGCCCAAAAATGGTTATTGTGAAAGTTCATAATAGCATTTCGTGAAAAATTTGCCTCGTCCATAAATAAAATAATTGGTAAAAAATTATTATTGTGTTCCATAATATGAATTAACCACCTGCAAAACATTAATCTTGGATGAAAATCCCGAGGCAGTAGAGCTTGGACCCGCTGTATGTGGTATGGGTATTGGAGGTTTCTTTTTAGAACTTTCCAAACGGTTTTTGGGCTGACTTCAAGCTGCAGTGCAATCTTCCCGGTACTATTTGAAGGATCTTCTTCTATCGCATCAAGTATAGCTTCTTCCAGTTCAGGCGTTGTTACCGTTTCTGGTCTTCCACCACCTGCATTTTTATTGAAACTCCCAGTTTCACATAATCTTGCATGTAGCGTTCTAAATATTTTAGCGAAAGGAATTACTCTGTTAGGATATCTGTCCTGGTAAATTCTTCGTGCTTCTCCCGAAGTTCCATTTGCTAATCCATAAATAAGGTGCATGTCAGCCATTTCAGTGTTAGTATAATTATTCATGATGGAATCGTTGCTAATTGACAAATGTGAATTTTACTGCTATGACAATAATGTTGTCAAAGCGACCTTACCTGCATTTAAGGGCCATTATTCATTATCGCAGGTATGCCTATCGCTATTAAATTATTATGGATGGTGAACAAATTACAACCAATAATCTAAAACAAAAATTAACTTTTTCAATTTGAATTGAAATATGTGTAGGAAAAACCCTACTATCAATGTCAGCTGGTCTCCAATGCAGGTGTTCATGATATGCAATAGAGTGGCTTTAATTTTTTTTTCTCGAAAACGATGCTGGATATGAAGAAAATATAAAAGACCAAAAAGTTGTATTTTCAGTTGCTTAATCTAAAAAAAAATAAAAGTTTACCAAAAAAAGTTAGTGGCTTTTTTTTTACAATATTGTTGGCTGTGGTGCCCACTGAGACGCCACTGGCCCCAATAATTTCAATCTAAATAGGGCTAAATAAGCGCCTTATTAGTTCAAATGAAAGTACCAAATTTCAACCAAATCGGTTCCAGGATACTCATGATATTTTATAATTACCATTTTTTTTCTTTAATTTCAACGCCCTGTATTTCAGAAACGAAGCAACTCCGGACATATGTTAATGGGAACTTTTCTTCCTAAAATGACCTAACGAATCATCACCTGCAGTTAGTAACCGTGGTTAGGAAACACCCTGTATACTGTTCATCATCCCCTATTTATTTTCCGAGTTAGTTCGGAAATGCATGCAAGTGGTACTACATGCACTTCGTCACTGGATGTACGAGTGAAACATGGTACATGGTAAGTAATGGAAAATAAAACGAAGTATTGTCATCCGTTATGGAAAACATTTACAGAATTGCCATACTTGCAGATTAAAATTTGATGTTGCGACATTGAATTTTGAATCCATTTGCATTGTTATCGTTACAATTCATCTAAAAATATGTTGAAACTTTTCAGATGACTACCTGCGATTTCTCTTCAGGTGGTCTTTGATATTGTTCAGGAACAGAAGGCAGATGAACATTTTCATGGCAACATTTTATCTCCTTTCAATTAATCAAATCGCGTTTATAATCTACGTTATTTTTTGGAAACCTGAAGTGCTCGACGTTGTCGCAATGTTACCTGCCGAATTTTTAATAACCAATGTAAGTATTTCAGATTTTGTGATGGGCGTTTTGAAAATAAGCAACTCCGGACATATGTTCATATTTTTTCTTAAAACGATCTAAAGTAAAGTAACTTTTCCGCACGATTTTTCGTTTTGAAAAAGTTTTGTCATAAATAAGATGGACAAAAACACTCGTAGGAAAAATATTGTAACTAACTCTTACGGAAAATGTCTTTTCCGCCCTTAACGCGTCGTTCGTGCAACTGCCGTCGCGTGCGGAAAAGTACTACTTTCCGCACTTGTTGAACTAATTCATTTCACTCTGAATCGATATTTCAGCCCTTTTCGACGATTGTATGCGAAAATGGGGCACCTGAATCTGTCACTATCTGACGGTCTATGACTCCAGCTACATCATAGTTAATGCTGGTAGTTGAAACCATAATAATCAAGAAAAAAAATTGTTTACCAAAATACCAGGAGTAGACCATATTTTTTTTTCGTTCAAAAATAAATACATAAATTTTTGCTGTAATCTTGGAAAGTATATGATTCATCAGGAAAACAACTCAACATGGTGAAAGACAATTCAATTCTCCATAAAAATGATATCTAGTAATTTCTTATGAAATGCTTTTGTTTTCTCAGAAAACGTGATTGAACACCGACATCAAATTTCACGCTAAAGCTTATCCGTCGCTGAACTTTCTGGCGGAACCGAATATTTGATTGGTCACAACTCTGCTAAAAATGATCGGAAAAGGAAAAGGAAAAGTGCATAGTTTCTGAAGACTCCTTCTCTCTCATGCAAACATAATATGCGAGTATTTGCTTATACCTGAAATGTGTTTTGTCTCACTGCACGGAGATGTTTGCGGATGATCCGAAAATCATAAATAATTTAGTAAATATGAAATTATTATACTAAAGCATACCCTCTTCGGACTATATGCAACAATTTTAGAGTAGTGTGACAGATCCCACTTATATATACATGACAAACAAAAAACTTCAGTTTGAATTATAGTTTTGAAAATGTCCATATAGGACGAAACTGCAGTAACTAAAGGTTATAAATATAAAGTGGTACAAAAACATAGAAATTTACTTTTCCCATTTTTCATGATGATCTCCTACCACATAGTAAAGGCTACATCCATCAATTTATTCAAAAAACTTCATTTTACTCCTGTCTCATTTTCCAACTCACCCATAAAACCGGAATTCTCTTCAGTGAATGTTGAAAATAATCGCTTATTGATATCCTGCATATTATGTTTAATAACACTAATGTGAAGTGCAAACTTGATATCTTGATATCTCACATACTTCATTTTTTATGTAGGATGTGTTTGAGCGATTATTTTCAACATTCACTGAAGAAATTGCCGCGATTATGAATTGAAAACTGAGGCAGGAGTAAAACCCAGCTTTTTCTTTGGCATGCATAAGAGAGACTTTTCTCACTAGTCTAAAATCGTTGCATATGCTCCAATTAGGGTACTGATTCCTGCTTCAGTATCATTATTTCATATCAACTAAAATATCTATGACTTTCGGATCTTCCGTAAATATCGTAGAAGGGTTATGTGAAGTGGGGCAAAACACATTTTGGGTACTCAGATACTCACATGTTATATTTGCATGAAGAAGTAGAAGCCTTCAGGAACGATATACACTATTTCTTTTTCTTCTACGATAATTTGTTATGACAAATATAATTTTCGGCCCTGCTGGCAATTGCAGTGGCGGTTTAACGCGATCCTGAAATTCGATATCGGCATTCAATCAGATTTTCTGAGAAAACGAGCGCATTTTGTGAAAAATTTCTTAGTATATTTCAAATCGGTGAAATTGTTTCCTGATAAATCTCATACTTTCCGAAACAACAACAAAAAAAAATATTGTTACGAGTACAGAGTACCAAGTACTTTACTCATTACACATGCTCTCGAGTACAGTACTCCGAGTAAAAGTACTCGAATTCTAAGAGTACTTTTTGAGTACTTTCTCATCAAGTTGTATGTAGCAAGTCCAAAAATAATTGAACAATATACCGACCCATTGGGTTTTCTCTAAGTCTTGCATTATACCTTCACCACTTTTTGCACCCTATAAATAACCATGAACTATCAAATCAATAATGACTTAACTATTTTGTAGCTTTCAATCCATAAAGGATAAAATTACTAATAATAATAAAAACAATAGTTATTTTTGTATCTAGTGCACGAAATGCTCGACTATCTCTACTATTTTTTTTAACTCGGCTGCGCCTCCACCAAAGTATTTCGCGCACGAGATGCAAACACATTTTTTTCTACAAACGTTAAAAGAAAAATAGCCTTATTTAATTATTATTGAACATTCAGAAATAAATGATTTTTTGGATTTTCGCTTGATTGAAGACCGTTAAGTTAGAAATAAATGATTTCTTGAAGTTTTGCTTGATTGAGGAGTATAGGTTAGAATATGAAAATCCCATATAGTTTACATGCAGTGTGCGAAATAGGTATTTTGCATATTACTTCGCGCACGTTGTCATGGTGACGATGAAAAATTAAAAAAAAGTGTCACTTCGCATATTGTTGTCAAGGCGCGAACCTTGTCATTTTTTGTAGACAAAATAATTATTCAGTAATGGCATAACTGGTTGATTCTATTTGCCAGGATTGGCTTCATAATAACTAATTTTGATGATTTATAAAGCCTGTGGAGTTTTAAGGTTGCTGGGCATGCTGGACTGGACAGACAGACCAGGCGCAGACGCGTTGCATAATAAAGTACTCGTAAAAATGTACTCTCATTAGAAGCGCGGGTGCGAAAAAACAAAATTCCGGGCAAAATTTTTGCCAGCAAACTTCAAATTCATGTTCAGTGACTTAAAAAACGTAGAGTGTGAGAAAATTAAAACTATAGCAAAACTTTCCTCGGAACCCCCTTTATTTTCCTAATATGCTTAGCCTATTAGGGCCAGACGCTTTGTCATTTCTTATATAGATTTTCGTCTTCTTTACGTATGCTACATCTTCATTTGTTATATCCAAACCGAGTATTTTGTCTTTCTCAACTGTAATTTATGTCTATATAATTTATAATAATGGAATAACTACAACTTTCCTAGAAACTAAGAAAAAATTCCCATTATATATGAACAATTTGACTAACAACACCTTAATTTAACATTTTAAATTCAAAAGTTCACAAACACTAATAGATGTTATGAAATATATAATGCGATTTTGATTATTATTGTCTTCAATTACAGTCGCAAGACAAAGGTACTTATAGATTAGTAAATTTGTTACATTTCTACATGAGAATTATTGTCATACATAATATGATCTGTGCACATTTTTGCCGAAGCCGAGACTTTCACCCGATATGTACGGGTACGAGTACCGAGTTAGATGTTATATGTTACGAGGGAGCTGGCCCCTTGGCCTAATCCACTGCGACCTTTTCAGATCTATTGTGGAGGCTCCGATTGCTTATAGCACATCATCTAGCTTCGTCCATTTCATCAGACTGAGCAGATTTGATGATGGCCTCTCGAGATAGCTTTCCGCTCTTGGTTTTTCACCTCCAAGTTGTAGAAACAGCACCCTTGCTAGTCCTTCGCACTGGCACATTACATGTATTGCGGTTTCCTCTTCTTCCTGGCAGAACCTGCAAATTGCCTCTTCCGCCAGACCTATAATATTCATATGTCTGTTAAGCCTACAATGGCCTGTCAGCAGACCTACTACTTGTCTGACGATCCTCCTTTTATAGCTGAGGAGTTCCGTCGTGAATTTTGGAGGGCGTCTTTTGATGAACTCCTTGGCCTGTCTCAATCCTGGTCGGGTTTCCCACCACTCTTGAGATTTGTTTTGTACCCACTGTTTGGTGTGGGCTTTAGTGGTGGATTTTGCTACGCCGCAGAAGGGTTCCGGCCCAATGAGCGCTACCGAAGAGCCTTCTCTGGCTAGTGTGTCGGCCCGCTCATTGCCCAGGTGTCCCTCGTGGCCTGGCACCCAAGCTAGGGTCACATTGTTACGACTGCCCAGCTCGGTCAGATTACACAAACAGTCCGAAACCAATCTTGATTCGACTTAGTGGGAACCGATTGCCTTGAGCGCAGCTTGACTGTCGGAGTAGATGGCCACTGTTTTGTTCCTTATCTCTCGTCTCAGTATTTCTCCGACACAGTGTTGTATAGCCGTCACCTCTGCCTGTTGCCTGCAAGGATCTTAATCCTTGGCTTTGCCCCATAAGCTCCAGCGCCGACTCCGTTATCTGTCTTTGACCCGTCTGTATACCAGACCGATCTTGCATTCACGGGTGGCCCATTCTCCCAGTCCTTTCTGTCTGGTATCAGTATTTTTTGAAGTTCTTTTTGAAGCTGTATTTGGGAACCATCGCGTCCGTTGGCATTCCCAATACTGGGTCTGCCCTCAGTTCCTCATGTAGCTTCCGGTAGTCAGCTCCGTGCTTCTGGCTTATTGGAGCTTGACTCTGCATTAGTCTGTGTGTCACGGACCTTGCTTCTCCTTGGACATGTATGTGTAGTAGCAGCCGTAGGAGTTGTTCTCATGGCTCCTGTCACCCTCAGGCATGCCTGCCTTTATATGCCATTTAATAGCCTAATGATCCCCGTCTGCTGTGCTTTTGTCCACCACACCACCGACCCGTAGGTTATCATAGGTCTCACGACCATCGTGTATAACCATAGGGTCATTTTAGGGTTGAGCCCCCAGTTTTCTCCGCACATTCTGCCACACATTCCGAGTGCAATGGTGGCTTTTTGCGCGATTTTTTGGACGTGAGAGTTCCACGTTAGTCTTTGGTCGAAAGTTACTACAAGGTACTTGGCCTCTTCAACAAACGGGATCTCTACATCGTTCAGCATTGGTGGTTTCAGGCCTACCAGTGTTCTTTTATTTGTGAATATTGCCACTGTGGTTTTTTGTGCATTGATGGAGAGTTGTTCTTCTCTGCACCACCTGTCAACGATGTTTAGAGCGCTTTGCATGCGCTCCGAGACTATACTTGGAAATCGTCCTCTCTCGACTATTACCAGGTCGTCTGCGTATCCTAGGCAGTAATGGCCTTCTGCGGACAGTTTTGTAATGAGGCCGTCTACTAGAGTGGCCCACATTAGCGGCAATAATACTCCGCCCTGTGGGCACCCTCTACTGACTTTGACTTCTATGGTTGCCTCACCCAGGGTGGACGTAATGGTCCTATTTTCTAGGCTGGCTTGGATCCATTGACTTATTGTGGGAGGAACTCCTCTCCTTGTCAGTGCATTTGCCAAGGATATAGTGGATACGTTATTGAAAGCTCCTTCTATATCCAGAAAGGTGGCTATTGCTAGTTCTTTGTCTTCAAGTGACTTTAAAAGTAGCCTGGTGAGATCATCCAATGCCAAGTTGGTTGATTTTCCTGGCTGGTATGCGTATTGACGTTCACTCAGGGGTTGAGCCTTGAGAGTGTCGTCTCTGATGTACCTATCTATCAATCTCTCCAGCGTTTTGAGCAGGAAGGACGATAGACTAATTGGCCTGTATGACTTGGGAGTGAAGTCTGAAATCCTGCCTACTTTTGGCAAGAATAGGACCTTCACTCTCTGCCACGCAGTTGGTATATATCTCCAGGCCAAGCAGGCTCTCAGGATTTTGCATAGATGTGATATTAGTACATCCTGCCCTTTTTGTAACAGAGCGGGGTAAATTCCATCCACTCCAGGTGATTTGAAGGGAGAGAATTTGTTTATAGCCCATCTGATTCTATCGGTAGCCAGCTTCCAGTCTGTTTGCGTGGGCCGATTAAGCCTCTTCCTGGAGCCTTCGGCTCCCGTCCAGTCTTTCAGAATCAATGAGCCCGGAAAGTGTGCTTCCGTGAGCATTTCTAGGCTTTTCTCTAATGTTTCTGTGTAGGTTTCATCATGTTTTTTAAGGAACCCAATGTTTGTTGATGATCCATCTTTGGCTAGTACTTTATGGATTCTGGAGCAGGTGGGTGTACGAGTACCGAGTACTTTATATAAAACGTGCTAAGTAACGGGTACAGAGTACCAGAAAAGTAGGGTAACCTGGTTAACAGTGGATCGGGAAATTTTTCAAAGCATATATCTCCGAAAATATAATGCGTATTGTGACCAAAATTAAACCCAAACTACTTTATTTATTATAGTACCAATTTTTGATATCCATTAGGATAACATTTGAACCAAAAATGTACGAATCTCTTGTTATATGAGAACTACAGAATGATCCATTGTGCACCACGATGGTATAGTATTTCCAATATCAATTGCAAAAGACTGTTATATAAGGGGTAATAAATATTTAATATATATGCATAGCTAACGCACGGCACTCATGCCAAATTGAGAAACAAAACATATTTCACCTCCCTCGTACGCAGTCAAACGGAACCGACAAAAGAACCGCCAGAGGAACCTCAGTCCAAGTGTTGTTGAGAAAATTCCAATGCAGATTCAGTCTGGTTATCAGTGGGGTGGGTAGTGGAGTGTGTTGTGTGTTGTAACTAGAAATTGTATTATTCATAAATTCGAATATGGCGTTTTGGAGACCTTGGGCGAATGAAAATAATGAAGTTGCAGAGTGTAGCGAGATTAAAGACAGGTATGAATTTAACAATAAAGATTTAGGTAAACAAACACAAGTTATTTTGAATATGTTCGAATGTTTAAACAAGGAAAATATTCAGCAATCTGATAATGCAATCGTAATAAGAATTGCTGAATTAACTAAAATAAATAAAATTTCCATTTATCGAGTAGTTAAGAAAGGGGTTGCTGAGGATCATTCTCTGAAGCGAAAAACATGTAAAGAAAATCTGAAATCAGTTGACACCGCTACTCAAGATTTTATACGCAGTACAATTTATAGTTTATATAAGGAGAACAGGGTTGCCACATTGCAAGTAATACAGGAAAAGCTAGTAGATTATCCAGAATACACTTATACCAGTTTAGAGACATTGCGTCAGGTTTTGTCGGCATGTGGTTTTAAACACAAAAAATTGAATAAACGGATGGCGATCACCGAATCATCAAGGATAGTTAAATGGCGACAAGATTATTTGCGTCAGATAAAAGACTACAGAAGTTCTAATAGACACATAATTTATCTAGGTGAAACATGGTTTGACAGTCATGATGTAGTAAATTTTGGTTGGGTTGACAGTAGTAAAAATTGCTGTTTGAATGGGCCATGTTCTAGAGGGAAACGCATAATAATAGTCCACGCTGGAAGCAAAGACGGTTTCGTACCTAATGCTTTATTAATATCTGCAAAAAAAATTAAAAACTGTGCTGCCGATTATCATGAAGATATGACTGCAGAATTATTTGAAAAGTGGTTTAATGAACAGCTTTTACCTAACATTCCACCACAGTCAGTAATCGTTATGGACAACGCATCCTATCACTCGCGGCAACTCCATAAGATACCAAATAGTGGCAGTAACAAAGCTCAAATATTAGCATTTATGTCTGAAAAAAATATACCTTTTCCTGCAAGTGATCGTAAAAAAGGCCCAACAAACAAAGAATTGCTTACTGTTATAAAAGGGCTGAAGTTAGAGAAAATGTATTATATTGACAAGCTGTGCCAAGAGCAGGGTCATACTCTTCTCAGACTTCCTCCTTACTATTGCATATTTAACCCTATAGAGTTAATATGGGCAAACGTAAAATCAGAATTACGAAAATGTAATCAGTCTCCAGAACTTAGTAAAGAGGTTGTAGAACTCGTTAAGAAAGTTCTATCCGCAGATCGCCAAGAGCTTTGGAAAAACTGTGTTGAACATGTAATCAAAGAAGAAAATGAGTATGTTTTATTACCCCCTTTACAACCCATTATAATTCAACCAAATGATGACTCTAGTTCAGAAGATTCTGACTGCTATGATGATTTTTGAACTTTGGAATTGAAACGTTTTTTCTTTTTTGTTTTAGTGGCAAATAATTTATTTACCTTTAGGTTTCTGTTTTATTTGTAAATAATTTATTTTCCTTCATCGTTTTGTTTAATTTGCAAAGAATTTATTTTCATTTATGGTTTCTGCTTTGAAATTTCGTTTTCCAAGAAAAAAAAAACGAATGGGATACAAAAAGGGCTCAGTTCACGTCTGGTATCCTGTTTAAACCAAACGCCCTCACAGAATAGGTACGTTTTACTGTACGTTTCATAATAATTTAATATTCAGTTGTAGCAAGTTAACGAGCTTAATAATGATTTTTTTCTAAGTTTCAATTAGGACTACAATTAAGTGTATCTGGCTAAACAACGGCGTATGCATAATGACGTCCAATTTATAATGAATGATTCGATTGCTTTTTATATAATATGATACATTTTGACACGTATTTTTTAAAATAATAAAGTCATAAAATGAGGTATCCCCGCCTATGGCACGTCAAACAAATTTGCCGCTATGAGTTCCGAGCGAGTTTTTATGGTTTGCAATTGATATTGGAAAGACTATACACAGTGGATTGACCTGTGGTTATCAATGGATCATAATACCGCAGATTTCAATTTTAATTTGAAAAAGTAATCACAAGAGAGACGGGTGCTTCAACGTTATATTAAACATATTTACTGTGTAAATATAAAACAAAACTTGAAAAATATCACTAATCTTTGACTGAAAACTAAAAACACTTCGTGACTTCAAAGTAACAAATAATAAAACGAACCACTGTTCTAAATAAAAAAAAATATCAACATTTATTATTTAACGCATATTTAAGAGCCTCTTTGTTGATCCACAATTCAACGGCTTTGGAAGGATGATCGAGTGTGTACCACATGTAAGTGATCCACTGTGGACCTCGCTGTTAACCTATTTTCAAACAATAATTTTGACAAAATTAGGTAAAAGAAAGTAGAAAGCAGACAAATACAATATATGTATTTGAAACTACTACCCAAGTATTGTTTCTGAAAATATTTTATTTACAACATTATGAAAAAAATTGTACTTACGTGGAATACAGAAAAAAAAAACAAAATATAAATTCAACTGAAACACGTGCAATTCTCACGGCAGCTTCTCAAACACCGAGCTCAATCAACGACACACTAAAACTCAACAATGTTGCCAACCCCTGCACATTTTCATTAGATAGTTCAAATAATAGCCACCTGATTCAGTGTGTACCACTGATCCACTGTTAACCAGGTTACCCTACTCAAGAGTACAGTATTCAGGAATTTGTACTGAGTACTTTCCAGCTCTGCTTGTGGCTTACATTTGTCTGTGGTTACTGTACTATTAATTAATTTTTCAGCTACAGATTCTCATGATATGTATTATGAAATCCAAATCTCTACATCAGGAAGGAATTAACCGTGTCAATATCGTTTTGGAATACAGCAAACAAAAGAGCAAACAACTGAAGAGCCGTATTGATTTCGAATCTCGTATCAGCAAATTTCAGATGAATATTTGTATCGTCGTGTTAATCATCAACAATATCCTATTTGCATGGAGAGGAGGAGATAGCAAGCATTTCTTTCCGCTGTTGATCATGGAAAACTTTCGGAAAGGGGTTATCATCAAAATAATATTCTTCGTTTTTTTAAGTTACATTAATTTTTGGTCCGTTACTGTATTCAATACCAGTAAATATGGATGTGTTCATATTTATTTCCAATTGTTGATTCTGGAGGAGAATTTGGAAAAACTCAACTGCAAATATACAGAAAATGAGAACTATCAGTTGCATAACAATCAGTATCAGAAAATGATTAAAAGAAAATTGATGAGCTGCTGGGAACACTATTTGAAAATAAGAAGGTCAGTAAAAATTTTACATTGCTTGAGCACCATTAATTTTTATCCATAATGTTATCTAAGTACGTAGTCAAACTCGAAGGGGTGATTCTTTGAGTGATTCTAAAACAAAAAGTTCATATAAACATAGGTCCGATAATGCTTCATTTTCAAGATACAGGGTGTCAACATTTTTGAATGAAATCGGTTTTTTGAAAATATCTTAAAAATCCTTGACATGATTTTTTGGGTTTATGACCTTCCACAATCTGAAAATGAAAAAATTTCAATCCAGAGAAATCTGTACAAGTGTAGAAGGGCAAATTAATTAATTTGCCCGATAAGTTCATGCGTTCACAAGACTGCTGTCTTGAAAGAAATTAATTTTTGTCAGTAACGTACCCTACACTGAATTTGCCTATCTGAAAAAATGAGATCGAATTAACAAAGAATACTTCTCTTTTTTGAAAATTGTTGACGTTTCGGAGGCTGTATCTGCCTCCGTTATCAAAACTTCTTGGAAAGACGCTGAAGAAACTGAATTTGAATTGCGGTTTTAGAAAAAGATCTTTCTATGACAGAGTCAAATGAAATCTGTCATACATTCTTTTGATTGATATTTGGTATCTTAATATATAGGGTGTTCGGTATGGAATGGAATAATACCAAAATTTTATTGAGAGAATCAAATCAAGAAAAAAGAAAGTTAAAGGAAACTGCGTGCATTCTTTTATCGAACAACTGCCTCCCAATCAATTCCATCAAAATGGACCGCACCTGGTTACCTCTCCTCAGAGATGAAATAAGAACTGATAGAATGGTGATTGATTGATACCGAACACCCTATGTATCAAGATACCAAATGTCAATCAAAAGAATGTATGACAGATTTCATTTGACTCTGTCAAAGAAAGATCTTATTTCCAAAACCGCAATTCAAATTCAGTTTCTTCAGCGTCTTTCCAAGAAGTTTTGATAACGGAGGCAGATAAAGCCTCCGAAACGTCAACAATTTTCAAAAAAAGAGAAGTATTCTTTGTTAATTTGATCTCATTTTTTCAGATAGGCAAATTCAGTCTAGGGTACGTTACTGACAAAACTTAATTTCTTTCAAGACAGCAGTCTTGTGAACGCACAGATTTCTTTGGATTAAAATTTTTTCATTTTCAGATTGTGGAAGGTCATAAACGCAAAAAATCATGTCAAGAATTGGATTTCCTCCACAAAATCAAACTTTCAATCAATATCTTAAAAATCCTTCAACCGATCTGGATGAAATTTGGCAGTATCATTACAGGTCTATTAAGGGGCTAATTTAACCCTAACTATATCAGAATCTCATATCCAGTGGCGTCCTGGAAGGCATCTCAACCAATACTTTTGACAGAAAAAATGCACGTCACTGTTTTTTTGCAGTTTTTTTATTTGTTTCACTTAAGCAACTGAAACTACAATTTTTTCATATCAAGAATTTTTTCGTGTTCTGCTTTGTTTTCATTCAGAAAAGATATAAAAATCATTTTATAGCTTGTCCCTGGGAAAACATAATAAAGTAATGGAACTACAACAAGTGTATTTGCTTGTTTTAATTTTCATAAAAAAAAATTCAGACTAGAATAGACTTTTGATATGTAAAAAACTTTTTTATGATTTAGTAGTTACCATTTTTCATTATGTTTTCCCAGAGACATGCTATAAAGTGGTTTTAATGTGTTTTCTCAAAAACAAAGCAGAATATGGAAAAAGTTCTGGAAAAAAAAATTATTTAGTCTCTCAATTCGAAACAAAGACAAAAACTGCAAAAAAAAACAGTGGCGCACATTTTTTCTGTACGGTGCCTTCCGGTACGCCAATGGATATGATAATTTTGATCCAGTTAGGGTTAAACTAACCTCCTACCACCCTAAATATCACTGCCGAAATTCAACAAAATCGGTTGAAGGATTTTTAAGATATTTAAGGAGAAAATGTATTCTTTTAAAAATGTTGACACCGTGTATCTTGAAAACGAAGCATTATCGGACAAAGAGAAAGCAAAATAAATGGGATTCCGACCGTTTTGGGCGCCAAAAAATTACGCCGAAAAAAATATCGAATAGGGGTGGTCGGATTTCCTCTTTTTCGGAAAAATTGTGAAAACTTGCCAAATTACAATTCGAAAAATCCGCAATATAGTGAAAAACATGGGACTATCGTATGATTCAACAAAAGTATATACTGTGATGAATTATCACAATTTCACTTTCCACATAAATCAATTTATTTGAAAGTGTATAATAACAATACGTTCATTTATTTCAACACTAATTATACAGTGGGACCCCCACTCAATACCGGAGAACCCTTATAAAACCTATATTTTTCAACTGATTGGAATGATTTTTTTTCATTTGGTAGACATTCAAAAAGTCTACTAGGACACCAAATTTCATGGATAAATTCCATTTCCAAGGTCTAATAATCTGATTTTTCAAGGTCAAAAATATAAAAAAATTACTAGCGATTTTTTTTTAAATTTTAACTACATCACTAGATTTGCGACATTTTCAAATGGTTCATTTGTAAATTACATTGAAATGCGTCAATCAATAAAATAGCTATAAGAGATTGGAAATTGAAAAATATGCAGTTTAATCAACCCACCATTTCAATTTCATAACTTTTATCAGAACTTTGACTACACCACTGGATTCAGGGAGTCTCGAAATATCACTGACTGTAATTTCATAGAAATCTGTTGGTAAATAAAAAAATCAAAAATTATGATGTAAAATGGAAATTTTCCTGAAATTCCATTCACATATTTTTCAAATTTTATTATCTTATTATTTCCTTATTAATGAATATATTTCGATGAAACTATGACCAATGATATATCGAGACCTCCTGAAGACAGTGGTGTATTCCGAATTTTGATAAAAATTCTTGAATTGGATTGGTGGGTTGATTTAAGTGAATATTATTCTCTCATAACTTTTTTAATGATTGATTCATTCCAACGTAATCTACAATTAAATCTTTTGAATATGTCGCGAATCCAGTGGTGTAGTCAAATTAGTTCTAAAAAAATCACTAGTAATTTTTTTAGATTTTTGACCTCAAAAAATCGGATTAGTCCTAGTAGACTTTTTGAATGTTTACCAGATGAAAAAAAAATCATTCCAATCGGTTGGAAAATGTAGATTTTATACGGGTGCTCCGTTCTTAATTGCGTCACACTGTAGGTGATTTATATCACATTCACTGGACTATTATCCTACATCCGACATCTAGAAATTTAATTTTCTGGGCAGCTCCACATTTTTCTAGATGTCTTCGAGTCACTGTTAGAGATCCCGCTGACAGAGTCGATTACTCATAACGATTGGAATGCCTTAGACCAGGATCCCACGCCTATTTTAAAAATGATTATAAACAGACTGAATCTTCCTGAGTAGCCTAATTTTGCCGAGACGCCTAACTTTTTCCTCTACGAAATTTCTCGATGGTGGTAGCTAATAAACTGTGCAAGCGCCAATCATGTCGATTTGGTGATGCAAAAAGTCATTAATAACAGTTAGTTTTTTGGTTGAACCTCGAGATAATTCGCCAAAGTACTCGCAAAAACTGACCTACAAAATGGATGATGCATGGGACTGAAGAGTCCCCCACTGCCAACATGTACCAATGACGTGGTCATAAGAAATCATCAGTACCCAGTGGATTTTTCGGTGACACGTCAGAATAATATTTTCAATTAATTTTATTTGTAAAAATAACACAACAAAATATCATTCCACTAAATTTAACATAGGAAAGAATAACATTTAGATGAAATAACATTATTAATAAATAACATTAGGAGAAAATATCACTTTTACAATTATTATCGGAAAGAAATACTAATGATTGGAAACATCATACCACTGTCACAATAGAACGATTCGGGATAGTAGTGAAAATTAATATTACTCATGAAGTAAGGTTAGGTTAGGTTTGGGATCATTATTTGATAATTACCTATTGTTCCTTTTTTTATACATTCAGAACAGCCTGATACTGGTTTTGGGCTATGTATACAGTGTGGTATTCATTAAAAAGTGAAGTAAAATGAAATAAGTAGTTCATCTTCTGTTGTTTGTATAATATCAAGACATGTTCAAATATAAGTAATATTAGTTTTATTAGTTATTTTAGAACAAAATTATTCTGAGAAATGTTGTTATGATTAAATGTTTTTATTGTACTATGATATATTTTTTTAATGTTATTATTGTATGTGTTATTTATGACGTGATATTTTGTATCTATGTTATTCGGACGTGGAACCGATTTTTCTACCGTTGCTTGATTTATATTTGTATAAATAAATAGTCACATTGTCCTAGGTAGGTTTTCCCAGTCCTAAATGCAAAAGCCGTAGTATACAGGGTGCTCCATTATGTTGATGAAGACCCACATTTTTCTTTTAAATGTGTAGATTCTAGCAGTTTGTTTTCTATTTATAACGGATTGGATGAAAATCAAAATTGATGTTGAAAAGGGGAACATTCTCCATGAAAATTGAAGGGTACAGGGGAAAAACAGGCTAAGTCCATGCGGTTCAGGAAAAGAATCGGCTAAGTCACGTCGACGTCTATATCGGGATACGACACTCAGGATCGGCAGTCGAGTTCCAACCTGTTCGAACAACAAAGGGTTCAATAATTCAACTTTTAGGGATGCTGCCAATATCTGCCGAAAAATATGCTGACCTCCAGTGCCTAAAACAGTTTTGTAGGCCCATAGCGCACGACTATTTTGAAAATATTCCACGTCGTCGAACTAAAAAATAAATTCAATTACATTGTTCACATCAAACATTTCTTTAAATTTACTTTGTAACAAAATGTGTGATAATATTATTTATGAATTAACTTACCTGATAATCAGCATATAAACGAAATTGGCCCGATCTGCGAGTAATATTGTGGGGAAAAAAAGCTAAGCCAGGGTTTTATTGTCATATTTTCCAAAAATTAGTGCGTTGGTGATATTTTTTTTTTTTATTACGCATGAGCGTACACACGTTAAACCTTTTGACAAGTCAACATACCCGAATAGTTCATCAATCTACCAGCACATGTCCTCACAAAAGTGAATATAACCTTAAAAATGCCTCTAGATCGAATGTAAGAAAAAGTGACTTAGCCGATTTTTTCCCTGTACCCATAAATAAAAAAATAAAAAATGTGATATATTTTTAATATCTAAAAGAAAACAACTACTTCCCCGGCACAAGCCACGCTGGACATTGAACTACATCTGATAGATATTGTGAAAAGACTCTAACTGAACAAGAAAGAAAAAATCTGAAAGTGAAAATTCGCATTTTCATTCAGATAACTGATTTTTTTTATTCTCTCTAGTGTTCATTGAAAAAATCATCAAATAAATTAGATAAGGAGGATGTTATTAAAAAAATATCATTGACAGAAATCGTTCATTTCATTGAAGCAAGGTTCGCTTCTCTCGCATTTAATCCCCAATACATTTTGATCGACGAAAATCTATTTCGCTTTGCCAAGCTCTTTAGGAGGATTGATATAGGATTGGAATAAAACAGGCTCTTCAGAAGCATACACATCAGGGATGGATATGAGGAAAATATTTCTTCTGCGGTGAAAATTATTTTTTGACAGACCTGTCATGAGCATTTTGATTTTAGTTCGAAAATATGAATAGGACATTCATAAAATCTGTTGTGGAATCATCTGCGACAGAAAGACAAACTTTAGTGGCTATTTTCCATGGTTCAAGAGAACCTCTTGGGAGGTATTCATGTTGAACGATGGAAAATAGCGACTAAAGTTTGTCCTTCAGTCGCAGATGATTCCACAACACATTTTATAAATGTCCTAATCATATTTTCGAACCAAAATCAAAATTGATATTGCAGTGTTAATCTATTTCTGTGAACAGTTTCTTGCCATGCTGTAATACAACACCTTTTGTGACATATTATTTTCATTCAAATGAAGGGACACATTATCTCAAAATTAGATGCGAAACGGTTATTTCGAATAAAGTTCAATTTTGAATTAGAGCACGCGAATCAAATCTATGCATAATGCCCAGAATAGCACAAATTGAATTTTTGACACCCTGTAGCTCGGAAACTGGTCTGTAAATTAGACTGCATAATAAGAATACACAATCAACAGGATCTACAACATATCAAATGTTGAGCAGAATTAGCCGAAAACCATTTTACGCATTAAATGTGCGGGGTCCTTCTCCATTACCAAACAATTAATAATACTCTACTCTCTAGACTATTTCCTTCCAAATCGGTAGGTCACTCAGAGCTTGATAAATTCGTTATTTTGAATAATTCTTGTATAGGACTAGCGACACATACCCGTTTTTTTTTGTAGAACACTGTATTATTTAGGTGAAGAATATACTAGCCTCTCATGTGTTATCATTGTCCTACAGTTACTAATATTTTTTTTACCATGGAATTAACAATTTCGGAGCGTAGGACTGGGAACACCTACCATTCAATTTGTAGGACAATATGACCATTCATTTATACAAATATTAGATGTTAGATGTTAGATGTTACAAGGGAGCTGGCCCCTTGGCCTAATCCACTGCGACCTTTTCAGATCTATTGTGGAGGCTCCGATTGCTTATAGCACATCATCTAGCTTCGTCCATTTCATCAGACTGAGCAAATTTGATAATGGCCTTTCGAGATAGCTTTCCGCTCTTGGCTTTTCATCTCCAAGTTGTAGAAACCGCACCCTTGCTAGTCCTTCGCACTGGCACATTACATGTATTGCGGTTTCCTCTTCTTCCTGGCAGAACCTGCAGATTGCTTCTTCCGCCAGACCTATAATATTCATACGTCTGTTAAGCCTACAATGGCCTGTCAGCAGACTTACTACTTGTCTGACGATCCTCCTTTTATAACTGAGGAGTTCCGTCGTGAATTTTGGTGAGCGTCTTTTGATGAACTCCTTGGCCTGTCTCAATCCTGGTCGGGTTTCCCACCACTCTTGAGATTTGTTTTGTACCCACTGTTTGGTGTGGGCTTTTGTGGTGGATTTTGCTACGCCGCAGAAGGGTTCCAGCCCAATGAGCGCTGCTGAAGAGCCTTCTCTGGCTAGTGTGTCGGCCCGCTCATTGCCCAGGTGTCCCCCGTGGCCTGGCACCCAAGCTAGGGTCACACTGTTACGACTACCCAGCTCGGTCAGATCACACAAACAGTCCCAAACCAGTCTTGATTTGACTTGGTGGGAACCGATTGCCTTGAGCGCAGCTTGACTGTCGGAGTAGATGGCCACTGTTTTGTTCCTTATCTCTCGTCTCAGTATTTCTCCGACACAGTGTTGTATAGCCGTTACCTCTGCCTGAAACACTGTGGCGTATTTTCCAAGGCTAAGCTGGATGTTAATCCTTGGCTTTGCCCCGTAAACTCCAGCGCCGACTCCGTTATCTGTCTTTGACCCGTCTGTATACCTGACTGATCTTGCATTCACGGGTGGTCCATTCTCCCAGTCCTTTCTGTCTGGTATCAGTATTTTGAAGTTCTTTTTGAAGCTGTATTTGGGAACCATCACGTCCGTTGGCATTCCCATTACTGGGTCTGCCCTCAGTTCCTCATGTAGCTTCCGGTAGTCAGCTCCGTGCTTCTGGCTTATTGGAGCTTGACCCTGCATTAGTCTGTGTGTCACGGACCTTGCTTCTCCTTGGACGTGTATGTGTAGTGGTGGCAGGTCCAGTATGACCTCCATAGCAGCCGTAGGAGTTGTACTCATGGCTCCTGTCACCCTTAGGCATGCCTGCCTCTGGATGCCATTCAATAGCCTAATGATCCCCGTCTGCTGTGCTTTTGTCCACCACACCACCGACCCGTAGGTTATCATAGGTCTCACGACCATCGTGTATAACCATAGGGTCATTTTAGGGTTGAGCCCCCAGTTTTTTCCGCACATTCTGCCACACATTCCGAGTGCAATGGTGGCTTCATGCGCGATTTTTTGGACGTGAGAGTTCCACGTTAGTCTTTGGTCGAAAGTTACTCCAAGGTACTTGGCCTCTTTAACAAACGGGATCTCTACATCGTTCAGCATTGGTGGTTTCAGGCATACCAGTGTTCTTTTATTTGTGAATATTGCCACTGTGGTTTTTTGTGCATTGATGGAGAGTTGCTCTTCTCTGCACCACCTGTCAACGATGTTTAGAGCGCTTTGCATTCGCTCCGAGACTATACTTGGAAATCGTCCTCTCTCGACTATTACCAGGTCGTCTGCGTATCCTAGGCAGTAATGACCTTCTGCGGACAGTTTTGTAATAAGGCCGTCTACTAGAGTGGCCCACATTAGCGGCGATAGCACTCCGCCCTGTGGGCATCCTCTATTGACTTTGGCTTCTATGGTTGCCTCGCCCAGGGTGAACGTAATGGTCCTATTTTCTAGGCTGGCTTGGATCCATTGACTTATTGTGGGAGGAACTCCTCTCCTAGTCAGTGCATTTGTCAAGGATATAGTGGATACGTTATTGAAAGCTCCTTCTATATCCAGAAAGTTGGCTATTGCTAGTTCTTTGTCTTCAAGTGACTTTGAAAGTAGCCTGGTGAGATCATCCAATGCCAAGTCGGTTGATCTTCCTGGTTGGTATGCGTATTGACGTTCACTCAGGGGTTGAGCCTTGAGAGTGTCGTCTCTGATGTACCTATCTATCAATCTCTCCAGCGTTTTGAGCAGGAAGGGCGATAGACTAATTAGTCTGTATGACTTGGGAGTGAAGTCTGTAATCCTGCCTACTTTTGGCAAGAATAGGACCTTCACTCTCTGCCACGCAGTTGGTGTATATCCCCAGGCCAAGCAGGCTCTCAGGATTTTGCATAGATGTGGTATTAGTACATCCTGCCCTTTTTGTAACAGAGCGGGGTAAATTCCATCCACTCCAGGTGATTTGAAGGGATAGAATTTGTTTATAGCCCATCTGATTCTATCGGTAGCCAGCTTCCAGTCTGTTTGCGTGGGCCGATTAGGCCTCTTCCTGGAGCCTTCGGCTCCCGTCCAGTCTTTCAGAATCAATGAGCCCGGAAAGTGTGCTTCCGTGAGCATTTCTAGGCTTTTCTCTAATGTTTTCTGTGTAGGTTTCATCATGGTTTTTAAGGAACCCAATTTTTTTTGAGGTCAAACCGCATCTGCCTGTGATCGGAGCACGATGGCTCACTCGACACATGCCAGTTACTTATGATATCACTTGTCTTACCAGCGCATAGAGTCAAATCCAGAACTTCGCGGCGGACCGACGTGACGAAAGTTGGTTCTTTGCCTTTGTTGGCTACTACTAAACCTTCACTTGAGATAAATTCTATTAAAGACTCACCTCTTTTGTTGATGTTGGTGCTCCCCCAGCTGGTATGGTGTGCGTTCGCATCACATCTTATGATTAGGTGTAGGTCCCTCTCCTCACAGTAGGCTATTATGTCGCTCAGCTTCTGCGGCGGAAAGTTCTTCTCCTCCCCTTGGAAGTAGGCGGAACATATCACCCATTTCTTCAGTTTTTCTTTCGTAGGTACAGTAAGCGTGGCTGTAGCAATATCCGCGGTGCATAGCACCGGTATAAGTGTACAATTGACTTTACTGCTGTTGTATACTATGCATGCCCGTGGTCTTTCTATAGACTCTGTGTATAGTACCGTGCCTTGTTGTGGTTTGAGGCCAATGACCCTCTTACCACTCAACCAGGGTTCCCGCAGGAGGGCTGCGTGGAGTCCTTCTTTTTCGAATCTCCTGCATAACACAGCCGAAGCGGCTTTTGCATGCTGGAGGTTCACCTGCAGGATCTTGATTTGCTCGTTTAGGAGTTCGAATCGTCAGATTCAGCCCCTCCAGTGGCCGCCCCTTCGTCCATCGGTTCAATCCGCTCTTGGGTGGTGGGCCTTAGGAGCGGACTGACTTCATTTGGAGGTAGGGGTGGGGCGCTACCGGATGTGGCCTTGACGATCCTCCCGCCTTTTTTGACTGGGGCTCTCTCGGTGGTGTTTTGGCCTTTTGAGAGAGCCTTTTTGGCCTTTTGCGAGCTAGATGTGGACGGGGTTTCCCCTTTGTCCGCGTCCTGCTCTACTGTCTTGTGCCCCGGGTCTTTGAGGCGGAATTTTATTCTCCCTATTCCAAAGAAGGGGCACATGTCCAGTTTTTGGAGTTCTTCCAAGGACTTTTTGTCCATTGAGAACACCCAAATCTGCCCTGTCTTTGTAGGGGTCTTACCCCATACCGTTCAGAGCTTTGTGTTCAGGCCGCGGGTGAGAATCCTTTCGACCTCGAGCTTCTTAGCTTCTTCCCATCCTCGTCATTGACATGGACAGTGCAGGCGTAGGGCTTCGGGATCTCGTCCTCCCCCACCGCCCTGAGGGTTGCTCCCTCCCAAGGCGTAAGGGTTGGTACGATGCCTCTCAGCCACCGCGCACTGGCTCCGTCCGCGCACGCCATGACGAGGAATCCCGACCTAAAAGTGCACTTGGTTAAGCGCACCTGTGTTTCCTCCAAGGGGATTTCCTCATAGGCCAAGATGATGGAGCGTTGGACAGCCTTTAGCTTTTCCGGCTCCATCAGGGTTTCTGGGTAGCCCGCACATATCACGGCCACCTTCTCGCAGGTGAGTGCCTCTTTGACCGGTGGTGTGCTGCCTTCAGACCTAGATCTCTTTTGGGCCTCAGCTTTGCTCTGTTGGCTGCTGGTATTGGCCTCCTTAGTGACCGTAGGTTTTGGTTTTGGAGCAGTTGACTGCTCCCTGTTGGTAAATTTGGTGAAGTTGTCCTTGATTACCAACCTTTTGGCCTGTGTGTAATCATGACCTTTCTTCACCAGATCTTTGAGCCTCTTTTTGGAGGCTCCAGACAGTCGGGCTTGTATGACCTCTTCGTCTGTCATTAGGTCAACCTCTTTTAGAGAGTTGACCCTACAGCTCGTTTTCGGCTTTGGTAGAGTTCCCGCCTTTGCAGCTTCGGAACTCTCCTGCCCTTGAGCTGGAGTTTGTTGTGGTCCGATATCTGTCCCACGAGTAGCTAGGGAATTGTGTGTCCACCCGACCAGAGCCCCGCATGGCCGGGTAAGGCTAGATACAATAGGGTGTCGCCCAGTGCCCTAAGGGGAACGTTAGCGACCGCACTTTCAACCCTGCGGCCATGCAGCCCTGGCACGTTGCCTTTCACCTTGGCTGGAATATACAAATATTAACCATGCAACGGTAAAAAAATCCGCTGGTTACTAATGATTTCTTATGACCACGTCATTGGTGGTACATGTTGGGAGTGGGGGACTCTTCAGTTCTACCATCCAATTTTGTAGGACAAACGTTTTTTTGGTTACTTTGGCGAATTATCTCGAGGTTCAACTAAAAAACTAACCGTTATCAATGACTTTTTTGCACTCACCAAATCGACATGATTGACGCCTGCGCAGTTTATCAGCTACCACTATCGAGAAATTTCGTAGAGGAAAAAGTTGGGCTTCTCGGCAAAATGAAGCTACTCAGGAAGATTCAGTCTGTTTATAATCATTTTTGAAAATAGGCGCGGGATCCTGGTCTAAGGCATTCCAATCGTTATGAGTAATCGACTCTGTCAGCTAACGGCCCGCGGGATCTCTAACAGCGACTCGAAGACATCTAGATGTGGGAAAAATGTGGAGCTGTCCAGAAAATTAAATTTCTGGATATCGGAAATTCGCATTGCATAGTGAAGATAAATGATAGGATAATAGTCCAGTCAATGTGATATAAATCACCTACAGTGTGACGTAGAGGAAAAAGTTGGGCGTCTCCGCAAAATGAAGTTACTCAGGAAGATTCAGTCTGTTATTAATCATTTTTGGAAATAGGCGTGGGATCCTGATCCATCTGCTCGGTCCACAACTAGCTGTCTATGTCCCTCTGATAGCTACATAGAGAACGAATAGGAATTCGAAAAAATATCCGATTTTTAATACACTATGTTTTCCGTCACTTTTGACAGTGGGCAAATGGATTTCTTTGTCAAATTTCTTCATTGTTTCCTTTTTTTTCATAAGTATATTTTTTTCAGATTGAAATCATTAGTTAATGAAGTAGCATATTGGACAACTTATGCAGCATGTATCGCTTGTATATTATTGCTAGGATCCATATGTGTCTATTTTTTGGTAAGTTTTTCATCAAAATTTATTCAAGACGAGTTAATTATTTTTTGAAAAAATTGTGTTTTTGTCAAAACAGCTTGGTGGACATCCTTCAGAAAATCCTGGAATGGTTTTTACTGTCGTTTTGTTAATGGCAACTCTTATATCGATATCAGAAAATGGACAATTTATGAAAAATGAGGTAGGTTATAGTAAATATTATTCCGATTAAATTCAATTCCATATAATCCAGTACGATTGGGTTTTGAGACGAGGATCGATTGTAGCACCACCAAACTTGGTGTGCCAGTTGTTGGAACCATGAAAAACAATAATAAAAAAAAATTTATCAAAATTCCAGGGGTGGAACATTTTTTTTTTTCGTTTAAAAATATATAATTAGACTTTTGCTGTAATCTTGGAAAATATATGATTTATCGGAAAAACAACTCAACAGGGTGAAAAACAATTCAATTTTCCACAAAAACTATTTCTAGTAATTTCTTATGAAATGCGCTCGTTTTCCCAGAAAACATGATTGAACACCGACATCAAATTTCAGGTTTACGCTTATACGCCACTGAAAGTTCTGGCGGAGCCGAATATTTTATTGATCATAACTCTGCTAAAACTGATCGGAGAAGGTAAACGAAAAGTTCATATCGTTTCTGAAGACTCCTACCTTCCCATGCAAATATAATATGCGAATATTACGAGTACTTAAAATGTGATTTGTCGCACTTGACGGAGATGTTTGCGGATAATCCGAAAATCATGAATAAATTAGTGAATATGGAATTATTATACTGTACCAACAACTCATACCCTCTTTGGACAATATGCAACAATTTTAAAGTAGTGTAGCAGGTCCCATTTATGCATGCCAAAAACGGAATTCTTTTCAGTATCCTGCGTATGTGTTTGATAACACTTTTGTGAAGAGCAAACCTCAAGCTTGAAATTCACATACTTGCTTTTTTATGTGTATGTGTATGTGTATGATATATATACAGTGACCGCCAAAAAGTAAGTACCGTATGGGAAAAAAGTTTATTATTAGAGTATTGAAAAAGAGATTCTTGGGAAAAGTTTGTGCATGTCCGATAACCCAAAAATCGATTTTGACACATGTCACGTGATCGCTGGTATGGCAGCAAATTGAAAAAAATTACTATGAGTAGTCAAAAAGTCGGATAAAATAGCAAGATATCGAAAAAAGTTAATTGAAAAAGTTGCTTAGAATTCAATTTTATACATATATACAAAGTTTGAGAAAATTAGGTGGGAATATTGAAAACAGCAAATTTTTTTTAATAGTTTTCTAGCTGTAGAAAAATATCAAATTATTTTCTTATGAATTGCTTGACCATACTGAAATATTTGTATTCCGATGAAAATAACGAAACTTTCTCATTTTCTCTACACTAGAGAGCACTAAATTGAAAAAATTGAATTTTGTCAAAACCCTTGCTGTTACATTGGTTCGTATCTAATAGATATATCACAATTCCACTATTATTGCGATGATAGGGAAATCTAAAACTATCGTGTTTTTCAGATTATAATCAATTTTTGATGATAATCGTGCACGAACGTTTCACTTCGCACATAATCGTAAAAATAGTGCGTCAAATTAAAGAGGCTAGAGTTTTCAACATTGCATGCGAAGTGAAACGCTCTGGCACGATTATCATCGAAACTCGATTATAATCTGAAAAACATCATGTTTCTGGAGTGTCATGTCATCACAATGGTTGTGGAATTCTGATATAACTGTTAGATACGAACCAATGTAACAGCCAGGGTTTTAACAAAATCCAATTTTTTAAATTTAGTGCTCACTGGTGTAGAGAAAATGAGAAAGTTTTGTCATTATCATTGAAATACAAATGTTTCAGTATGGTCAAGCTATTCATATGATGATAATTTGATATTTTTATACCGCTATGAAAATATTTAAAAAAAAATTATATTTTCAATTTTCTCTCTTTATTCAAACTTCGTATATGTATATAAAACTTAATTCTAAGCAACTTTTTCAAATAACTTTTTTTGATATCTTGCCATTTTACCCCACTTTTTGCGTTTTCATAGTAATTTTTTTCAGTTTGCCGCCATACCAGCGATCACGTGACATGTGTCAAAATCGATTTTTAGGTTATCGGACATGCACAAACTTTTCCCAAGAATCTTTTTTCCAATACTCTAATAATAAACTTTTTTTCCATATGGTACATACTTTTTGGCGGTCACTGTATATGGTGTGTAGGATGTATATTTTCAACATTTATTGAAGAAACTGCCGGGATTACGGGCGAGTTGAAAACTGAGGCAGAAGTAAAACCCAGTTTTTTCTTTGGCATGTATAAGTGAAGCCTTGTCTCACTAGTCTAAAATCGTTGCATATGGTCCAAAGAGGGTACTGATTCCTGATGCTTCAGTATAATTATTTCATGTCAACTGAAATATCCATGATTTTCGGATCCTCCGTAAATATCGTAGAAGGGTTATGTGAAGTGGGACAAAACACATTTTAGTTATTCAGATACTCACATATTATATTTGCATGAGTAGTAAATGTATGACAAATCCTGAAATTTGAAATCGGAATTCAATCAAGTTTTCTGAGAAAACGAGTGCATTTTGTGAGAAATTACTGAATATACTTCTTGTGGAGAATTGAACTATCTTTCGCCTTGTTGAAATTGTTTCTCAATGAATCTTATACTTTCCGAAACAACAGAAAAAAAAATCATAATTTTTTTTAAATGAAAATATGTTTGGGTTCCACCCCTGATATTTTGGTAAACAATGTTTTTTCTAACAGTACTTGATGTCAAGTAGTCATTTGCCGAGTTTCAAAGTGCTACGATTCATTTTTCACTTGTGGCTTACATTTGTCTGTGGTTACTGTTCTAGATTCAATTCAATATTTTGTATCGACTAAGTAAATGACGTTCATATTATCAATTTAATAAAAAAATATACGCATCTTGAATATTGTTCTCTGGTGTAAATAGTTATTTATGCAGCACGTGCAAAAAGTAGGTGTTTATTGCACTCGACGTGAAATTGTCCGACGAGGCCGAGTTGGACAACACGTCGAGTGCAATAAACTCTTTTTGCACGAGTTACATACAATATTTTTTCTACGTTCATGCAAAAACCAGAAAATGTTTCATTTAGGTGGCACTAAACTGTAAGGAAGACATTGTTTGTTTAAATCTATCTGCTAAAAGTAATTCAAAAACATTTTGTGTAATTCAGTTGATATTCGAAGGAAATAATTTTATTTTTAACAAATTGCATTTTCTAGTAATTTCATTGTCCATTATGTAATGAATATGATGAAACATGCTACTATTTAAAGTTTATGTCTGTCATAATGACAGAACGCTATAGTAGAATGACAGATGAGTGCAATAAAGTCTTTATTGCACTCAGTGCAATAAAGTACCAGTTTTTCCACCAAATATAGTTCAATAAAGTTTTGTTTTTTGCATGAACGTAGAAAAATTACATTAGAGGAAATATCATAACTCTGAGTGCATTCAATCTTTCTCAGGATCTTTTTTTTTTTCAGTCAGAAAATATGCATGATACTCTTTCTCGGACTCAATGGTATCAATGGGACAGAGAAAATCGAAAGTTCCTGATAATGTTCTTGATTGCCACCAAAGAACCATTGCAAATTGTTAGTTTTGGTATCGAACAAAATCGTGATCTATATGTAAAGGTTGGTATATGTTTGTGAAATCTTTTAACTTCATCTGCTCCATGATATAAATCTTCTGGGAACGAAAAAAGGCGTTGTTTTTTAAAGCAAAATAGTTTTCCCAAAATTACAAGTGTAGAAGGACAAATTAATTCACAAACCAACACATCCCTTGAGACCCATTGTTAGTTCCATAGGTTCTCCATGCCAAAAACTTGCAAGATACCTACTCAATATTTTAAAACCGATATCTGGTAATGGAAATAGTTTTATAAAAAACACTCCACATTTCTTAGAGAAACTAAATGAATTACAAATTAATGATACAGATATTCTGGTTAGTATAACATTATAACCAACATATTTCATACCTTGCAATAAATTGATAAATTCAAATACTTCGAAGATTGTTGGCATTTACGAGGGATTTTGTTCACAAAAATTTCCCGATATTTAAAACATACATAGCTTCTAACAAAATAATCACTAATGAGTATCCGTATCACATACGCACCCACTTATTCAACTTTAAATATCTCGATTTGTGAAACGGAACGTAGTCCTTTTCTGTATAGGAAATATTGGGGATTAAGAAAAAGAAGACGAAATCGATATTAATCCAGTGGCGTGAAAGTTGAGGAGGGGCGAATAGAGGTACCCACCTGCCGTACGCCCCTGTTTAGAGTTACAAACACATGATCTGCCTTCGAATATTTAACTGAATACTGTCAAGTGACATACCAAATTTCATTAAGAAAAGTTGAGCCGTTATGGAGTTATTCTGGAAAATATATTTTTTTGTGTCACTTTCAACACCCTGTAACTCGGTTAATACTCATTTTAGGGTATATGTTTATTGGAACTTTCAGCCTTAAAATGAAGTGAGGATTCTACCCTCGGAGTTTGTCTCTTTCATTCTGGGACACCCTGTATAACCATTCTCTCCTTTTCGTGTTTCAGGTGTTCAAAGGACTATACAGCGTGACAACATGTATCAATTCTTTGAGAAATTGAGCCATCGAGCGAAATGAGTACACATCATTGCACTTTCAACAACTCTGAAATTTCGAAGAGAATCAAGAAATGTACCAAATAAGAAATCAATGGCAATCAAATAGATATATTTCTCTCACTGTCTTCAATACACCATTTCAATTCATATATGTTGGTATTTTTTACGGTAATGGTGGTAGACTTTGCAATGGTGACACTTTCACAAAGAAATCTACGTTGTTAAAAAAAAAGTTAGTGGAGTACAGTCGAGTAAAGATACTGGAGGTTTTTACTAGGGTATATGGAAGATCTTGGAATTTGTATCTTATACCATAGGTTGTGTGGAGCAGTGTATGACATTGTTCCGAATACGGTTTCTAATGTAACTGGCGACGACCATTTCTCAGTCGGGTTCTAGGCGCCGAATATTCAAATTCCATCCCAATAAGCAATTAGGACTCTCTGGTGCATGAACAAATATTAAAAAAAAATGGAAAAAAATCCGAAAACCCTTATATACCAATTTTGAATTGAATCGAACCATTATCACAAATCTCGTCCGCCATCTTGGAGCCGCCATTTTGTTTTTTATAACAAAAAAAATGTCATATTGCATTGTCACCGGAACTATGAACACCTGCCAAATTTCAAATCATTCGGACGTTTGGAAATGGTTGAAAATCAATTTATGTGAAGTTAGCCACACTTTTCCAGCCACAGTTTCTGACGCGTAGACCGTCAAGTATGGGATTCAGAGTTATTTACTGGCAATGTTGCCAGATCTCATGTGAGAATATGTTTTCAATAAAAAATGTTCAGCCACACTTTCTGACTGAAAGCAATAAACGTATTGCCGGAATATATCAGGAAGACACGATGAAAATCTGTTATACATGGAAATTATGAATCATTTGAAGGGGATTTAAAAAAAATTTCCATTCCAAACCTATGGTGTTTAGAAAAGTATTTCGGGACGCCCACAAGTATGACTGAACAAAATTCAGATAGTACTCCGGATTATGAAAACTCTAGAAAGCACTACGCTGATACAAAAATAAAAATAACATCGGAATAATGAGATTGAGTTGCGTATGGAACTTCCAGATTTCTTTAGACTCCCGTCGATAAGACAAAAAAAAAAGAAGTGTTTTTCAGACTACAAAAATTTCAGAAACAGACGCGCTGCTACAACAAAAATCTTTCCAGACTATGAAAATCAAAGAAAGAGAAGCGCTACTAAAAAATAAAAATACTTCGAGAAAGAGGAGATCGAGATGTGCATCAAACTTCTTTTCAGATTCCTTTGGACTCCCGTCAATATGACTGAAAAAATTGAAAATAAAGATTTTTTTTCAGACTATGAAAATCTCAGAAAGAGACGCGCTGCCGCAAAACTAAAAATTCCTTTAGAAAGAGGAAATCGAGATGTGCGGAAAAATTCTTTCAGATTTCTTTGGAATCCTGTCAAAATGGCTGAAAAAAAAGTAAGAATTTTCTCAGACCATGAAAATTCCAGAAAGAGATGCGCTGCCGCAAAACTAAAAATACTGTTAGAAAGAGGATATTGAGATGTACATAAGACATATTTCAGATTCTTTTGGACTCTCGTCAATATGACTGAAAAAAAAAAATGAAGAATTTTCTCAGACTATGAAAATCCAAGAAAAAGACGCGCAGCCGCAAAATTAAAAATACTGTTAGAAAGAGGAGATCGAGATGTGCGGAAAACCTCTTTCAGATTTCTTTGGACTCCCGTCAAAATGACTGAAAAAAAAAAATAAGAATTTTCTCAGACCATGAAAATTTCAGAAAAAGACGCGCTGCCGCAAAACTAAAAATACTGTTAGAAAGAGGAGATCGAGATGTACAGAAAATCTCTTTCAGATTTCTTTGGACTCCCGTCAAAATGACTGAAAAAAAAAATAACAATTTTCTCAGACCAGGAAAATTTCAGAAAAAGTCGCGCTGCCGCAAAACTAAAAATACTGTTAGAAAGAGGAGATTGAGATGTACAGAAAACCTCTTTCAGATTTCTTTGGACTCCCGTCAAAATGACTGAAAAAAAAAATAAGGATTTTCTCAGACCAGGAAAATTTCAGAAAAAGACGCGCTGCCGCAAAACTAAAAATACTGTTAGAAAGAGGAGATCGAGATGTACAGAAAACATTTTTCAGATTTATTTGGACTCCCGTCAAAATGACTGAAAAAAAAAATAAGAATTTTCCCAGACCATGAAAATTTCAGAAAGAGACGCGCTGCCGCAAAACTAAAAATACTGTTAGAAAGAGGAGATCGAGATGTACAGAAAACCTTTTACAGATTTCTTTGGACTCCCGTCAAAATGACTGAAAAAAAAAATAAGAATTTTCCCAGACCATGAAAATTTCAGAAAGAGACGCGCTGCCGCAAAACTAAAAATACTGTTAGAAAGAGGAGATCGAGATGTACAGAAAACTTCTTTCAGATTTCTTTGGACTCCCGTCAAAATGACTGAAAAAAAAAAATAAGAATTTTCTCAGATCATGAAAATTTCAGAAAGAGACGCGCTGCCGCAAAACTAAAAATACTTATTTTTTTTTTTTTCAGCTATTATGGCCGGGACTTTTGCACATCTCGATCTTCTCTTTATAGTCTGAAAAGATTCTTGTTATAGCAGCGCGTCTGTTTCTAGAATTTTTGTTGTCTGGAAAAACACTTTAATTTGTTTTGTCTTGTTGACGGGAGTTTAAAGAAATCTGGATATTGTTCCATGCGCAATGGTTTCTAGAGTTTTCATAATATTTGTGGGCGTCCAGATATACTTTTCTAAACACCATAGGTTTGGAATGTAATATTTTCTTTACCCTCTTCAAATGATTCATGATTAACATATCTAACAGATTTTTACCGTGTCATCCTGATATATTCCGGCAATACGTATTTTGCTTTCAGTCAGGAAGTGTGGCTGAACATTTTTTATTGAAAACATATTTTTTCACTAGATCTGGCAACATTGCCAGTAAATAACGCTGCATCCCATACTCGACGGTCTAATCGTCAGAAACCGTGGCTGGAAAAGTGTTGTTAACTTCACATAAATTGAAAATCACGCCCTAAAGGGCCGTTTTTACGTTCATGCAATTTGCGCAAATTGACTTGTGCATGCTAATTTGCGCAAGTAAATTGTTCCATGAAAACCAAAATCGTGCACTTACACAAGCCAGAAAGCTTGACTTGAGTAAAATCTGGCCGGTCAGATAATTTGCATGTGGTTGGCGCAAATGCTTGAACGTATAAACAACACTCAAACTCTACGGATGCCGTTCGCATTCGCAGAAGCCCAGTATAGACCAACCAATATAAATTTTTTGTGGAAATTAATTCTAATAGTAAGCGACTTGCGCCATGACTTCGGGGATACTTTATAAATAACTAAAATCCAAATTGCAACTCAAATTTTTTTTTGTGCAATTGTTTAAACAATGATTATTAAAAAAATGGGTCTTTTTTTGGTTTCTGGTAAATATCTCAAAAGGTACTGGACAAATGGCTTTACTCATAGGAGACCGTTTGTAGAGGATGAAAAAACCTACAAAATGGTTTTTGGAAAATCCCGATACGACCATTTTTCGCCGAGAAAAGCCGGAAAAACTCTTGAAAAAAGACCTTTTTTCAAAAATTCGTATCTCCCTAAATTTTCAACATTGTTAAAAATGCTTCGCTGTATAGAAAAAAGCACCTTGTGCGCGCAACCGGTCTCTCACTTCTCCTCCGCTTCTTGGCGCCCCCTCCACTACTACCTTAGCACGACTCGGCGACGAATTTTCACTCGAAGCGCTGTGTTCAGAAGCATTTTTAACAATGTTCTCCAAACTTATGGGAAAATGTGAGATAGACAAATTGTAGTTTTTAACCTCAACTTCAAAATGCCGCTTTAAAAATTCAAATCGGACCATTTCCCGTAATATGACGCATCATGCAAAATATGGCTGTAATTTTTTTAAATCCCGATTGTAGGAAAACTATTGAAGCGACAATTTCCACCTTTCGGGAACTCAACGTACATGATATTAGCTACCATTTCCCGGAAACTTATTTCTTAATATTGAATATTGAGGGAGATACGAATTTTTGAAAAAAGGCCTTTTTTCAAGAGTTTTTCCGGATTTTCTCGGCGAAAAATGGTCGTATCGGGATTTTCCAAAAACCATTTTGTAGGTTTTTTCATTCTCTACAAAAGTAAAGGTGCTAGGACAGTTCAAGAATCAAATCGACCAAATTAACATGTAAAATCCCATTTAAAATTCTAAGCTCCCGTCTGGACCTTTTGGTTCCTTTCAAGGTCACGCGCTCGCTGCTCTGCCGTTCAGCTGTGACGTAGTCGAGCTGATCCGTATCAAAGATAAGAGTTTCCCAGTACTCAACGCCGGATAGTGAAAATGAATATTTGATATATATGCAATGAACTGAAATTAAAAAAAGGTTGTTAGACTGAGGGATCGAAATGTAGCGAACCAGCAATCTTCGGTTTACGAAGCGCACCTCTACAGACAAGGCTATGAGACCTCTTAGTGAATGTAGGTTGAAATGTTGTTTATACAGCGCGAGCCGCCGATCAGCGAAGTCGAGCGGCGTTATCTACCGCACGCCGGGTTCTATCTACCGCAGGCCGGCTTCGAGCGCTCGAATATTAAATAAAAAGAATAGTGATTGTCAATGAATAAATTCGAATTGTTGAAGTGGTATAATAATAATGATGTTTGAAAAAATTGGTAAAATGGCGGGGTAACGAGGTTGTAATGTTTCAACGTGCGATTCCAATGTGGAACGAATACAGGGTGTTTCAAAATACATTATTTAAGAGAAAAATTAACAGGGTGTGTCAAAATACACCATTTAAGAGGAGAAATATGACGACTGCTTGTGTGCTGGGTGTACCAACATATGAATTAAGAGAAGAAACATGGTCGCCTCTGTCATTTATCAACTGTTAGGTGGTAAATGGGTCAAAGAAAAATGTATCATTGGAAATATGGGGCGATTCGAAACAACGACATACCCATACATAGAGATTGGATTACATCTGTCATCTATGTGATGTTCTTCGACGAGGGTGTTTATACTAGTCGGTCAACTGTCATCTGTCATTTCAAAAAAGGTTCGTTAAAGAAAAAAAAGATGGTGGCGCTGGATTGGCCAACGCACATCATGGGACGTCTCGCAAAAACGCTTCATGAGGGATTTGAAACAACTACTCACCCATACATAGTTATTGAATTACATCTGACATCTATGTAATGATAGTGTTAGATAGGAGATAGGAGACGGGAGATAGGAGACAGAAGATGGGAGATAGGAGACAGAAGATAGGAGACCGAAGATAGGAGGAAGGAGATAGAAGACAGGAGTTAGGACATAGGAGTCAGAAGATAGGAGACAGAAGATAGGAGATAGGAGACAGAAGATAGGAGATAGAAGATAGGAGGCAGAAGATAGGAGATAGGAGACAGGAGAAAGGAGACCGAAGATAGGAAAACGAAAATATGAGAAAGGAGATAGAAGATAGGAGACAGGAGTTAGGAGATAGGAGACAGGAGAAAGGAGACCGAAGATAGGAAAACGAAAATATGAGAAAGGAGATAGAAGATAGGAGACAGGAGTTAGGACATAGGAGATAGAAGATAGGAGATAGAAGATAGGAGATAGAAGATATGAGATAGGAGTTAGGACATAGGAGATAGAAGATAGGAGATCTAGGATAGGAGGAAAGAGATAGAAGATAGGAGACATGAGTTAGGACATAGGAGGCGGAAGATAGGAGAAAGGAGACCGAAGATAGGAGACCGAAGATAGGAGACATGAGTTAGGACATAGGAGGCAGAAGATAGGAGACAAGGGAAAGGAGACAGAAGATAGGACATAGGAGACAGAAGATAGGAGATAGGAGGCAGAAGATAGGAGACAAGGGAAAGGAGACAGAAGATAGGAGACAGAAGATAGGACATAGGACTTAGGAAACAGACAGATTGACAGATATTCCGTTTGATCTAACCACAACGAACTAACCTTACGTATAGCGTCTTAAGAATCTCAACGCTGTAAGGAAAAAAGATGACTGCTGTCATTTGTCAAATATCAGGTGGAAAATGAATCAAAGAAAAAACGTATCATTGAGGATTCGAAACAACTACTAGCTCATACAGAGAGGTTGAATTACATCTGTGGGTGTGTGTGTGTGTGAGTGGGTGGGTGTGTGGGTGTGTGTGTGTGTGTAATGTTCGTTAAAGAAAAAATATGTCGGCGTTCATAGCATACAGCTAGAAACGTATGCTTGGGGATATGAGCATTTGAAAAATACTTGCCCATACAAAGAGATTGAATTACATCTGTGTGTTGTTTGTTAAAGAAAAAATCAATGCAGCGTTTATATTTCATTGTACAGGGTGCCTCATAAACGGTATCATGATGGGGTCTGACATTTTCAACGTGCGATACCCATTGAAACGTTCACCAAAAATTGTGGAATTTTTCTAGCAGGGCTATAGAAAGATAAAATGCAAATGGAATTTAACGTTTATATAATTCTAATCACAGTTTCCACGATACTGACATGCATTTTATTTAGGATGTTATTGGAAATAATTATGGAATTTAACAAAAAATATATATTTTAGTTTGAATAAATTATCAAATATTCAAATATTTCATTCGATATGAAAATATGCGAGCAGAGTTATTGTTATCAGTTGATATTTCAAGCGCGCGGTCTCCAAGCCAGCTTTATCGCCAATAGCGAGGCGGACGGGAAATTCACATGAGATAAGCTATTTGCAATTGACTTGAGGTTAGGATAACAGGAAATTACAAAACCACACACTAGCAACGGCTTTTTTGTTTTCTAAATGCATACGTGAGAACTGAGAATTGTTGATGGAGTGGTAGGAGTGGGCAATCTTATAAAAACAATTCTGGGTGTGGCCGGCGTCATTCTGCATTCGAAAGTTTTGTTAAACTATTATATTCGAAGCATTCGGATAGCGTGAGTGTATGATCATCATCGAACAATAACCAATTCGTGTGTTTGAGTGTTTGTGCTTCTATTTCTAAAAACAATGTAAGTTTCTCATTCATTATATGCTACTATTGGTATTGTAGGTTGTGAGCGATACATTTTCTGGGGGAAATTTGTGATTGAAATATGATTGTTGTTATTATCTAAAATATTGTGCTAGTTTTTTAAAATTTCTCAGCTATCGAGGAAAAACGGTCGACTTTTTCCTACACAAAATCACGACAGGTACCCGAAAGGGGAGAGTATCGGCTTTGGGGTCTGTAATTCCTCTCTGCAAAGGGGGTTGTCCCTATTAAAAAAGTTTGGTATGAACAGTGTTTTTTGTAAGGGGGAAATCGTCACCTGAATGGTTATCGAAGAACTGTATTTTCTCTAGCTGTATGTTTATGCATTTTAATCCTTAATTTTTGTTCAACTCAGAGTATTTTTATTCATAGATTTGCCTCAAATTAACTCATGTTTCAATACAATATATTAAAATTTTTTGAACATAGCTAAATTTTTCGAGTAATTTTTTCATAATGATAAACCTATGTTTTTTATATTTAGTATGGAAAGACGTTGATATTTATGAAATCTTTTACTAATCAAGTTCTTGCGCATGTCCAAAAATTACGTCAGTATGAATTTTTCAATTATTTTTTGGGACATAGTCAAATTATATGATTTTTTCAATTATTATTATTTTTAGGTAGATAGTTTTGATTGTGATAGTCGCGTTTCTATACAACATTTTTTCCATCAAAGTTATGTTTCCAAACAATATTTTTTTAATGATAATAATAATAAATGCTTTTATTGGCGTAGTAATGAAATATATTCAAAAGGTAGAGTTAGGGCTTTCTCATACTAGTTGAAAAAAGTACTTCCTTACACTCAACCCGGAGCAACTCGGAGCATTTTTATTTAAATATTTGATTTAGATAGTCGTGTTTCCGTACATCATTTTTTCTCCGTTAAAAGAATGTTTTCAAACCATATTTTTTATTTATTAAAAGTGAATTTTTTTTACATGTTTTCTTTGTTTGATACGAAAATAGTTTGCGATTCCATACAATTTTTCGAATCTAGTAGTCTAGAAGACCATTTTTTAGATTCAATAGTTATACAAAAATTTGATTAATAGCGTTCAAATCCTGCTGTTTGAGAGGTCATTTTAGGCAAACATTTACCAGCAATTTTCACATGTTTTAGTTGTTTAATACGAAAATAGTTTACGATTCCATACAATTTTTCGAATCTAGTAGTATAGATGGTCATTTTTCAGATTCAATACTTATACAAAAATTTGATTAATAACGTTAAAATCGGGCTGTTCAGGAGGTCATTTTAGGCAAACATTTAAAAGCATTATATAAGATTAAATAGTGTATCCACTCACTCAACAAATATGATATATTAATAATTTCTATGTGATTCAAATCAGGTGGTTTAGGAGGCCATTTTAGGTAAACATTCAATATCATTATTCAAAAATTTAATCAACAGCATTCAGATTCGGTAGTTTAGGAAGTCATTTCAGGTAAACATTCATTAGCATTATTTAAAAATTTGATTGATTGCATTCAGGTCTGGCGGTTTAGAAGGCCCTTTTCAGATTCAGTACTTTTTCAAAAAATTGATTCATGCAGTGAGGATTGTTTCGCGTTTCTATACAACAGTTTTTCTATCAAACTTAAGTTTCCAAACAATATTTTTTATGATAATGATAATATCATTTAAAAATTTGATCGATAGCATTCAGGTCTGGGGGTTTAGAAGGCCATTTTCAGATTCAGTGCTTATTCAAAAAATGATTCAAGCAGTGAGGATTGTTTCGTGTTTCTATACAACATTTTTCCATCAAACTTACGTTTTCAAACAATATTTTTTTAATGATAATAATCATAAATGGTTTTATTGGCGTAGTAATAAAATACATCCAAAAGGAGGAGTTAGCGCTTTTTCATTCTAGATGAGAAAGTACTTTCTTACACTCAACCTGGAGCAACTCGAAGCATTTTTATTTAAATATTTGATTCAGATAGGCGTGTTTCCATACAACATTTTTTCTCAGTTAAAATAATGTTTTCAAACAATATTTTTTATTTGTTGAAAGTGAAAATTTTTACATGTTTTAGTTGTTTAATACGAAAATAGTTTGCGATTCCATACAATTTTTCGAATCTAGTAGTCTAGAAGACCATTTTTAAGATTCAATAGTTACACAAAAATTTGATTAAGAGCGTTCAATTCCTGCTGGTTGAGAGGTCATTTTAGGCAAACATTTACCAGCATTATATGAGATTACATAGTGTACCCACTCACTCGGCAAATATAATATATTAATAATTGGTTTAGGAGGTTATTTTAGGTGAACATTCAATATCATTATTTAAAAATTTAATCAACAGCATTCAGATTCGGTAGTTTAGGAGGTCATTTCAGGTAAACATTCATTAGCATTATTTAAAAATTTGATCAATAGCATTCAAATCTGGCTGTTTGAGAGGTCATTTTGGGCAAACATTCAAAAGCATTATATAAGATTACATAGTGTACCCACTCACTCGGCAAATATAATATATTAATAATTTCTATGTGATTCAAATCAGGTGGTTTAGGAGGCCATTTTAGGTCAACATTTAATACCATTATTCAAAAATTTGATATATGCGATGAGGATGGATGAAGGCAAGCAATCAATTGCATATAAATACATTAGCGTTAATGAAACAAGCATTTTTCCAAAAAACATTTATTCATAGATGGAAATCACTTTCGCAAGTACAGTTTTTAATTGGGATAGTAAGTCTTTATTGGGGCACGGCACTCCAAACATATTCCAGTTGAAATCGCCAACTTGAACAAGTTTTCTTTGGAATTCATTATATTTGAAATATGTCTTCCCACGGAAAAAGTACATATGTCCATCGATATATCTAAACGCTGTCGTAATATCACCAGGAATACCAGGAATCATATCGCTGATGCGACCTCTATTAGTAACTTGGCTATTACTTTCACTAAATTCGATAAATGAGGAATTATCATAAAATAGATAAGTTGTTCCAACATATGTTTGGAAAAAAGCATTTATTCGTGCACCTCTCGGTATTTGAATATCTACGTCTTGATCGATTTGTAAGTTCGGAAACGAACCCGAGTAAAATTTATTACTACTCTCGGCAAATAATTGCCCAGGATAACTCTGAAAAATATGATTCACGCTACCAATTTCTATGGGTAAATAATTTCCAAGTTTTTCTGGTTCTGGTATGGTTTTATCATTGTTTATATCCAACTTCCATATCAGATCTTTATTTATGATGTAGAGACGATAATTTGGGAAAATAGGTGCGAACGCTAGGAACATTACATCGGGAGGCTGGTCAATCTGACATAAATTGGTGAGCGGTTTGGTGGGCGCTTTGTCTATAATTGAGACGGTATTCATCGTCGTCGTACGAGGAGTGCTTTGAGCGGGTTTCGGTATACGCGCGAATTTTTGTTTACGTCCATAGAGAGCTTCAATTCCATTTAAATCATCTTGTTGGAGAGGTATTGTTGTTGTTTGATAAAATCTATACATAATTGCTGATTCGGCATGTGAATGTCCCAAACCTAAAGCATGTCCGATTTCGTGTACAAGGGTCATCAGCAGATTGTAGGCATCATCTGGGGGTGTTTTGTCATCACCCAAATACCATTCTTCGTCATCATCCACATGAATTTCAACACATGTCGAACCTTTTGAAGGAAAGTAAGAGTGTCCCAACATTCTTCCTGGTCCATCAAGAGTGCTGCCGCATTGGTGTTTACCCATACAGGTTGCTCGAAAATTATGTATCCCGTTTACGAATACTATTGTAATGTTTGGCTGTTGTTTAAGTTTCAGGTTCACTTGTTTGAATTTTAAAACAGTAGCATCTTGCCATATATTGAAAGCTTTTTGAACAAATTTTTTGTATGTATTATATTTCCCTAAATCCATATTGATAGAAGGAAAGTACCAGTAAAGTGACGTTTCGTTCCATTTCCCTTGTACAATGTATGAGTTTTCCTTGTATTGACATCGGGGTTTCTTGATCAAGGCTATAGTTTCATAGTTCAGAGTGCCGTCTACAGGAAGATTGTTCTCTTCTTGAAAAGAAACTATAACATCGCTGAGGTCCGTTTGCGAAGTATTAGTTAAATACCCAAATTTAACAAAGTAATTTTTCGCATCATCTTCAGTCACTCGAAGTTTTTCAATCAATGCTACAGTTTCATTGTTCAGAGTGCCGTCTACAGGAAGATTGTTTCGTTCTTGAAAAGAAACTATAACATTACTGAGGTCCGTTTGCGAATTATTTGACATATAACCATATTTAACAAAGTAATTTTTCGCGTCATCTAGATTTGCTGACGATGCAGCCAATAGCATCAGAGGTAACAACAGTACAAACGATCGCATTGCGAGTTCAGCGTTGAATGTACCATCGAACCTTCGTATGTTTATTTAAGGGATTTTTGTTTCTCCCTCCACCCCTCTACCTCTCCAACGGTTGTTTCACAGCAGCCATCTCTCATATAAAGTTCCTTTGCTAATGAGCAATCAGTATTATTTTTCAATATTTGATATAACTATATCATTTGAACCCAGCTTCAGATACCATCTCCAAAATGGTAATGTAAATGATAGTTAATTTGACATAAAATATCAACGTACCACAGATCAAAAAGCGAATTGGCATCTATACACCTTTGATTGGTTTATATAAAAATTAAATGCATATTCAAGTCAATACATTTTGAGGCTAATATTCAATCAATAAATATCCTGGAATTTTTTTAATAGTTTACGAATCTAAGAATTTAAGCGGATATTTTCAGGTACAATGGGGGAACATACATACGCTATTGAAAGACTTAAATTTTTTACTCATTTTATTACGGATATCTAAACATTGGACATATTATTTCACCACAATAATTACAATCACATTTCTTGAATAATCGTTCAGATTCTTCATTGCTGCAAACAGCTGTAAATTCTTCATGATTCTTAATGTGAGCGATGAGTTTAGCTGCATATCCTTTTCTTCGGAATTCAAGTAATGTATGAATATAATTGATAGTTTTCGGTTTTGAATGTTTCCTCAAAGGGTCAAAATCCATGGTTGAGAGCAGCGCAAATGCTGTTGGTTTATCGTCGATGTAAATAATATAGCAGCTGATTTGTCTATCATGATACCACTGTTGTATGAAATCGTTGTCAAAATTCAACTGCCTAATTTTCTCAGCAGCTTGAGCACCATAAAATAACCTAACTGCTTCCATCTTCAATGCCGGGGATGACCTGCGTGTGAGGGGATTTCCTCAGCTGGATAAAACTTCTTTACCCCCTCTCCTTTTTTTTTTGGTTAGTCTTGCACCCTTATGTCATTTTTAAGTTGGCTATATGTATTCAATCATTCGCAATATTAATTTTTCTCGTTGTCAAGTATTCTAGCTATAACATTATGAATATATTTACGTATTTTCAATAAACTTTTTGGAGCTCCATCAAAGTACTCTGTTGTGGACTTGGTTTGTTTGACATTACGATAAATATCGATCATTTTGGTATCTTCAGCAGTATGGCGCATAAACATCCCCTTCTTCAATGTAAATTCGTATTCATGAGGAAAATAAAATTTAGTGATGGCATCAGTAGGATCATACACTATTTGATTATGCTCAATCCAAAAATGCGGTGTAATTGTAACCCCATTCGAATAAAACTTCGTTCCGACACATAACTTTACTGTAATTCCATACTTCTTGACTAACTCATAGAAAATTAAACTCGCCGGCAGACATGCTCCACAATAATTGTTTTTAATGAATGCTTGTTCAATACATGATTTAATCAAGTTCAAGTGAAATTGGTGGAACATTGGATTAGACATATCTGCTAATGCAACTGCGCAGAGTGAACGATAAATGGTGAATGAAACTTCCAAGTCATTTTTTAAATATTTTACCGTCTAACAGATTTTTTACCCCCACCCCTTTTATTGAACGTTCAATCTGAAACATAGTTTTTGAATATTTCATTTTTCAATTTCATGTATCAAACGATATACAACATATTACATGCATTCTTATGGAAAATGAAGAATAAAAATGTTACAAATACCACGATATATGACAAATGCAGCACTTTTATATGTATTCTTATGCTAACTGAAGCACACATTTTTACAGACTGGGGGTCTATTGACAACAACTGAATTTTTTTCTCTCAAAAATTTTCTTTACCCCCCCCCCCCCCTTTTATAAAGCGTTCAGTCTTCCGTCCGACCTAAGTTTACATATACTGAGCTCTATTGAATTTCATCAGTTTACTTTGAAACGTTTAACGTTCAACATCTGACTTTCTATAATTTCAGTATGTCGATGTTTGCCGATCTTGTGCGGTATATTGCTACCATCTTGGGGCTCATAACCCCCAATTATAATGAAAAAATTGCCAAAGAGGGCCTTGAAGAGTGTGCGAAGGGGATGCGGAGGATCCGAAAAGCGTTGAAGAATGCAACTTCCGTGGGTGAGAAGCAACACCTAGAAGCCCACTTGAGGAATATTCTGAGTATGAGGAACCAGTTTAAAGCCATGCTGAAAAAGGGGGCAGGGATTTCTCCTCGACCTGAAGGAGCGAGAAAACGTGTGCACTGGGATGATACCGACTCGGCATTCTATGGTCGAATCAGGAGTGGTGTTATTTCCAACCTCAAACACAAGGATCCATGCTCATTCCTGATTGATTCCAAAGCCATATTCAAAAGGAGAATTCAAAATGCTCTCAAGAAGGATGGATCGGTGAAGGTCAACATGATATTCGGCGGAGAATTTGAGGTGCTGAAGGGTGCTAGTGTACTGAAGGAATACAAGTATTTCACGACCGCCAACTCTCCGATTTATCAGGACACCAATCTGGATGAATGGTTTGATTCCAAGGTTATTGCTCCAATCATGAAAGACCTTGAGGAGTTCCAGGAACGCGATTCAGGCTGGGCGTTGAAAAAGGTGGTTAACTTGGGAGTCAACATCAACAAGTTCACTTCCCAGCTTGGATCTTCCTTCATCGAGTTGCCACCTCAAATCAAGAAGAAGCATGCCTGCGTCAATGTGCAAAATGACGATCAAGCTTGCTTCGCTTGGGCAGTAACGTCTGCTTTGTATCCTGCGCAAATGAATATTGGTAGAACTTCATCATACCCCCACTACTCCGAAGTCTTGAAGCTGAAAGGAATTCACTGGCCGATGACGATGAAGCAGATCCCCAACTTTGAGAAACAAAATAACGTCTCAATTAACGTCTACATCCTTCAAAAGACCAAGAAATCCTTTGAAACTCTTCCATCCTATCTGACTAAAGATAAGAAGGAGAGGCACGTCAATCTTCTCTTGGTGCAGGATAAATATTATGTTGAGGGTAAGGAGGACGGTGGGGCTCCATCAAAATTCCATTTTGTGTGGATTAAAAATATGTCGAGACTTGTATCAAGGCAGTTGAGTAAACATGATGGTCAAAAGTTTTTCTGTGACCGATGTCTCCACTACTTTCGCTCTGAAGATAAATTGAATAAACATACCGAAGACTGCGTTAAATTAAATGAGACTGCTATCAAGATGCCCGAGCCGGGGAAAAACACCTTGAAATTCAAAAATTTCCTAAATAAAGAAAAGGTCCCATTCGTGGTGTATGCCGACTTGGAAAGTGTTTTAAAACCGGTAGAAGATCCTAAGAAGCCTCAGCACCACGTTCCAGCTGCCGTCGGATACTACATGAAATGCTCCTATGATGACTCCCTCTCATTTTATAGGAGTCATCGTGGTCAGGACTGTATGGCGTGGTTCGCTGATGAGATGGCACAACTAGCTGAAGATTTGGCTACTGTATTCTGGTGTCCTTATGAAATTAATATGTCTTGGGTGCAAGAAGCACAATTCAAACTCGCTTCTCATTGTCATATTTGCGAGCAGCCGTTCACTCCAGACTGTAAGAAGGTTAGGGATCATAACCACCTGATTGCCGGAAATAACTATCGTGGAGCAGCTCATGAAGGGTGCAATATAAACTACAAGGACTCCCACACTGTTCCCGTCATTTTCCATAATTTGAGCGGATATGATGCTCATTTCATTGTGACAGATATCGCTACAAGAATGGCGGGAAAGGTAGATCTGCTCCCGATAACTAAGGAGAAATACATATCGTTTACGAAGCACGTTGATGATACACCGATTCAATTTAGATTTATCGACAGTTTCCGTTTCCTCAATTCTTCCTTGGATAAATTAGCATCGTATCTTCCAGAGTTCCCCAATTTGAAATCTCAGTTTTCCAGTCTTTCTGAAGATCAATTCAATCTGCTGACGAAAAAAGGAGTCATGCCATATGATTATATTGACTCCTTTGATCGATTTGACGAGCCAGCTCTGCCATCTCAGGATAAATTTTATAATAAACTAGAAAATAAGCCCTGCCCCCGACGTCTTTACCAACGTGCACAGAATGTTTGGGCCACATTCAATTGCCAAAATTTGGGTGAATATGTGGACTTGTATATGAAGACTGACATTCTCCTGCTGGCTGATGTCTTCGAGATGTTTAGATCGTGTATCCTCAAGTCTCATAAACTCGATCCCGCCCACTATTTCACGCTACCGGGCTATACATGGGACGCCATGTTGAAATATACTGGGATCGAATTTGAGCTCCTCACCGATGTCGATATGTTCCTCTTCGTAGAGCGAGGGATACGAGGAGGACTCAGCCAAGTATGCTCAAAACGACGAGCCAAAGCCAACAATAAGTATATGCCAAATCGCTATGACCCATCCAAACCTTCAACCTTCTTGATGTACTTTGACGTCAATAATCAGTATGGATGGGCCATGAGCCAATACCTTCCATATGGAGGGTTTGAATGGGCTGATACGAATATTGACGTCACCCAAATTCCCGATGATGCCGATGTGGGATACATGTTGGAGGTGGATTTGGAATATCCCAAAAACTTGCACGATAAGCATAAGGATATCCCATTCTGCTCCCAACATATAAACCCTAAAACTGGCAAGCCTCCTAAGTCCCCCAAAGAACTTACAAAATTGATGGCCACTTTACAGTCGAAGGAGAAATATGTTATTCACTATCGAGCATTGAAACAAGCATTGGAGCATGGCTTAGTATTGAAGAAAATTCATCGCGTTTTGAAATTTAAACAATCGCCATGGCTGAAATCATATATCGATTTGAATACGGAGCTTCGCAAAAAAGCTACTAATGACTTCGAAAAAAATCTTTACAAATTGATGAATAACGCAGTCTTCGGTAAAACTATGGAGAACGTCCGGAAGAGGGTTAACATACGCCTCCTCACCGAATGGAGTGGACGATATGGTGCTGAAGCCTACATCGCTAAGCCAGAATTTAAAAACTGCACCATATTCAATGAGAACTTGGTAGCGGTGGAGCTTAGTAAGCTGCAAATTTATCTGAATAAGCCTATCTATGTAGGGCAAGCCATATTGGATTTGGCAAAGACTACCATCTATGACTTCCACTATGGCTATATGAGGGAACGTTTTGGTGAGGACTGTACCGTTATGTATACAGACACCGATTCCCTCATATATGAGCTGCTACAAGATCCCTACGAGGTAATGAGGCAGGACTGTCATGAACGCTTTGACACATCAGATTATACTCCAGATAACATTTATGGAATTCCTCAGGTCAACAAAAAAGTGCTGGGTATGATGAAGGACGAAAATAATGGTGTTCCTATGACGGATTATGTCGGACTTCGATCGAAATTATATGCAACAAAGGTGCTAACAACTGAGGCTGATAATGAGGAGAGGAGGAAAAAATTGTGTGAAGATGGTTATGATGATAATGAAATTGAGGTGGAATTAAAACATTTGGGGACCACCAAGAAAGCTAAAGGAGTAAAATCGTCTGTGGTTAAAACTGATATAACCTTCGAAGATTATATCGAATGTCTCGACAGCTGCGATAAAAAGATTGTACGCCAAAATTTGATTCGCTCCGAAAAACACCAAGTGCACTCAATTGTACAAGACAAAATTGCGCTGTCTCCAAATGATGACAAACGCTACCTGATTCCGGGGACTAATGAAACATTGCCATGGGGACATTATTTAATCCCACTAGAAGAGGCGATGGATGTTGATAGCACTATATCACATTCCTAATATTGAAACTTTGTACACTACCTGATTCCGGTGCGAGATTGATGAAACATTGCCATGGGGACATTATTTAATCCCGCTAGAAGAGGCGATGGATGTTGATAGCACTCTCTAATATTTAGTCTGGGAGACGATAAAGATATCACATTCCTAAGATTGAAACTTTGCTTTAGAAAACTCATATAGTCCTTTTCACAAGTACATGCATTAAAGGTATCTACGTTGACTATTCAGATATTACTATCGATTGATGTAAAGTAAGTACATGAATGATGGGAACCTGTGTGTTCACTTCTTGTATCCCTAGAAAAAAATGTATCCAAGGTTTGAAGAATATCTCCTAACTAAACTTGGGAACCTGTGTATTCACTCCTTGTATTTGCAAAAAAAAAAAATATATCCAAGGTTTGAAGAATATCTCCTAACTAAACTTGGGAACCTGTGTATTCACTCCTTGTATCCGCAAAAAAAATATATATATATATATATATATATACAAGGTTTGAAGAATACCTCCTAACTAAACTTGGGAACCTGTGTATTCACTCCTTGTATTTTAACTACACCTCATCATGTTATTTCCGTCAACCGACCACCATTGTTTCATCATTGATGTACTTACTTTACATCAATTCGATTTTAATATCCAATTAAATGAACTAATCCTATAACATGAACATTGAAAATGACTGCTGAATAAAATTTTATTACCCATATGCATACTTACTATGTTTTTATGCGTAACTGAATATTGAGTATTTCTACTCACTCCCACGATGACAAAATTTTTATTGGCTACATAAGCTATAACTTGAAAATAATTTGGTGGTTATGATAGGCCTACTGGGGAAACTTCCACAATAAAAAAAAGGAAACGCATTGGCTGTCCTACCTCCTGGGTTATGTGGAAACGGACTTGTCATCATGTGGAATGAGTACATTTTTTCTAGACATAATTTCATTATACATCATTACATTTCACGTGCGATTCCTTTAATATTTGAAATTATTATTAATTAAGCAAAGTGTTACGTAAATAGTACATAAATGAAAGTTGATTAGAAATAAAACACACATCATAATTTCAATATCTATTGAATACAAGAGGACCTCTACATAATCTATAAGCTTCATCTAGTTTTCTGTCGAAATATTCGAGTTGTCCCATATCACTTTTCATTGCTCCATTGTTATCAATATAGGAGGGCGTTTGGATATTGCTGCTGCTGCGATGTTCAAGCTGGGTATTGTATGATAAATGCTTATTTTTTCTTCTTCTAGGTGGAAACAACATGGATATAATATTTCGATATTTCCATGAACTATTAGCGTTCACAGGTTCGTCTGATTTATATCTTTGCTTATGAGCATTAGTCATCATTAAAATATTTTTATATGCTGTCAAATCTTCTGCATTGTAATGCTGAGGTACTCGTTTACATAACAAATGGAGTAACCCCTCCGTTAGAATAAAACTTTTGTCATGTACAACCACTCTATCTTTTTCATAACGTACTGGGATATTACCAATAACATATCCATCGTTGAATCGTAGACCATAAGTATCAGACTCGATCATTATTTGCCGTTTCCCATGATTACTACCCTCCACCTCTATATTTTCACAAACTGTTCGATGCAACATATTGAATACAACTGAATTGTCTACATTCCATCAAGTCTTTATATAACAACGACATACTGCACCATACTGCGACAAACTGCGACATACCGAACATACCCATACCGCACCATACGGTGACAAACCGAACCATACCGAACATACCCATACTACGACATACGGCGACATACCGAACATACCCATACTACGACATACGACGACACACCACGTTTAGCGTAAGTACGGCATACTGTGACATACACTAACATACTCAACCATACAGAACATAACCATACAGCTACATACCGCGTTCAGCGAAAACGAAAACATAAAAACGTTGACCAACACGTGTCAACGGATAGAAAAAAAAACGAACGATGACCACCACACGTGTAAACGAAAACCATCGGACGTAAGACTGTGAACGTTTAAATGGGTATCGCACGTTGAAAATGTCAGACCCCATCATGATACCGTTTATGAGGCACCCTGTACAATGAAATATAAACGCTGCATTGATTTTTTCTTTAACAAACAACACACACAGATGTAATTCAATCGCTTTGTATGGGCAAGTATTTTTCATATGCTCATATCCCCAAGCATACGTTTCTAGCTGTATGCTATGAACGCCGACATATTTTTTCTTTAACGAACATTACACACACACACCCACACCCACCCACTCACACACACACACACCCACAGATGTAATTCAACCTCTCTGTATGAGCTAGTAGTTGTTTCGAATCCGCAATGATACGTTTTTTCTTTGATTCATTTTCCACCTGATATTTGACAAATGACAGCAGTCATCTTTTTTCCTTACAACGTTGAGATTCTTAAGACGCTATACGTAAGGTTAGTTCGTTGTGGTTAGATCAAACGGAATATCTGTCAATCTGTCTGTTTCCTAAGTCCTATGTCCTATCTTCTGTCTCCTATCTTCTGTCTCCTTTCCCTTGTCTCCTATCTTCTGCCTCCTATCTCCTATCTTCTGTCTCCTATGTCCTATCTTCTGTCTCCTTTCCCTTGTCTCCTATCTTCTGCCTCCTATGTCCTAACTCATGTCTCCTATCTTCGGTCTCCTATCTTCGGTCTCCTTTCTCCTATCTTCCGCCTCCTATGTCCTAACTCATGTCTCCTATCTTCTATCTCTTTCCTCCTATCCTAGATCTCCTATCTTCTATCTCCTATGTCCTAACTCCTATCTCATATCTTCTATCTCCTATCTTCTATCTCCTATCTTCTATCTCCTATGTCCTAACTCCTGTCTCCTATCTTCTATCTCCTTTCTCATATTTTCGTTTTCCTATCTTCGGTCTCCTTTCTCCTGTCTCCTATCTCCTAACTCCTGTCTCCTATCTTCTATCTCCTTTCTCATATTTTCGTTTTCCTATCTTCGGTCTCCTTTCTCCTGTCTCCTATCTCCTATCTTCTGCCTCCTATCTTCTATCTCCTATCTTCTGTCTACTATCTCCTATCTTCTGTCTCCTATCTTCTGACTCCTATGTCCTAACTCCTGTCTTCTATCTCCTTCCTCCTATCTTCGGTCTCCTATCTTCTGTCTCCTATCTCCCATCTTCTGTCTCCTATCTCCCGTCTCCTATCTCCTATCTAACACTATCATTACATAGATGTCAGATGTAATTCAATAACTATGTATGGGTGAGTAGTTGTTTCAAATCCCTCATGAAGCGTTTTTGCGAGACGTCCCATGATGTGCGTTGGCCAATCCAGCGCCACCATCTTTTTTTTCTTTAACGAACCTTTTTTGAAATGACAGATGACAGTTGACCGACTAGTATAAACACCCTCGTCGAAGAACATCACATAGATGACAGATGTAATCCAATTTCTATGTATGGGTATGTCGTTGTTTCGAATCGCCCCATATTTCCAATGATACATTTTTCTTTGACCCATTTACCACCTAACAGTTGATAAATGACAGAGGCGACCATGTTTCTTCTCTTAATTCATATGTTGGTACACCCAGCACACAAGCAGTCGTCATATTTCTCCTCTTAAATGGTGTATTTTGACACACCCTGTTAATTTTTCTCTTAAATAATGTATTTTGAAACACCCTGTATTCGTTCCACATTGGAATCGCACGTTGAAACATTACAACCTCGTTACCCCGCCATTTTACCAATTTTTTCAAACATCATTATTATTATACCACTTCAACAATTCGAATTTATTCATTGACAATCACTATTCTTTTTATTTAATATTCGAGCGCTCGAAGCCGGCCTGCGGTAGATAGAACCCGGCGTGCGGTAGATAACGCCGCTCGACTTCGCTGATCGGCGGCTCGCGCTGTATAAACAACATTTCAACCTACATTCACTAAGAGGTCTCATAGCCTTGTCTGTAGAGGTGCGCTTCGTAAACCGAAGATTGCTGGTTCGCTACATTTCGATCCCTCAGTCTAACAACCTTTTTTTAATTTCAGTTCATTGCATATATATCAAATATTCATTTTCACTATCCGGCGTTGAGTACTGGGAAACTCTTATCTTTGATACGGATCAGCTCGACTACGTCACAGCTGAACGGCAGAGCAGCGAGCGCGTGACCTTGAAAGGAACCAAAAGGTCCAGACGGGAGCTTAGAATAATTTTAAATGGGATTTTACATGTTAATTTGGTCGATTTGATTCTTGAACTGTCCTAGCACCTTTACTTACAAACGGTTTTCAAAAACAAAAAAAGGACCCTTTTTTTTAATAATCATTGTTTAAACAATTGCACAAAAAAAATTTTGAGTTGCAATTTGGATTTTAGTTATTTATAAAGTATCCCCGAAGTCATGGCGCAAGTCGCTTACTATGAGAATTAATTTGCAAAACAGGCTTTATTTTTGTTATATTGGTTGGACTAGTAGCAGCGAATTCTTGTTCTGACCTGCACGGCACCTTTGTGATTTCGGTGTTTTGTAACTTTAAGTTTCCTTAATTCTCTAATTAAATTAATATGAGAGTAAGTGGCTCTCTTTTCAATCCAAGTTTTCTGCGATTTTCTTGGCTTTTTCTTTTTTGACACTTTTTTTAATATCATACAAACACCAGCTAGAGCATATAATTCGTCTTGATCCATTTGTTATTATTTCTATTATTCAGATTATCAGAATTCTTTCGCTCTCACACTCGACAATCGTGTGAATAGACTGAACGTGTGAATAGAATACAACGACTCAGTTCATTTGCGCAAATTGGAATGCACAAGTCTGCTTGTGCAAATTGCATGGACGTAAAAACGGACCATAAGAGTCAGTTACAACCATACAAACAAAGAAACATATAAGTGATGCTTATATAAAGCGTGGAATAAAAAGGTTTTGCATGGGTCGAGAAATGAACAATAGCTATATAATCAGCCATTTTCATACTCTGTGTATGATTTGGTTCTTTTTTGCAAGGCCGTGAAGATTGTCAATGCATTTAATGCAACTCTGGATTTCTCCGTTCAATTATCGTTGACGATACCTCAATAATTGCCCACCTGGAAAATTCTCATACTTAAAAAATAGTTAGGTGGGTTTCATTAGAAAAAGTAACGAGCTTTATATTTTCATAATCAATTATTACATGATGCACTTCTGTCTAGCGGTAATGACTACGACAGAATTGGCCATTCACAGTTCAACCTTATTGATGTATTGAGTGAATAATAACAATTATAATTCACAATTGCTGTGATGAAAATGGTGAATATAAAGGAATGGCTATTTGGAATAGATTTGCAGTTTGAAGATATCTTTAGTAAAGGTATATTATTTTCACAGTTTCATACTTCCACGAACTTATTAACTAAGAAACTTTTTGCACTTCCGGAACTGAAGTGCCAACTTTAGTCTCGTATAACAGGGACTGAAATGTAACTTTCAGTCCCTAGGGAGATAAAGTTGCATTTCAAATCCCTAGGGACATAAAGTAAAAATCAAACATTACCGCAGCTACACTATTAATAACTAGGACAAAAATTAGGAAATATTCCATTATAAATATTGATTGAATTAAGATTGTATGTGATATTAACATTATTACAATTGATCAAACTAAATGGGCGATTATTTGTATTTGATAAGTGAATATTAGAGGAAAGTGAAGAGATGTCATGTTCTTGACGTATCGGTTAATGTCAACATTAACTGAAATGACACTGAATTGAAAAAGTTTGTTGGCACCGTTGCTATGACGTTTCCTACCGAGTAATCCAAGTACCATGTTTATATAACTCATCAAAATAATAAGTTGTAGTATTATGAAATTTATAATACTGGGAAGTGCAAAAAATAGCGTATATGCCGCAGGACTAAAGTGATATTTTATCTCTTACGTGATTGCCCTCAGGCAATAAACATCACGTGCAGGATTAAAACATTCACTTTAGACCCTTGGTATATAATATACTATTTCTGAATTTTTATACTACGATCTTAAGAGAAGTAGTATTCCTACGGTTCTCGCAGCGGACACCAACTTTTTTAGTTGACGAGATAGACCCATGGTTTCTGAAGAGAAAATGATCCCCGTCGAAAAATAAAATTTCTCGAAAATTCTGTCGTCTGTCTTTCTCTCGGTCTGTTCGTCGTCATTAGAAACCACCTTATATTTCCGGAACCGTTGATGATATCGAGTTGAAATTTTAATTACGTCAATAACAAAAAAATAGTGTCTTGAGAATTATTTTTTTTCCGATAGGAAAACTCGGAAAATTTTTACGGCCATTTTTTCGTTGTTCATATCTTAAAAAATACAGATCAAGGGTTTCGTCTTTTCGAGTTAATATTTTTTGAGAAGTACTCTCAAATATCCTACAAAAAGGAATAGATTTTGGGAAAGATCGGAAAATGCATAACGATTTCCAGGTCGATTTTCCGAAAAATGTACTTTTTTCTCCTTCTCCTTTGTGGCTAAACTAATGAAGAAAATCGGGATTTTGAATATGCTATAAATAGAGCTTGAATAAATGAACCGATCTAACAGGTTTCCGAAAATGAATGTTGTCATGTTTGAAAATATCGAATATTTCGAAAAAAGCTACGAATTTTGAAATTTTACAGAAGACCTATTTTGATCGCCTTCAGAAAAGCTACAAAAGAGTTTTTTACATTTTTTCGATTTAATCAATAGTGCAGGGATATTTGAAATAAACAGAAAAATCGATACATCTCCCGAACTAACAAAAAACTTGGAAATTTGTTTATCGCAAAAAATACCTCCCAACGAACTCTATCGACCCTTTGAATTAAGTTTTTTTGAATTCATTAACAGAGCGGAGAAAAAATAAAATCCAAAAAAAAGGCTGGACCTCATTATACTTGATTAGTACTACAAAAAGTTTTGTATGAAACTTTTTCATAATTCAAAAAAAATAATATAAAATTTGTACTTTCTTTCTAAAATCGCCAAAAACTCGAAAACCAAACAAGATATCAAACAAATTTAAAAATACTTTTATATTGATCCTGAATAGGTCTACAAAAAGTTCAAATAAAGTTTTTCTATTACCTCGAAAACATAAGAGAAAACATTTGATAAACCTAAAGAAATTTGAAATTTATGATGAGAAAATAAAAAAATGGCCAAAAAACTCGAAAACCGAACAAACAAAGTTTTCTACAAGAACTCTACTTTAAATTTTTGCAATATTTTAGCTGAAATTATGTTTCAATTTGAATGGGGAAATAACTACGTACCGTTTTGTTGTTTTTTGCCACTCATCAATTAATCGTTGTAGGCTAGAGACTTTATTTAAATAAAATACTACAATCGTTTTTATCCATCAATTGTAATCAGGTATACGGTTAACACCTTAAGACAGACTAAGTTTATATATTCAGAAAAAAATTATATAAAATACTACAATCGTTTTGATCCGTCTATTGGAATCTATTGGAATCAGGTTTACCTTACACCATAAGACAGACTAACCTTATACAGGGTTATTCACGTTATTCGACACGAAGCATTATGGCTAAAGCATTTGATTTTTTGAACGTTTTTTCTCAACGATGGATAGGGACCTATTGGCACTACATTTTAAAAATATTTTCATGTTGTACAGGGTGTGCCAAAAACACGAAACGTATCAAATTTGTTATTTTTTAAATGGAATACCCTGTATATTATTTCATTTTCGGATTTAACGATCAAAATAAAGATATGTTACATTAAGGTTTAATTCACCTAAACCTTATGGTTTTTGAAATATCCCTTATTTTGTGAAACTGCAGCATCAGCTTTAATGCCTAAATTCTCAACCAGTGTTGTCTTGTTTTCAACCAAATTAATGCTAGAGGCTAGAGGCTACTAACTGAATAAATTTCATATAGCAGTTGTGAAATATTTACTAACATATACAAGGTGAAATATGAAAGTTATTCAGTTAGTAGCCTCTAGCATTAATTTGTATAGGTACTTTCTCTAAACATTTCTGTAACAACCTGGGAACACCTCAAGGTGCAGTATTTGGACCCTCACTATTCCTTTTGTACGTTAACGATATGCCAGAGTATTTTAGCTGTCAACAAGATGTTGTTATCTATGCCGATTAAATGACAAAGGTAATATCCGCAGTCACACGAGAAAAAGCAATCGAAACGGTTAAACAAACGGTGTGATCGAAATGGGTTGGTCCTAAATCTATAAAAAAACAATATTTCTTTAATTCTCATACGGTGTCAGCAGAATAGAACAAAGGACTATTGACATAAAAGTAGAAGACAAAAATGTGTCAGTAAACTCAGTCAGGCATACACGATTGTTTGGAATATTCGTCGACTGTAATCTAACTCTCAAGGAACACGTAGAACAAATTTGTAAAAAATTATACAAAACTTACTTTACGCAGCATTGCCTTAAAAATGTAATGTCAACAAAATCCTTGATAGACATCTACTGAGCTCAAGTTCACTCAATTTTGAGTCAAAACATCATCATCGTCTGGGGCCAAGCACCAGAATGATCTCGAATATTATTCACCATGCAAAAACGCATACATAGACTTATCTCTGACATGGGCTACAGAGACAGTTGTCGTAAAATATTTCAAAATAACAAGATTTTAACCCTATCGTCAATATATGTGTACAAACTCTTATCTTTAATTTTTTTTGAAAAACAAATAGTTTATTGAAAAGCAATGAAATACATGGCTATAACACTAGAAATGCCCAGAATCTACATCAACCACAGTACAAGGCTTGAAGCGATTTTTGGGTAATAACGTCTTCTACTCAATAAAAAAATTCATGAAACATGTGTCCAGTAACTGATAAATGGAATTTCTCTTGATATTTTATTTATATTCTCAACTGTAATATTATTACCATATTCAATATAGAAACAAGATGTTCTGCTCTACCAGGACGACGCTTATTGCCATAGTCCTATACAATAGGAATAATTGAGTCGAAAATCCATCAGAAAACAACTACTTTCTTGGCTAATACCACGATGAACGTTGAATTAAATCTAATGAATTTCCGGGCAGAGTTCTTACAAGGATGTCTCCACAATTGCTAGTTGCATGGAAATGTTCATAAAAACATTTGGACCACCTATAGATCGATTTCTAGGTTCTTGCCCTCATTAGTATGGGGTAGGTCTCTGCAAACAATAACTACAAATGGTTCAACAAACTTGACAGTTGATGGGGGTTGCTGGATATATGGAAATTCAACGGGTAGCTCAGACTTCCATCCAAAACTAGCCCCATCACCGCAAAAATTTATTTTTGATCTGGACTTTCAGAAGTAATTTCGGTTCAAAACCGACTGCAATTTTGTTTCAGCTTTATGTGAAAACAACTCAAAGCCGTCGTAAACACGAATTCTTCAAATATATTGTTTTTGTTCCGAACGAAGTATCACTAGAACGAAATGCCAGGCTGTAGATTTCTAAAAATACAAAGAAAGACTAACTCACGGAAATACTATTAAGTAAAAGTTAAGAAGACAACTAGAAAATACCTGAGCCCTAAAAGGGCTGGCAGATAGCTCTACACCGGGCCACGGCTGGGGTGAGAGTGATCAAAATGAATCAAACATGATTTCATTTATAGGAGATCGGCACTGTTTGAGAAAGCTCGATGTGGTCCTTGCTAATTTAAATTATCATTATTACTATCATTACCAATTGCACCGATCGACAAATCAGGTGGATAGGATAGATTTCGACTGTCGCGACGGCGCAGTTATCCACCCGGAAAGGGAAGAGATAAGTCAGTACAACTCAACTCTCAGCAGGCTGCAAATCACAGTTACAACTTTTTGGTCTTTGCCACCATTTTCTCCTCTACTTATGAACACCACGCCATGTATGAATTTTGTGAAATTACTAACTTAATTATATGTGAGTTGTGTTACATCGTCCTCCCACAACAGACAACAACAAGAAGCAGTCAAGGCGAATTTGATTTGAATGGTAAGTCGTTGATGCAATTGATGTTATTATTTTTATTTGTTTTACGGAAAATCAGTTTCAAACATACAGTACATTATCGAAACCACTTACGGGCTTTCGAATGAAAACAGGCACATTATGGCCGGCCAATAGGAAGTCGCGCCATTGGTGGGCGGGGCCTATTGGACTTCGCAGCTTGGATATATTCTCTTGAGTAGGAAAAATTATATTATTTTTCAAACAATATCCGGGACAGGAATATTTACAAAATAAAACGACCAATTTAGAATTAGTGTTTCTGGGGAGTTATTGACAAACTCTCCATGTTAAGGCAGAAGCTGAGACACCGCCCGCAGCCTAGCGTTCACTAAACCACGGGCGCCATCTGAACTCCAGCCCCTCAACCAAAGCAATACTCAAAACTTGCGTGATTAATTTAACCATCAATACAAATGAAGAAATCTGCATTGTTCACGATAAGCTTGTCAAGAGAGAAACAAGATGTCCTGACCTACCAGGACAACGTTTATTGCCATAATTCTATACAATAGGAATAATTGGGTCGAAAATTTATCAGAAAACAACTACTTTCCTGGCTAATACCACGACGAACGTTGAATTACATCGAATGAATCTGTTGTATTGTATTCCACTGAATATATTCATTTGTTATTTATTTATTTCAACTCACCATGTGAACTGACATACCTGATTCATATTTATATGGCAAACAAAGGTTATTGAAGATTATTATTATTATTATTATTCCAGATGACTGTCTCCGTTCTCTATCTGAGTGGCCTATGATTCTGTTTAGGAACAAAAGGCAGATGAATATTTTCATAGCAGCGCTTTGTTTTATTTCAATGAATCAAATATCGTTTATTATCTATATTATATTTTGGAGACCTGAATTGCAGGATGTTGTCGCAATGTTACCTTCTGAGTCATTGATATTAGGTGTAAGTATTTTAGACCTCGTTACATCCAATTTACATATTACGATGATCCAACAAATCAGGTTACTGAAACGCCTTTAATTTTTGGGTAGATTATGCACTATTGGAACTTAAAACTCATACAGTGCCCGCCAAGAAGTGTGTAACATGTAGAGAAAGTTTTAAATGACTGGTGGTCCTTTTTCACAAGCAAAATCAGGGACATCAAAATTAACATTTTATATGACAATGAAACCTTTTTCGATTATATAAATTCCTTTTTCACAAAAATAAATATGCCTACACAATATTTTGATAATAGTAAGTCCTGTGTCGATCATATTTTTATCAGAACTCAAGTTGATCAAGAACTCCCAATAATCATCAAGAAAACTATGGCAGATCCCTAAACATTTTCACAAAAAATCATGGAACGATCAAACATTGATAATCTGAGCAGAATTTTAGTGAGAAATACAATATTTCAAAAAAATATACCGGGTGTCCACGGAAAGTGCCTCGCCCCTATATCTTTTTTGGTTTGGCAGATAGTGAAATGTTATTTGAAGGATCTGTATGAGACATAAAACTGCATTTTTTGACAAGTGACTCAGATTCGTGCAACTTTGGGTCTCACCGAAAATGATATAAAATTTTAATTTTTGAATGAAACACCCGGTATATTTTCACATTTCTTGTCTCCATATGATATTCTGAATACAACCAACTTGTTACTTTTTGTGACCATATTTTTTTTTTTTTTCGGTATTTCATTTTTAATCTAGAGGGCTATAGATACGTTCAAACTATTAATTTTAGTCCTAAAGTAGGTATCAGGAAAAATACAACTCTACGGTTTTTTGGTGAAATGCATCTGCTGTGTAAAATTAAATTTTTAATTTATTCCTACTATTTTATTTTCAAATGACTACATAGTGGCTGGTCGGGTCAGAAAAAAAGATTTGGAGGATTTGTATACGACTTAAACCTGCAATTTTCGACTAGTAACTCAGTTTCAGCAAGTTCTAACATTTTTGTGTAATATTGTTTTTAGTCGAAATATTTCTGCTATGTATACAATTCAATTTAAGAATTTGTATTACTAATTTTTTTGAGTGGAAATTTTGTGAATTTCATTACGATTATGTTACCGCTTCACTGTAATAAGTTTCGAATAAAATTTCGTTAAAAGAACTTGAAAAGGTCACTTAAGATCTTTCTTGAAATGAAACACCATTTCAGATGAAAATTAGATTCAAATACATTGGGTAACCTGTGACCTACATAACTGATAGAACAAAGTACAGTAAATTCAAGTTAAACTCAACCAGTAAACAATAGTGGTCAAGACGTGATCAACGCGTGCTTTGCTTGTGATCAAGGAAAGGCGGGCCGCTATTGGTCTATGTTTCTCAGGTGGGAAACACGCCCTGCGTTTTTCACCAATCCGACATCGATGATCACGAAGTAACAGCGTGCATTTATTTTGATGCGGCTTGACCTGGAGTTGTATAGACTATAGTTAAGGTGTATTGAAAAAAAAAATACTTGTCAATATTTTATCTTACCTCACTTCTCCAAATCTAAATTAGGAAACTATTGTGTACGCTATGGATTGAAAAACATGTTAATATCATGTTTTTGGATTGATGGTTTTGCAATATCATTTGTGTTGGTCACAGGTTACTCGATGAATTTTAATATTATTTTAATCACAAAATTAATGATCTACCGTAATATTTTTAGGTTTGTTGATATTTTTTCGAGACCTAAAGTGTGCTGTATCAAATTAATCGTAATGAAATGCTCTTTTTTTCCTGACACGACCATGTTGCCATACGAAAAAAAAATAGTAATAATAATTTAAAAATTATATTGTACCCAGTAGATCCATTTTAACCGAAAACCGTGAAGTTTTATATTTCCCAATCCCTTTAGACTGAAATTAATGATTTCAAAGTATTCATAGCCCTCTAGATTCAAAAATAAATTTCAAAATTCCAAAAAAATTTTGTTACAAAAAGTGACAAAAAATATATGGTTGTATTCAGAATGTCATATAGACACAAAAAAGTGAAAATATACCAGTGTCTCTTTAAAAATTGAAAGTTTATGTCACTTCCGGTGAGACCGGAAGTTGCATGAAGCTGAGTCACTTGTCACTTGTCAAAAAATGCCGTTTCATGTATTATATAGATCCTTCAAATTTCATTCCAATATCTTCAAAAACAAAAAAAATTATAGAGGCGAACCACCTTCCGTGGACACCCGGTATAACGAAATAATCAATGGAGAATACTTCATTTTTCAATATTCATATTTTCTTCAACATTAGTGAGTGAATATCATACCACAACATATTTTTAAGATCTGCCTCAAAATGCTCACAGTCAAATTTTTTCAAATTTCTATATTTGGGATAATTGTTTTCGTTTTATGATTTATTAACTCAGTTTTACGTACAGTAAACAATCATTTCATATTTCATCGACAACTTTGGTGTATAACAACGATTGGGTCACTGACTGCTATGATATCTATCGGGTTACATAGTAAGATCTAAGATGCCTAAAAACCCTGGTGTACCGACTTATACCCGCAAATCTGTGGATAAAACGAGAGACATTCGCCAACTTGATTACGAGAAAACAAATGAATCCGTGGGCTGTTTTTCGAATATCCCGCGACACTTGAGTGCACCGCCACAATAGGTTTTCTTGTTAGGGTTAATTTTCATGAACAGAAGTTTGAAGTTTTGCCCACGATTCACGAACATGAAATTAATAAAACAATATAATTATTGGAAAATACGGAATCACTGTCCCCAATCAGTTCTATTTGTTACATTTTCGACATGATTTATTAATTTTTTTTGCTGAAATACAATTAACTCACATTTCACATAGAAGTATTGCAGTTCAGCTGCATCGCATGGAAATTCACCATTAGCACCTGTCAATCTTATGCGCTGATATCTGTGCATTTGTGCCCGAGTTTTCACTATAAACTTTTTTAAAGAAATAAAGAATAATTTTGTGGCTTTGAGTTTAATTGCATTTGGGATTGGATATTTGTGATGAGTTAATGTGTTACATTGTTCCTCCACTTTTAAAAAACCGTTCAATATGACATGTAATAGGTAGTGAAAATATTTCTATTGTGCAATTTTGTTCGACAGAAAAGTGTATTTTTTGATCAACTACACTAAAAAGATTTCACCATTTCAAAATAAAAGGAATGCATGGAAAATAACCAAAACCTTAACAAGCTTACTGAAGACAAAACATTGATAGATTTCAGTGGGAATGGAGAAAAATTTGTATTTTTTACTTTATCGCGAACTTTCGCTACTTATTGAATATTTCAAGAAACGGTAAAATATAAAAACGCATCCAGAGTTGATGGAATTGATTAGAAAACATTTTTGCCATAAAATTTTGTCAACATGCATAGCCTTTTCAAATAAAATGTCTGTTTCAAAGTATGTTCAGATTGTAAGTGGTGAGTACTCAATTTCTGTACTGAATATAAATTAGTTACCTACTTTGTTCATCTTTCTGGTTTTTCGGCACAAAAACGGAACATGATCAAATTATTGAAATATAAGGATAATGAAGAAACACATCAATAATATAAGAAAATTGCACAACATTTTTTTTATTACACGACAACTATTGACTTTCAAATGGTTTTTAGATATTTTTTGGAAGAAATTTCATAATTTTAGTAGTGTTATTTTTTCAAAAAAACCTGATATTCCACTTCGAGTATGGACTATTACTTTCGTATGGCATACAAAAGTTTAATAATAGTTATTTATGCAACAAGTGCAAAAAGTAGGTGTTTATTGCACTCGACGTGAAATTGTCGGACGAGGCCGTCAGGCCTAGTTGGACAACACGTCCAGTGCAATAAACTCTTTTTTCACGAGTTTCATACAATATTTTTTCTACGTTCATGCAAAAACCAGAAAATGTTTCATTCGGGTGGCACTAAACTAAGGAAGACATTGTTTGTTTAAATCTATCTGTTAAAAGTAATTCAAAAACATGTTGTGTAATTCAGTTGATATCCGAAATAATTTTATTTTTAACAGATTGCATTTTCTAGTTATTTCATAGTCCATTAAGTAATGAATATGATGAGACATGCAACTATTTAAAACGTAATAAGTACAATCTCACAGAAAATGGTCTAAATTTGGCGTCAATTTGAAAGTTTATGTCTGTCATGATGACAGAACGCTATAGCAGAATGACAGATGAGTGCAATAAAGTCTTTATTGCACTCAGTGCAATAAAGTACCAGTTTTTCCACCAAATATAGTTCAATAAAGTTTTGTTTTTTGTATGAACGTAGAAAAAATACCTTAAAATTCAATTAGCAATCACAATCACCATGTCCTTGGGATGTTGACAGTGTTGACACGAGGAAGAGGACGCCATCTCCGGAGTCGATTACAAAAGTAGACCACTAACTAATATGTTTTGTCTTCAAAAAATTCGAAACAAAATCTAATCAGTCGGTACACCAGGGTTTTAGTAAGATCCTAGGGCCCCCAGACGTAACTTATTTTATAAAGGGCAGAACGTTGAGTCCGCAGTTACGAGGAGAGGAAGGTAAGTAAATAGCTATTTGTATTACTAGGAAGGAAAGTGCAACTTTTCCTCCCGCAGAATGTAGTTTACCGCCCGACGCAAACCATATTGACGCCATTTCCTCGTCCGTACATTTTCAAAAGTATTTTTCCACGCGGAGTAAGAGGGTGTTGAAAATATAATTTTTGTTTTCAAGTAATATCGATATATCTCCGAAAATAACGATGATATATAATCATACATGACCAATATGACCATATATTTTTCAAATGGTCGAAGTAATATCTATTCATCAACCATGTAAAGATATATAGCGTGTTCCATTACAAATAATATAACTTTGGTTTGGTGCACTTTTTGGGTCACCTTGTATACTTTGTTATATTTTCCAAAGATACTCTCCCAAGGAAGAAATATGCTTGCATTAGGAAGGCATTTTTAAGTTGCGCTGTTTAGGAGCTGTCGACCACCGGAGCGCAGTTGCAGGACCCTCCCAGGTAGCATCTCATGTTGGCTGAATCTTGTTTTCATATTGGGCCAATATGGATATATTCTAAATGTAAAAATAATATTGAACCAATATGGGTTCATATTGGAAAAACAATATTTAATTGATGATATTGGTGGAATATTGGCTCAACCTGCTCTGAATGTATATTGTTTCATAAAATATTGGGTCAATATTGGTTCAATAATTTTCGACAATATCGATAGAGCGATATTGCCTACATATTGTTTTCAGCATCTAGCTCCAATATTGCGATTTCAATATTACTCTAATATCGATTTTAGAGATGAACAACAATACTGTATATCCAAATTTGATAGCACAGGTGGAATATTATTTAATCCATATTCTAAAAATTATATTGACCCTATTTTGATTGAGATTGTTACGAAAACCTTACGCCAATATTTGGAAGACAATATTGATACAATATTACAAAATACATTCATCACTAGGATTGAAATTTGAATATTGGCCGAATGTTCAATACAAAAAATTGAAATGAATCATGATTAAACTTGGGTAAGAAACCGCTAGGTGACCCCACATATGGAATAACAGCTGAATCATAGTAACATATATTAAATGAGGCTTCTCACAATGCGTTTACAAGTCAATCTACTCAGTGGTAAATTGAAGTAGAAACGAAATTGTAGAATTTTTAAATTATTCGACATTTTCTGGAAATATTTCATCAATGTTTCCAAGGCAACATATGCACTTTGAATATTTTACCAATATATGCAAATGATATTGTACCAATATTCCCGAATATTTTGGGGCCAATATTGCTTCCTAAAAATTTCACTAATATTATTTGTATAATGTCCAAGTAATATTGTGCCAATATCCCGAAATAATTACAATTTTATCTCACCAATATTAGGTTTTAGTATTTTGCCATTATTTTACCAATTATATTCCAATTTAAGTGTGCTACAGCGATATTGTACTAATATCGCCTAACATTTTGAGGCCAATATTGCTTCGAGAATGTTAGACCAATATTACACGGAGAAAAATATATAGTGATATTTACAATAATTTCTGGTACTATATGTGACAGCAATAACTAACTAACTAACTAACTAACTAACGTTAACCATAAAATATTTCAACAATTTATTGTTATTTTATCACTTACTATCCAAGTTATTAGAGTTACTGAAAAATATTGTAATTTTTATAATAATTTCTTGAATATACCAATATGTTCTCCAGATTTCTCTCAGTGTATTTTTTAAATATTGGACCAATATCACCGAATGTTCACATTTTTTTTCAATATTATTATTTGAATATTTTGTCAATATTTTCACAGTATTGTACCAATATTGTCCCAATATGGGTGTGCTACTTGGGCTGTATGTGTTTTGTAATAGTATATTGTACAATGAGCATGAAATGGCATACATTTCCCACGAGTTGCATTTCAAATCCCTAGGGACATAAGGTAAAAATCAAACATTACCGCAGCTACACATATACAGTGTGTACATAAAGTAAGGAATAAATTCATTATCTAGAAAAGAAAAAGCTTTTCGGAAAAATCCTTGGACACGTCTACTTTTGTTTCAAGATGCGCATCTTTTGGAGTCCTAGTCGGAATGGTGACGTCATTACTCTTCCGGAAATGTCATCATCGATTTTTTTTTTCAAATGGCAACCTATTATTTTGACAGTGCCATTTGAAAGAGCATATTTTTCTCCACACAGCACATCAAAAGTTTTGTCATGTTACGTAAGGAAATTTTCGAGAAAATGAATTATTCATTGATTTTAAGTTAACTTACGTTATTCGGTTAGTTGAACAAACTAATTAATGAAGAGTTCAAAATAAAGTTCTTCCTAGCTTTGTAAAGTTCTCTGTCAGCACGCCACTGTGTTTGCAAAGCCCTAAAAAATCACCCTTTTTATTATCGTAAAAAGACATGTTACTGTTTGTGATACCTTGCTGATTTAGACGTTTAATTGACGTATGCCACATTTAACAGTTCATATTTCATTGATTCACTTCTTTTCGAAACAATTAAGAATACAATGCGCCTTTCTGTTACCCAGAGAATCGAAATTCTGATGATGATTGGATACGGTGATAGAGTACGAACGCAACAAGAAGTAGTTGGACTGTTTAATACTAAATACCCGGATAGGCCAATAACTCAATCGGCAGTGAGCAAAGTTGAGATAAAGTTTCGAGACACTGGTAGTGTTGATGATCTCCCTAAAGCTAGGCGTCCTAAAATCAATGAGGAGGTCAAATTGAATGTCTTATTAGCAATGGAGGAAAATCCACACAACAGCTTAAGAAGCCTGAGCCAAAATCTAGATATCCCAGTTACAAGTACACATAAAATTTTAAAATTGGAAAAGTGGCATCCCTATAAGATGACTCTGACCCAAGAACTTTCCGAGGACGATCTAGACCGACGGATGCAGTTCTGCCAAACGTTAATGGATTTGTGCAATGCCGACCCTTTGCTAGTAAAAAATATTGCTTTCTCTGATGAAGCTACCTTTACACTAACAGGAACAGTAAATCGGCAGAATTGCAGGTACTGGGCGAAGGAGAATCCAAAATGGATGAGAGAACATCACACACAGCATTCTCAGAAAATAAATGTTTGGGCGGCGATTGTAGAAAACAGAATTATTGGACCCCACTATTTCGAAGAAACCTTAAATGGTCCAAGATACCTTCAATTCCTACAGGATTATGTTATACCCAGTCTGGTGATCTTATTTCCTAACGCAAATAACCCTGCTATACCAAATGAAAACTTATGGTACCAGCAGGATGGTGCACCGCCGCATTACGCAGCTGATGTTAGAAGGTATCTTGACCAAGTCTTTGCCAATAGATGGATAGGTAGGCGTGGTGCTATTGAATGGCCCCCAAGATCTCCCGACCTTACTCCATTAGATTTTTTTCTTTGGGGCCATCTAAAGAATGTTGTGTACAAAACTAGACCAGATAATATCGAGGAATTGAAAACTAGGATTACAAATGAATGTAACAATATTACTCCACGAACTATCACGAAGGTCCAACGAGAATTTATTGACCGTCTTGGATACTGCCAGGCTCAGGAAGGACTTCAGTTTGAACATTTGATCAATTAGTTTGTGCAATCAACTGTGTAAAATAAATTACTATAAAATCATGATAATATTAATTTTCTCGAAAATTTCCTTATGTAGCATGACAAAACTTTTGTTGTGCTGTGTGGAGAAAAATATGCTCTTTCAAATGACACTGTCAAAATAATAGGTTGCCATTTGAAAAAAAAATCGATGATGACATTTCCGGAAGAGTAATGACGTCACCGTTCCGACTAGGACTCCAAAAGATGCGCATCTTGAAACAAAAGTTGACGTGTCCAAGGATTTTTCCGAAAAGCTTTTCCTTTTCTAGATAATGAATTTATTCCTTACTTTATGTACACACTGTATATTAATAACTAGGACAAAAATTAGGAAATATTTCATTATAAATCTTTATTGATTGAATTAAGATTGTATGTGATATTAACATTATTACAATTGATGAAACTAAATGGGCGATTATTTGTATTTGATAAGTGAATATTAGAGGAAAGTGAAGAGATGTCATGTTCTTGACGTATCGGTTAATGTCAACATTAACTGAAATGACACTGAATTGAAAAAGTTTGTTGACACCGTTGCTATGACGTTACCTACCGAGTAATCCAAGAACCATGTTTATATAACTGATCAAAATAATTAGTTGTATTATTATTGAAATTTATAATACTGGAAAGTACAAAAAATAGCGTTTATGCCGCAGGACTAAAGTGATATTTTATCCCTTACGTGATTATTAGCCCTCGGGCTCTACGAGCCCTCGGGTAATACACATCACGTGCAGGATTATAACATTCACTTTAGTCCCTTGCTATATAATATACTATTATCCACAATCACCTTATAATTGAACTTTTATCCACACTTATGAACCGTATAAAGTACCACTTTATCCACTAGTGGAATAATGAAATTTCTCTATTCCACTAGTGGAATAATGAAAAATACAATCTTGTTTATCAACAATCAAAAATACATAGCAACCATTCAACACCTCCCGATATTTTTGTATGTTATTTCAATGATTTTTGAGGAGGTGACAGCCGCTGTTAGAGCAAAACGTCAAATCATTTTGTGATGAAAAATTTCCGCGATTCTGATTCTGAATGAATGTGATTGTGAATAAAACGTTGTATTGCATGCGTGTTTTAGATACATTTTATTTGCTTAAGAAATTCAAACGCTCGAGCTTCGCTCTCGCGTTCAAACATTCTTGCGCAAATAAAATGATATCTAAAACACTTATACAATAAATAACTATTATCGTAACTGTACTTGTTATCATGTTCAGAACCTTCTGAGGGCTATCACAAAACTAAAATTGTTACTTGGAAGCTGCGATCTTGGTCTAATACGACTGGAGCACCTCACAAGTTTTTCAAATGTAAAAAAAAACTCTTATGCTTTGTATCTACTCAACATTTTTATTCGAATGAGAATTTTCATGACAGAGTCGCTGCTAATGAAGTATTCTTGAATTCTCAAGAAATGTAATTGTAGACAGAAAATGAACTTAGTAATTTGAGCAAATTTTTAGTTTCGTTTATTTTGATGCCAAGTATAAAAATAATTCAATTATTTTCCAGGCTCAACTGTTCATGATCTCTTTATTAAAAGTCAAATCGTTCTATATGGAATGGATGGAACATATCAAAATTGTTCTGGAAAACAATACATCATGCAGCGAAGAAATAAAGAGCCGTATTGAGTCTCAAAGTAATATCATGAAATTGCAAAATCATTTCACTATCTTTATGGTTATCATCAACTTTATTCTATATGCATGGAGAGGAGGAGACAGCAAGCATTTCTTTCCGCTCTTTCTCATGGAAAAATTGGGAAAAGGGGTTGTCTACGGAATAATATTTTGCGTTCTTTTCAGTTATGTATTTTTGGCGGCATCAAATGCTTTCACTATCAGTACATATGCGTGTGGTCATATATATTTCCAGTTGTTGATTCTGAGGGCGAATTTGGAAAAACTCAACTGCAAATATACAGAAAATGAGAACTATCAGTTGCATAATATTCAGTATCAGAAAATGATTAAAAGGAAATTGATGAGCTGCTGGAAACACTATTTGAATATAAGAAGGTCAGTCAGATAACATATTATGGCTAAAGCTACTTTCAACTTGGATAAAAATTGCTTCAGAATTGATAAATCAGTCGAATCAGGTGAAAGGAAGACCAGGCTTCATTTTCCGACTTGTCCGTAGATATAATTACACGTAATATAGTATCTCTGTTCGGAATCTTGATGGTATTTTAAACTTCCGATGACCAACTTGTTTTTTATACGAGACTGACCAACGGGGGTGGAAAATGACCCCATTCGTTTCAGGAAATAATATCATGTATTCATAATTTTATTCTTTGTATTCTTTCCTTGAATCACTCAATAAACATGAATGGGTAAAACAAATTTCTAATGAATTTTCTGCCAGAGGATCGCCTGCAATTTTGACAACTTTTATGCAAGTATTCTGCAATGCTCTAATTTTTATGAGTAATAAAATCGATAATAAAAAAGTTTCCAATATGGTGCAAAATGGAACATGATTATATGGGTTCCTGGGGTTCTACGAATTTTGTTCAATTTTTGATATGTGATGTAGGATGAGTAGGTGATTAAAAGTTACCATTGGCCCAAACGTGTGGCACACATCGTTTGGTCAAAAAAACCGTCCAAAGAAAATGGCGGATGCACCACAATGGAAAATATTCACTTTGAATCTTACTCAGAGTACAGTTTCAGAAAATTCAAAAAACATTTTCTCAAATTTCACAGATCGATGTGTAATCACGAAAATCCATGTAATGTACTGGGTGTCCCACAATAAATGTACTGAGTGATACCATGTGCTCAAAAAATGCTCTTCAAGAAATATAAACTACATAAACACCAAAACTACGTCCATTTACGCACGATGCACGTTTCGCTAACTAAATAAGCATCTTCAGGTGTTTGGGTAGTTTCCATTTCTTGAATTGTAATCACAACCAATTAAAGTTTCAAATATTCATTTCATTCTTAAAAGAAGAAAACCGTACAGGAAACATAGTGATACATTTACACAGACACTAGGTAAAAAACATATAAAAATACAAATTCTGAAATGAAATAGCATATAGCAGAGATATTTTCATTCCTTTATGAAGCACCAAGCATTTTCCGCTAAAAGTGGTCTTTTGGATACCTACCGAATATTTGTTTTAAGTCTAACGTACCCAAAACAACTTAATATACTTGAGACGAGTACACACATACCCAATATGTTCTTGCACCTGCCCTACAAGTGCAATAAAATCCTAGTGACTAGACTCCAGGGGTCGAATTGAGTATTTCTTCATTTCAATGAGAGCAAAAAATAGTGCATCAAACTGCAATAAGGATTTCATGAATGCATCCTATAAACCTTTCCGAAGTTTGATTAGAAATGTTATTATATGTTTCTTTTTTATAAACCGTTGTAATTCATACAACTCAGTAGGTTCACAATATTTATGTAAACAACTGCAACTTTGTAAGTGATGTAAGACGCGTAGCGAAGCGCGGTAATCTTTGAAAAGCGGTAATGACACTTCGTGCTCAAAATACACACAAACTCAGTTCCTAGACAAAAAACGCTAAATATTTCATTCAATATAGGCACATAATTTTACCTATGAGGATATCAACATCCAATAGCCAATTTAAATATGAGATATCTAAATATAATAATTCACATTTCTATAAAAATTAAAACAAAAATAGGGAAAATAATGCATTCCTAAGAAAAAAAACTTCCGCTAATCGGAATTGAACCCGTTCCATCTGCTCATCATGTTTTTCCTCTGACCTCTAGGCCATCATAGACAATAAGAGTGCATTGCATTCATTGTTGATAGTTTCCATAATGCAAGCATAAATTCTTTTTCCAGAAAAGCAGTGGAGAAAGAGCTTTTTTTAATAACCTCGCTCTAGAGCGGAAAAGCTGTCAATAAATAACGTTTTAAGGCATCGAGATATGAAAGTATCAAATGCTAAGCAGTTGTTCTTCGAAAAGAAATTATATTTTGATTACATTTTCTTTGAATTTTCGAATTTCATAAACTGGTAAACTTTCATATCTGACGCTTTCTTGATTCATTCATGTTAATTTTTTAGAAAAAATTGACAGAAAACTATTATTGATCATAGCAGGCATTGGGTGAATTGCAACATTTGTAATAATATCAGAGCAAATCGCAGGATAGATGGAATTGGTGTGGACATCGAGTTAGCCCGGAAAAAAAATCAATTAGCTTCATTACATAGGAATAGATTTCGACTACCAAATATGGACGTAACTCCAAATTCATCAAGAGTTTGTGTTGTTTGTGATAAAAGATTAATTAATGTAATGCAAATGAAAGAGAACAACTTCCCTATTTAAATGAATGTTATTGTTACCAAACTTCATAGATGTTTTTCATTTGCCAAAATAATGGAATTAATCATAGACTTGCACTGAAAGCGCGAGTGGATTTTTTGTGTGTGGTATATTCCTTCCAGAAGATTCTGTAATGTTCACCTGAGTGATGATGATTTCGTGCTTCTCCACTATATGAAGGTTGAACTCTATATTTATATCCATCGAGGTATCCTAATGAATTAAGAAGAAATAAAGGAGTGGTTTGGTTATTTGAGAAAAATGAATAATGAAATGGTGTCATCAAAATTCGAAAGTGAGAATAATTTCACTGAAAAAGATTTCAAAAATCTTACTTCAATCACAAAAAGGCAGTTTGAAACTTTATTCAGCTATTGCGATCCTATAGAGTTGTATGGATCACAACGAATTATATAAAGAAAGGATAACATTTCTGATTAAACTTCGGCAAGATTTATCGGACGCTTTTATAAAATCGTTATTGCATTATAGTTCAAGGCAGGCGGTTACTATGAAAATAACTTCGGTACGATTAAGTCTCATGCGCAGGTTTGTTCCAAAAAATCTTGGTTAGAAGTGTTCCTGAACCACTTAGTCCGAAAGCAATATTGTATCCAGATGGTACATATCTTGGAGAACTCAAATCTTCGAATTTTCGTGTAGCCCGACAGTCATATTCCATGCACAAGAAATATATACTTCTGAAGGCTGCTCTTGTAGTTTCACCCGATGGGTATATATTGGATGTACACGGGCCTTAATTTTCCCTGGGAGAAATAATGAGCTATTTTGATGCACAATATGACTCAGGATGGAAATAACCTCCGCACATTGATACGAGATGGCGATATTTTCGTAGTCGATCATTGTTACCGAGATGCATTAGAACTTTTAAATAATCTGAACATAAACCACGAAATGCCGGCGATCATCAACAAGGAGAAAATCAATGCACCACCGAAAAACCTAACCGATCTAGGCTGGTAACTAAGGCACGATGGATAATAGAGTCAAAGAATAGTCACCTGAAATCTGCTTTTAAATTCTTCATGGACATGAGTTCATAAAAATTGTCTGTGCAACTATGAATTGCTTCCATGAACCCATTCACATGCAATCTGCGGATGAAGATTTGGCTCTTGGAATGCTGGAAATTGTCTAGGAACCCAATGTTGTTCAATTTCGAGTGAAACAAAAACATTTACATTTACGTCGTGGGCAAGGTCCACGGTCACACCTCGATCAAAACGGAATTTTCAAGCCTGCCCCTGGAATATACCCGAGACAAAACGTTTGGCACTTACCAAGTGAAACTAGGTTTTTGGGGTCAGAGATTATGATTTTTTTGTCAAAATTTATCAATTCAAGATGGCAACCCAAGATGGTGGATGAATTTTGTGAATATGATCAGATTCAATTCAAAATTGGTATGGTTTTCGGGGTCGGAGATTTCGGTTTTTTAGTTATAAAAAAATAGTATACAATTTAATTACTCAAATGTAAAAAAGCGTTTGGTGCTTGACAAAGTTTTCTTGAGCTCTTGAACACTCAGTATTGTTAAGTTAAACTAATATAGATCGAATGCACTCACGCTTATTTTTACAATTGAGTAATTAAATTGTCAATTATTTTTTACATTATAGTTCACGTTGGACGTATTCTTTAGTTTTGTTAAACTATTATTTTAATGTGTATTTTTATAAATGTATTTTACATATTCTCTTTTTGATAAATGTATCGGTTTGTGTTTTCCATGTTTCAAGAATGAAACACCAATTCTGATTCAATCAGAAGGGAAATCTACTTATTCAATAAAATGATGGAATTGATAATGTTTTGGGGGTATGTTACATCCTTTGTGGAACACCCAGTACATTACATGGATTTATGTGACCACACATCAATCTCTTGATCACCTAATATCTGAGAAAAATTACTTTCACTTTGTCGAAACAGGAAACAGAACCTGATTTAAAATGAATAGTTTCTATTGAGGGGCATCCGCCATTTTCTTTGGACGTTTATTTTGACCAAACGATGTGTGCCACAAGTTTGGGCCAATGGTAACTTTTGATCACCCACCCATCCTATATCACATATCATAAATTGAACAGAATTCGTAGAACCCCAGAAACCCATATAATCCGTGCCATGTCCTTTTTGAGAATGAAAAAACTAATCGTTTTAAAAATTTCATAGAAGAATCAAGAATGTATTTTATTAAAAACTGAATTTCCTTCAGAAGGTTTCAAAGAATATATCTTTTTGTAATCATGTATAGGGTTATAAAAACATTGATTATCATAATCTATAGAATGTCAAAATTGAAAATCAACAAAAAATCCACTATTAGAATATCTTCCATGAATCAGTGTTTTGTGTCTTGCCATGCAAGTTTTTTGAAAAATATAATCTGAAAGGTTCAAAGTACTCATATAAGTAGTTTTCGTTTTGTTTATCATCTCATATAAATTCAACACAATTTTTTTGCTCACTGTGTAGACACGTTATAAACTATATTCAGAACAGTTAGTTGGCTTCATCCTGTAAGTATGTACGACATGATTTATAAATTGTATAAATCAATATTTTTCACAGCCTAAAACACCCAAAAATTAGGAAAAATCCACTGGCAGTCAGTATTTTCCATAATTGGCGTTAGACATTTTTTGTAGCTCATCCTGTAGGGACAGAAAAATAAATCTCACGAAAAAAAGTTGTTCCTTTTGTCCTCTACATTGATATATTCAAAAACCAAAAAAATCTGTCGAGCCTCAACAATACATGTATCCAGTGGGTTGTATTAATGGGTTGAAAAGTATATCGCTGTAAAGTTCAACCAATAATGGCATTCAAGTGACATATTACGACTTCAACAATCTGAATTTTATGGGGCGCCGTTCGGGTAAAAAGTGTTTTTGCAAATGTATTTATTTTTGTGTCTATATATTTATTAGTTGTAGCAAATATTTTCATTTTGCGTTCCAATATATTTATTTTCGATAAAACAAAGTAAATTTAATTTCCAAGCATTACAAATATATAAAAACGTTCCCATATATTTCCCATTTATTTATAAATTCGATCTATTTTATGTCGCCAAGAGATGGCGCAACCGACGCGATTTGTCCAAGCTCGAGCATGTGGCAATATGGCAACTAGGCAGTCATTAGTACATAAAGTGGCTAACAGATAGCAGTAGCACAGGCAGTTTTGTTATTGCGTAGTTTTTTACTTTACAATTGGGCACTTAATTGAACGGCACGGCCGTCTAAATTCAATAACCCTATGTGTGGACCAAACGAAGGCCCTCCAGGATTAAATGACCCAATCTGAAATATTATACTGCCTCCATCTATTCGGCAATTTCTGTACTATTGACTTTGCTTCGTTCCCATGTTGCCACATGCTCGAACGTGTCACAAATCGCTTCGATTGCGCCATCTCTTGACGACATAAAATAGATCAAATTTATAAATATATGAGACTTCACGTTTTTTTAAATTAATAAAACTTGAAATGTAAATATATTGTGTTTGATCGAAAATATATATATCGACACGCAAATGAATATATATTGCTACAATTAATAAATATATTGACAGAAATTGTTTATATTTGCAAAAATACTTTTTACCCGAACGGCGCCTCATAGAATTTCATAACCGGCACATATAATTTTGGTGTGCTATGGTAATCCGTTTTTGTTTTTTAGGCTGAAATCCATATCCAGTGAATTATCGTATTGGCCCATTTATTTAGGATATATAGTTGGTATATTATTGCTGGGTACTGTATGCACTTATTTTTTGGTAAGCGGACATTTTATACGAAATCATTCAAGACGAGTTATATGATTGATGAAATGGTTATTTAACGAACAAATGTATTAATAAGGGCGATTAACAATCGAGATAATTTAACGCGTAAGGGGTCATTAATCGCCATTTTAATTCACGAGTTCGTTACAAAACTTTTCCGTTGACCGTAATTATGAAAAAAAAGTTTGATTCCATTTGGGTCTTCAATCCTGGACCTCGCATTCACCTCACGACTCACACCAGCATTTTACGAGCCGGCTGCGTGACTACCTATTAACGTTACTTTTACGTCGACCGTACTTTTCAAAAATAAAAATATCTCACTTTTAATTTTCAGTTTCAATTTTAATATTAGAAATTGTACAACCATTGAAACTTAATGAATTTCAAGAAATTATAACAATAAAATAAATAATGACAGGTAGTACTAACACAGCTACTTTATTTCAAAATAAATGTATTAGCGGGTAAGTATATGGTTGCCTATGCCACAGGCCACTTTATAAGTATAATATGTATTGAAGCAATGTACGTTGGGTTGCATATAAGTAAATCATTGATTAATAGAAAATCATTCATTGTCAGGGGTCATTAATCAACGATTTTTAGTGCGTTAAAATACATCATAAATGAACGGTCGATGGAAATAGTATATAAAGTATAAGTGGATACAAAAAAATAGAGTGAATAGAGTGTTTGAAAGATCAGTTATCCACGAATAATTTATGTTATTTTTTTTCACTTGGTGCACTTTGAAATAAAAAATACGGGTTTCCTTATTAAAAATAATGGAAATAAGAAATAATGAAAAATGGTTGAATAGGCGAGGACACGATAAAATATTTTTGCTCCAAATGTGTTGTAAAATACATAATCCATATACAGTGCGGCTTTTAATAGTACCCCCCCACTGTTAACTTCTGAACGGTTCGACGTAGAAACTTGAATAAAAATAAAAAAACGTTTCGTGGGTTCCACCAATACTGCTCTTTGGAATGAAAAATATGGTGATTGCTCAATAGGGGGCAGTGGGGGGCATCAACTCAAAATTTTTAAATGGTGTGGGGGGTCAAGTGGCACATCGTTGAAAAGAAAATTTAATTCTCTTTACAACCATCTAAATATTTTTGAATTTTGTCTATAATTTTTTTCCCAATTTCGATCTTTATGCAATTCGAAATTTTTAAGTTAATGTGCCCCCAGCGCCCTCTGTCGAGTAATTGCAATGTTTCTTCTCTCAAAAAGTAGTATCGGTAATACCCTTCAAAAAATTTTTGGTTTCATTGTTCCACATCAAACCGTTCAAATTTATCGATGTACGAGTAGTATTCAGATCCTCATTTATATTTGATATTTCGAATTTGAATTGAAAAAAAAATATTAACGAAATTCAAAAAAATTTAGGCGATTGTGAAGAGAATTGAATTCTCTTTTCAACGATGTGCCACTCGACCCCCCATGCAATTTAAAAATTTTGAGTCGATGGGACCCCCCGCGCCCCCATTGAGCAATCACCATATTTTTCATTTCAAAAAGTAGTATTGGTGAAACCCTCGAAACGGTTTTTTATTCATGTTTCTACGTCGGACCGTTCAAAAGTACCCAGAAAATATTGTTTGAGTCAAATTTCAATTAGAGCTGGTCTAATTTCGTTCTGAAAAATAGCAAATTTTGAGGCTACTAATATTGGCGCTCTTGGTGACGTACGTGCCCGAGCAGCCAATAGGCGTAATCGGGTTGATTCTGACGTTTAACGGCAACGTTGCCAAACTTCTAAAACTATAACCAGAAACCAGAGAACATAAAACCATAGAGAAGTGACAGAACACAAGCAATTCCCAATGTCAAACGACGATGGCGGATTTGAAAGGTGTGAAAACCACCCTGAAAACATTAGATCTTTCATAAAACAATATGTTTGAATATAAACAAAGAACTCGATAGTTTTAATATTGTGAATTATTGTGTTCCATAAAAATGATGTTCGAGAGAGCAGGCTAGAAATTTATTTTTGTTTCGCCTCGAAGGTATTTCAGAGTTTGAATAATTTTTTCCCGTTTATAGGTTCTAGTTGAGTGAATGCCTATAAACCTCAGAATAAAACACATAGAGATGCTCTGCCTGTACCTAAACAAATAGCTGTGAACATGAAATATCCTTTTCTATACAATTTCTGTGCGTGGGGCGTGAAGGGCGTTGAAATGTTATGGGTAGTTTATTTACATTTTATTACATTTGGAGTGAGAAGGACCATAATATAGCGACGAAGAATGACAACTTGATCCGAATGAAATGAACGGGCATACACGAAACTACCCGCACAGAAAAAGATTGGTACCTGAATACAATGAAAAAGTTCAGTGACTTAATGAATATTTTTATCAATGTTGGTCCAATGAACGCATTCGTTATGTCAATGTACCACTCGTTATCCATACTATGAATACGGATCATAATAATATCAAAGAATGCTTTCATTGATATCATGATCAAGTACATTGAATAGGTTCGTTATGGTAATGAATTCCATTCATCAAACGAATGAAGAGTGTTCACCCAAGCAATAAATTGTATTCGTTCAACTGATGAAACTGTATTCATCAAATTAGTTATTATTGTCCATTCTTCGAATGAATGCTGTATGATTGATATAATGATTCAGATTAGTTCGACGATGGATATTTTTCATCAATCCAATGAACGGTGATTATTAAGTATAGGTTACTCCTCGATTCAATAATTGATATACATTAAATCTATGTTTCAGTTTATTCTCGTGTTGTTTATAATTTGAATAAGTGGTATTTATTCAATCATTGCATATCATTCGTAAATGCAATGAAGGCATCCCACTGATATTGAGCATACAGTGAGTTTCCGAAAGATATGCAAAATAATTAACATGCATTCATCAGAACATCGCAATCCTGATTGGAAGGCGTATCTCCAAGTTATCTTTTATTTCGGCTGGCTCCTTTCGGAGCTCTTCGGATGTCTCTGTAGTCTGTGCTACCTGAAAAGATGCTTCAACGATCGTTTCTGTCTGCTTAAGTTAACCAGCTCTGTGCAAACAGATGCCGGCAAAATTTATGAGTATATTTAAACACGAGATGGCTTGGTTCGGCATAAGGATCATTATTATATTCATGAAAATATTAATTACGGAGTTATAGAATGGGAGGAAAATAATGCTTCTATCTGCCTAACAAAACTAGGACTTAGTAACTTAAGTATATCAATAAATGCCGTTTTACACCTTCTATGATCTTTCCATAGCCCCAATGAAACCTGTGTGTAGATCTGAAAATAGATTATCATTGATTTCGATAAACTTGGATTCATTGTAACAATAAAATCATCTCTGGGGCCATTAATTACGTTCATTGATATGATGAACAATTTCAAATGGATTCAGTGTACCTACCCCTTTCATTACCTCAATGAACTTTTCCATAGCAGCCACGAAACCTGTTCATAAATGTTAAAAAAGATCATCTTTGATCTCAATGAACTTGAATTCATTGTATCAATAAATACCTTCGTACATCAGTGAATGTTTGATCATTATCACTATGGAAAGTTAATTGTGCCAATGAACGGAAAGGTAATAAACGGTATCCATTGATATTATATACCACATTTTTTTCATGAAATAATATACATTGTTCCAATGTACTTTTTTCTTCATTTCAATAATCTTTTTCAAAGCCGTAACGAAATATGTTCATAGGTCTGAAATTAGATCATCATTGATCTCAGTGTACCCCTTTCCTCACCTCAATAAAATTTTCAGCAGGAGCAACGAAAACTGTTCATAAATGTAAGAAACGATCATCTTTGATCTCAATAAACTTGAATTTGTTGTATCAATAAATACCTACAAAAGTCAGTGAATATTTATTCATTGCCACGATGAAAAATATATATTGCCAATGAACGGAGAGGTAAAAAATGACATTTATCGATATAACGTACCACATTTTTTTCAGTGCGAATGAATACGGACTCAACATGTATTGGTTACGTGCATAAGTGACAGACCCTGGAGGTAAAACAAACTCAATCATAGAAAAAGAAGAAGAGATAACCTCTTTTTCCATTTCGTTCGTTTGCTGTTCTTCTATTTTTGAACAATTTGTAAAAATTTCCGATTTTTTTACTGAAAAGGGATCGCGTTTCTATTGAAAAATCTAAAGAACCTTTCCAGTATAAATAAAGCGAAAAAGTTGGGTTACGCGAGTTGTCAGATAGCTTAGGTTAGGTTGTTTTACCTCCAGGGACTGTCAGTTGTGCACGAAACCAATAAGGCCCTCGCTTGTAAACAAACAAAGTTATGTTGACTTCAAGACAAGGATGGAGAAGGCATCTCTATTTATTATGATTATTGGTCTTTTATTACTCTGAGGTTCCGGCATTTGTGTTTTGTGGACATAACATAAGTATGGCAACGTTGCTAAATTATTTGACGCTGTCAACAGTGGGATTGGTTGCTCGGGGTAGTACGTCACAATGGCGCTGAAAAGAAGTCATTTAAAATTATAAACTTTAAATTTTTTTTTCATGTTTCAGACAACTCAACAAAAAAAGAACATTGTCATTAGAGTGTTCATAAGCTGTAGAATCCATTAACAATATTTTTAAAATTTTGTGTCCTCGCCTATTCGTGATGTGACATTAGAATACCTTTCGTTAATGTTTGAATAAAAGTTTTGCATTTGTTTGTAATATTTCATTTGACGTTACAAGGTACTCCTGTCAGATCAATAATCATAACATTGTCATTCATACTTCACTGTTCTCGATTTGTTGATGTATCCATGGTAACTTAAAAAAACGCGCGTTTTTGAAAGTTCGATTCGCACACGCTGTGGCGTGCTTTAAATAGGTAAAAAAGGGCACCAATTGAAAAAAATAATGTTTGTTTTAAACTGTTTTGTTTTTCACACAGTTTGATGGATATCCTTCAGAAAATCCTGGCATGGTCTTTACTGCTGTCCTAGTATTGCCAATTACTGTAGTAATATCAGAAAATGGTCAATCCATGAAAAGTGAGGTAGGTTTACAATAAAAAGTTAATGGATTTTTTTTAGATTTAACGTATTTCATTCCTCCTTTGGAGTGGAAGGCTTTCATTTTATTATACGTTAATACCTAGTAGGGCCACAACAATATACGTAGTGAATTATAATAATATTAATAATAATACTCTTATTGTTTACCAGCACAAGTATAAACATACAAATAAATACATTTTCTTTTTCATGCTAAACATATAGATCGCATCTTTTCAAGAACAGAAAAAAGTTCAGAACATAAGATTCAATTCAAATTATTTATTATCCATACTGACATAACTAGTGCTACAACAACAATAAAAAAACGCAATAAAAATTGCGTCTTTGCTTAAAATCTTTTTGATCTTCGAAATCTAAATAGTTCATTAGATGGCAACGAAATATTCCTAAAGAATTTTTTCCATATTATAACTTTATAATTGATGACTTTTCAAAAAAAAAATGTTTTTTCTCCAGAAATCAAGAATAACTTTTTGATAACCCATTATTAGTTTCTCGATAAGCACCAACTTTTATCAAGATTTTTTTTTGTGAAATAAATAATGAAAGACTTCAATTTGATTTATACTTTTTTCTACGGTCATGCAAAAAACAAAACTTTATTGAACTATATTTGGTGAAAAAACTGTCTCTTTATTGCACTCATCTGTCATTCTACTATAGCGTTCTGTCATCATGACAAACATAAACTTTCAAATCGACGCCAAATTTTGCCCATTTTCTGTGAGATTGTATTACGTTTTGAATAGTTGCATGTTTCATCATATTCATTATATAATGGACTATGAAATTACTAGAAAATGCAACTTGTTGAAAATAAAATGATTTCCTTCGAATATCATCTGAATTACACAAAATGTTTTTGAATTACTTTTAGCAGATAGATTCAAACAAACAATCTCTTCCTTTCAGTTTAGTGCCACCTAAATGAAACATTTTCTGGTTTTTGCATGAACGTAGAAAAAATATTGTATGAAACTCGTGCAAAAAGAGTTTATTGCACTCGACGTGAAATTGTCCGACGAGGCCATCAGGCCGAGTTGGACAACACCTACTTTTTGCACTTGTTGCATAAATAACTATTTGAATGACGTTGTAGAAGGATACAGGCACCCAATACCGGGCGTCATGGTCTCCATTGGCAACCATCTGAAACCAGCATTTTATGAACCATTGTTTCGAATTTGTTTTCGCCACTTGAATATTTATATTCCTCTGAAATAAAATCACGTGTGTGGAAAACTGAAGTTCCGAATTAGAACTCCTACACTGTTTGTATTTTTCACTATAAAAAACATACTTGTAAAATTCAGGTAAATAACGTTGGTTATTTTATGACCAACGTTATTTACCTGAATTTTACCATCGATTCTGTAAAATGACATTCATTTCCAGTACCTGAATAAAAATACAATAAATATACTGCTTTTTTACTTGACGATTTTCAGGTGTCTATTTAGTGTTTTCACACAGTGATTTTACATTATTCTGGAAAAGTTCTATAGTACTTTTCATGTGTAATTTTTCTCTGTTTTTTTAAGGTGTACTTCACATTGTATTTTCAGGTAACATTAATACTAGGTACATTTAAGGCTTTCACGACCCTCGCTCAATGTTCTATATGGCTTTTGGGTTTTTGGTCGTGTATTCATTTTTCTTGGCATTTTTGGTCGTGTATCAGTTTTTCTTGGCTTTTCTTGGAAACCCCAAGAAAAATGGATACACGACCAAAAACCCAAAAGCCCAAGGTTTTTGCTATTGAAAATTCCAATTAAACTCAAACATTTATTGAACAAAAACACATCACTTGGGTAGACAATAAACACAAGATGCTGACGGCTAGAGAGTGCAGAGGCTGCTGGTGGATTCTCATGAGAACAGTGAGGTTCTTCTGATGTCAAGTTAGTTGTGGAATCTGAAAAAAAAAAAATTAAAATGCCTTATTGATTATTCAATTCACATGTCTCTGATGAACTTATTTTGAGATCTTTCAATAAGGGACTTTGTATGAAATCCAACGTTTTTCAAATCTTTGTCGAAGCATAGTGCCAACAAATGAATATTCTCAACCTTGGTTCTGTTCCAAGGTTCCAAGTTTCCAATCAGTTTATACTGGGACCTTGCCGACCCAAGAGGATTACAAACCTCAAAATATAAAATTAGGTTCAGTGCATTTTTTCCTTGGAAAAACACCTCCACTCCAAAAATCGGTAAAGACACTTTTTGTTGAAGAAACCCTATTAGACTGAAAAAGCATTGATTTTCAATATAATAATCATTGAGCAGCTGTTTCAGGGTTTCTAGAATAGGAACATAATAAAAAAATGAAGTTTTATTGGGCATAATTGAAAAATCGATTTTTTCGGGATTGACAAAACCGTGGTGCTCTAAGTAATATTTTTTTCTTGAAATAATGAATTTTTTTTAAAAAGTGAATTTGAATTAAAACTCAAAATATCCAATTCTGGAAAATTTTCCTTCTATTTTTTCAACATATTTTCATTGTTGAGAGTATCTATATCGACGAATCCGTCAATTATAGTACTGAGACTTTTTTAGCAAAGGAAATATTTAGCCTGTAAAGTTAAATACATGTTTGCTAGAATTTTGATACCAAGCTTTTCCAAATCATCATCATAATTTTCATCATCAGTTAGTGCAGAATTAGAAAAGCATTCACTTGAAATATCATTAGAAGCAAGATTTTTTGTTTGGGCACGTTGGGACTGATTTCCACTAAGGTTTTGAGTATGGTGATCATTTGTATTTGGTTTCTCCACAAAATGTTTTCTACCCATGTGAACACGGATGTGTTGTCTGGTCTTGAACGAAGTTGTGCTCTTGCATTCCTTTTTAAATGGACATGCTATAGCATTATGATCTGATAAATGTTCAAAAACATGAGACAGAAAGATTTTCCTATCATTGGTGAGCGCTTGCTGGCAGATATCACAAATTAAATTAGTGATTCGCCCTGTTTTTGTAATAAACTTTATATGGTTCCTAAAAACGTGCTGATTAAATGTTATACATATACTGATGAATGACACTTCGCAGCTGGCATACAGACAAGGAAATTCTGCTCCTTTAAATTGCCTATGCAAATACTGATGTCGATTATATTTTTCGATAGTTATACCCTTAAAAATACAGGTTTTACAGGTAAACATACTGTCTACGATCAATATGAACTTAACTTTCAAGTTATTCCACTCTTTCAACCACTATAAACAAAATATCTACGCACCCACTATAAACAGACCACAGCCATTGAAATACCGGCAATTGCGAATTGAGGTTATAATCGGTAGTGTTCTGCATTCTTCCCGGTTCCCCCTCATGCACAGGCGTAGTCGTCGCGAGTTTATTTATGAATAGGTTACTGAATTTTACCAAATTGATGTACATTCACATTATTCCAGAGAGAAAACGCAGTGGAACTGAATCTCGCATGGTGAATTTAAAGTATTACTTAAGATTATTCAGTTACGAACTGACATTTACATGGTGAAATTAGAAAAACATAATAAATAACAGAAAAGTACAATATTACATGACAAAAATAAGTTTTTGCAGTGAAATTACTAGATTTGGTGATAATTCAGTAAATATTCTGTTTTATTTTACCTACGGAAAATATTTTGTTTTTTTCCACCTATTTTTATCAGTGTTGTCTCAGAGAATTTTGTTTTTTCAGTCGCAAAACATGCATAACACTCTCCTGCGGACTCAATGGTATCAATGGAACAGGGAAAATCGAAAATTTTTGTTAATGTTCTTGATTGCCACCCAAGAACCCTTACAACATACTAGTTTCGGCATTGATCAAAGTCGTGAGATGTATGGAAAGGTCAGTATATGTTCATGAACTCCTACGACCCCATGTCTCAACGGCGAGTTGGTAGAATGTCGATTGTAGGTATATTAATTTTTTATATTTTCAGAAAAACTAAAGTGTTATTCTATGTATAAATTTCACTCTGGACTCAAAAATTGAAAATATCCTTCGTCAGTAAACGTGTTGATATTAAATTTTCTAGCCACACTTATTGATTATGATTATTTGGCTAATAATGACAAAATAATCTCAGAGGTAGGAGTGAAACACGTCCCAGAAGTGAGTGATCATGAGCTCGATTTTCTTACACTAAAACAGAAACGGAGGTCGTCTTCAGTTTACTACGTAACAACGAGAAATTTCAAAGATTTGAATAATAATTTTTTCAATGCTGATCTCATGTCAATTCTATGAATTAGATGATGTTGACAGTAAAGTTTGTTACGGGTCCAGTATTCTTCGTTAGGAAGATCTAAAATTATACTCTTATTACTGGAGTGGAAATCAAATGGGAGTAGTTAACTTACTTTTGTATAGAGCCAGTTTAACTTCATTCGCCTCAGTTGAGATTTAGCCTCTACCTGCTCTTTCTGAGTAGTTCAAGCCTACTGACTTCCTCCTCCATACTTCACCTTCAGTTCGTTTGTTCAGTTCTTCTGAGCTATTTAAATTCGTAAACTCCTACAAATAATAGAATACAAAACGTCAATAAACAAAAACTAACCTAACCACAAAATCATCATTCAAGATAATATTCATTCTCTCAGATATTGTATATATTTTGTTGTACCTTTCTGGAATGGTTCTTTCATATTCTTGGTAATATTCCTATGGAAAATCTTTCTTTGGAAAAATTAATGAATTTTTGAATATTCCCACCCTGTCACTCATTGACAGTTTTCAATGGAGCAAGCATGGGATGGAGAGGGAAAAACTGGGACTTAAAAAAAAAACTAGATGAAAAAGCGTCTTATATTCTTTTTGGTTTGGACCAGAGCATGTGAAGATCGCATTTTGCGGATTTTTCTAAGATTTTGTGTTTCTAAATTAAAAATTACTTTGTCTCAGGAGAGAGATTTAATTATCAATGATTTTTGGATTTAATTAGAAACAAAAACATAAGTCTCAAATTTTTGAAGTATTGTTTGTCGAAGGACAACGTATCCCTCTAGGAAGGCCACCCTCCATCTAAGGTACGTTCAAATATAATAATACTTGGCATTGAAAACTTTTCCTACCTGCTTTGTTTTATTCTCGTCTGAAATATGTTTTGATTTCAGGCCGTTTTTCCCCCTTTTCTTCCATATTTCCTTTTTTTTCTTTCTCTCTTATATTTTCCATTTCATATTCTTGGTTCACTTCCTATTCCTTTTGACTTATTTCAATCCCATTTCTCTCTTCGCTTCGATGGGACTGGACCTGTAGCTTATCAGCTCACTATCGCTACTACCCTTCCACTGCACGTCATTCCTGCTTTTGTCGATGCTTGGTAGAGATATATGGTGGTGGTGATTCTAAACCCAACTGTTCAGTAGACCTGAATAATTTCCGCTCGGGAAGAGACACAAGGTAGTACTATACATAGGAACCGGAGTCCTACATCTAGCAAAACTCACTTGGATACAAAAGGTAACCCTAGAATAGCAATTTTGAAAGTAGAACCACTGGCATTGCACGATTCACATCACCATTGAGTCTCACCTTTACGGAACTCAACCTGTCCTACAATAGAGGCTCTTCCGGAATACTATAATAAATTAGTTGAATCAGATTCAGAACAGAGCGGGTATTGTCTCTCACTTGCCTTATGAAATATCAACTTAGCCTGTGAACCGGTGGTATGCATACTGAAGGTATTTGATAAGTACTTGATAAAATATCTATAACGGATAGTATTGTCTCGGGTAATTCCAACAAGTTGATTCATATTCACATATAATATTATCATAGATTCTTTGTTTTGTTTTGAAAAAAATGAAAGTGTCATTCAGAATATTCAAACTCAAACTGTCAATTTAATATTTAATCTCTCTCCTTCCCTGTGAACTTTAATCACTCTTCTTCTTCTCATTATTTTCCGATCCTGGTGGCCACTCTTTCTACTTTCTCACTATTCTCCACCCCCTTCATTATTGAACCTTGTCACTAAAATTAAATTTGTTATACCATTTTCGATAGTTTTCCTTTCCAACCAACATCAAGCAACCCACCCCCTTTCTTCACTGTCTAAAAGCTTAGCTGAGGTAGATTGAAGGCAGTTGTCTGTCTTCCCACCGTAGAAAAGGGAAGAGCATGATAAGTTAATTTTCTAGAAGATATCGTGGTGAAATTCTTAGATATCAATGCTCCTTTCGTGACATATCGTATAACAAATTCTTACGTTCCCTAGCTCACAGACGCAGTGAAAGCTATGATGAAAGATCGGGATATCGCTCTCTCACGGTATGAGATGTACCGCTCACAAAATGACTTTTTACGTTATGAGCAGTAACGGAACTTGGTGAACTCTACAAATAAGAGGAAAAAAAAGTATATTACTCTGATGAAATGTGGTTTCATCTCAAATCCTTAGTGGAATATGGAACAAAAACTAACGCGCTGCCTGATAATCTGAATATAGTCATTTCATAAATTCAATACCTAATCTATTACCAGATGTAGAAATGATAAACTTTTATAAAAACAATGTTAAAGATTCTGTCTCCTCACTTCTTCGATTTGAACCGATAAAAAGCATGGCAACCGGTAAGGATGGTATTAATATTTTCACTTTGAAGACGTGTGTCCCCTTTTTCATTACCTTATATTACCCATATTATAAACTTCTGTCTCACCAATTCTGTATTTCCTACGTCATGGAAAAAAGCTCATGTTATACCACTACCAAAATTTAATAATCCTTCAGGTCTTAATGAAATCAGACATATTAGCATATTGCCAACTCTATCCGAAATACTCGAGAAAGAGAAGTACAACTACGAAATCATCTCACAAAAAATCAGTCAGGTTTCAGGCCAGATTCCAGTTGTACTTCTGCACTGAAAATAAGTTATGACACAATCGAAGCAATTGATAAAAGTAAAATCACTGTTTTAATTTTGTTTAGACTATTCTAAGGCATTTGACACCCTCAATCACCAAATGATGACAGCTATATTTTCAATTATATTGGGCTTAGTGAGAGCGCTAATAAAGTTTTACAGTGCTACTTATCGGATAAATGTCAAGCAGTCAAATATGGTGCAAATACTTTAGCCTACATAAAAGAGTTCCCCAAGGGTCAATCCTGGGACCTATACTATTTAGTATATACATTTGCAATTTTCCGTTTAATTTTCTCTCTTGCTCACAGCATTATTATGCTGATGACACTCAACTTTAGTCATCATTCAAATCAGAAGAGAGCAGTCTAAGCACCTATGATCTGCATCGTCTCAGTCTCAGTGAATATTCTCAATTATTGCGATGTTGCTTATGCACCCTGTTTAAATCTTCGCGATGTTAATAAAAAGAATACAGAAATTACAAATCAGTTGTCTCAGATTAATATATGTGGCATCAGAAAGTATGAAAATATTAGTCATACGTTACAAATCAAAAATTGCTGAATATGAAAAACCGACGACATCTCCACTCTGCCTGTTTCTTCCATAAACTTATGAAACTGAAATCTGCTTACTTATATAATAAGATCACTTACGGACAGATATACATAATCTCAATATCAGATTCAAGTTCACATTAACAACACCGATTCACCATACAAAACTATTCAAGAGATCATTTTCTTATAATTCCTGCCATTATGAATGAAATGCCCTTTGAAATAAAAAAAAACATACTCATACAGACTACGGAAATAAACTGAGTAGATATTTGATTTTGAAACAACCCAGGTAGCACCTCAATATGGATATATTGCAAATGTAAAAATAATATTGAACCAATATGGGTTCATATTGGAAAAACAATATTTCATTAATACTATTGGTGGAATATTGGCTCAACCTGTTCTGAATGTATATTGTTTCATGAAATATTGGTTAAATATTAGTTCAATAATTTTCACCGATATCGATAGAGCGATATTGCCTACATATTGTTTCCAGCATCTGTCTTCAATATTGCGATTTCAATATTACTCTCATATCGATTTTAGAGATGAAAAACAATATTGTATATCCAAGTTCAATAGCACATTGGTGGAATATTATTTAATCCATATACTAAAAATTATATTGACCCTATATTGATTGAAATTGTTACGAAAACCTCACGTCAATATTTCAAAGACAATATTGATACAATATTACAAAATACATTTATCACTAGGATTGAAATTTGACTATTGGCCGACTATTCAATAAGCAATATTGAAATGAATCATGATTAAACTTGGGTAAGAAACCGCTAGGTAGCCCCACATATGGAACAACAGCTGAATCATAGTAACTTATATTAAATTAGTCTTCTCACAATGCGTTTACAAGTCAATCTACTCAGTGGTAAATTGAAGCAGAAACGAAATTGTAGAATTTTTAAATTATTCGACATTTTCTGGAAATATTTCATCAATGTTTCCAAGGGAATATTTTACTAATATATGCAAATGATATTATACCAATATTCCTAAATATTTTGGGGCCAATATTGCTTCCTCAATATTTCACTAATATTATTTGTATAATGTCCAAGTAATATTGTGCCAATATCCCGAAATAATTATAATATTATCTCGCTTACGTTTTAATATTTTGCCAATATTTTAGCAATATTATTCCAATGTAAGTGTGCTACAGCGATATTGTACTAATATCGCCTAACATTTCGAGGCCAATATTGCTTCGAGAATAATAGACCAATATTATTTTTCAATTATTGGACCAATATCGCCGAATGTTCACATTTTTTTCTAGACAATATTATCATTTGAATATTTTGCCAATATTTTCACAATATTGTACCAATATTGTCCCAATATGGGTGTGCTACTTGGGAACTGTCTAAATAAATGACCAACTTACATTATTTTATAACATGGATATGTATTTGAAAACTGTACTTTTTCTTTTTTTTTCTGAACGTCCTCTGCAGACTTTTGGGGTTAGGTGGAAGAACACCCTCACACATCTGTGTGAGGGTAACTGATCTGAGTCTCGCCCTAATTTTCTATTTTCTTAATTCTTCTGTTTGTTAAATTTAATTGAATTAGTAAAGGCCTTCATTATTATTATTATTATTTTCATTATTATTATTCTTATTATTATTAAATGTGGTAGTTGGCAGATCGTTCGAAGATCATGTGAGAAATCTAGAGGAGGTATTCTTGCTTCTGAGGAAATCTGGGCTAAAACTGAGCCCTAAGAAATACCTTCCGTTCCAGAAGGAAGTTCATTACCTTGGCCACATTGTCTCTGGGAAAGAAGTGGCAGTGGACTACCAGAAAATCGAAGCTGTCAGAGACTGGTCCATTCCCAAAAACATCCACCAGCTCTGGAGTTTTCTTGGCATGTGCACCTACTACCGTCGATACGTGCTAGGATTTGTCAACATCGTCAAACCCCTAAACAGACTGATTGAAGGACAGAATCAATTTCAGTGGAATGCCAAGAGTCGTTCAAGAAGCTAAAAGAAGCTTTTATCAACGCACCAATCCTTAGCTGTCCCTTACCCAATGGAAAGTTCATTTGGACACTATGACGACAGTAACGTTGGACTAGGAGCCGTCTTGTCCCAGATCCAGGAAAAACAAGAGGAGGTTATTGGATATTTCAGCAAAACGCTCAGCAAAACGGAGCGCAATTATTTCATCACCAGACGGGAACTGTTGGCTGTAGTAAAACGGGTAGAACAATTTTACAAATACTTCTACGGAAGAAGATTCCCAGTGAGGACTGACCATGCAGCCCTCAAATGGCTTTTACAGTTTAAAAACCTTGAAGGACAGGTAGCACGCGGGATCAAGCGAGTTCAAGAATTCGATTTTTCGTTGAACATCGAGCAGATAGCAGTGATAAGAACGCCGATGTGTCGTCGAGGTTAAATATTTGAATTTATGAAATTCGGTTCATTTCTGAACCCTAACCGGCAAGCTCTTTGGGATTCGGGGTTTTAATCCTGACGTCCGTTCTCCATCTTCTCTTACGAAGAAGGAGACTTCCGATGAGAATATAAAAATAAAATATTATGCGAATTTTTATTAACTAGAAAAAGCTTTAGGCTATGAAATTGTTTATAGTGGAAAATCTCCGGATTTACTTCCGGAAATATATCCCAGCTTAGTACGCAAATGATTCGAGGAAACGGTATCGAGAAAGCTTTTAAAAATACACTTTACTTTCCCAACAAGAATGAAGTTAATAAAACTTTCTAAATATTAATGATAAAAAAAAATTTAAACTATGAATTTAGCAAGTTTCGGAACAAATTAATATTAATATGTTAACACAAAAGTCGGTTGGTTTTCAGCATATAACAGGTGTCAATGCACAACGATAGAAAGCACATATGCATGTGCAACATCTAATGTGGAACTGTCTGTATACTTGACTTGTGCCTTTCGGAGACGAAATCTTTCAGATCGACGATTTGTTCGAAGAAGAACGGGTTCTAAAAAGAGCTTGCCCGGAGGCAAACAGGAACTAGGCGCGAAGTCGAAGTAAACAGGAGTATCACGGTGGAAGGTGAAATACACAGAAAAAATTGGTACCTGAATACAATGAAAAAGTTCAGTGACTCAATGAATATTTTTATCAATATTGGTCCAATGAACGCAATCGTTATGTCAATGTACCACTGGTTATTCATACTATAAATACGGTTGTTAATAATATCAATGAAATCTTTTGTTGATATCATGTTCAAGAACATTAAACAGGTTCGTTAGGGGAATGAATTTCATTCATCAAACGAATGAAGATTGTTCACCCAAGCAATGGACTGTATTCGTTCTACTGATGAAAGTGTATTCATCAGATTAATTATTATTGTTCGTTCTTCGAATTAATGTATGATTGATATCATGATTTAGATTATTTCGATTTTGATTTAGCATTTGAGTAAGTGGTATTTATTCAATCATTGCATATCATTCGTAAATGCAATGAAGGCCTCCCACTGATATTGAGCATACAGTGAGTTTCCGAAAGATATGCAAAATAATTAACATGCATTCATTAGAACATCAAAATCCTGATTGGAAGGCGTATCTACAAGTTATCTTTTATTTCGGCTGACTCCTTTCGGAGCTCTTCGGATGTCTCTGTAGTCTGTGCTACCTAAATGGTATTCATTGATATAATGTACCACATTTTATTCATAAAATAGTATACATTGTTTCAATGTACTTTTTTCTTCATTTCAATAATCTTTTTCATAGACGCAACGAAATATGTTCATAGGTCTGAAAATAGATCATCATTGATCTCGAGAAACTTGAATTCATTGTAACAATAAAAACATACATATTTCAGTGAATAGTTATTCGTTGACTCGATGAAAAATGTATTGTGCCAATAAACGAAGAGGTACCATATTTTTTTTAAATATATACATCAGTGCTCTGGGACCATTAATTATGTTCATTGATGTCACGAACAATTTCAAATTGTTTCAGTGTAACACATTCCTCACCTCAATGAACCTTTCCATAGCAGCAACGAAACTTGTTCATAAATATAAAAAACCATCAACCTTGATCTCAATGAACTTGAATTCATTGTATCAATAAATACCTTCGTACATCAGTGAATGTTCATACCACGATGAAAAGTTAATTTTGCCAATGAACGGAAAGGTAATAAACGGTATTCATTGATATTATGTACCACATTTTTTTCATGAAATAATATACATTGTTCCAATGAACTTTTTTCTTCATTTCAATAATCTTTTTCGAAGCCGTAACGAAATATGTTCATAGGTCTGAAATTAGATCATTATTGATCTCAGTGTACCCCTTTTCTCACCTCAATAGACTTTTCCGCAGGAGCAACGAAAACTGTTCATAAATGTAAGAAACGATCATTTTTGATCTCAATAAACTTGAATTCGTTGTATCAATAAATCCCTACAAAAGTCAGTGAATATTTATTCGTTGCCACGATGAAAAATGTATTTTGCCAATGAACGGAGAGGTAAAAAACGGCATTTATTGATATACTTAAGTTACTAAGTCCCAGTTTTGTTAGGCAGATAGAAGCAATATTTTCCTCCCATTCTATAACTCCGTAATTAATATGTTTATGAATATAATAATAAGCCTTATGTCGAACCAAGCCATCTCGTGTTTAAATATACTCATAAATTTTGCCAGCATCTGTTCAGCCGAATCCTCGCATAGAAATCTCCGTTGCTAACAAGTTAGCTTTAGCTGGTAGTACACAACGCCTCCACTAGAGGGACCACTCTGCACGACTTCGTTGTTTGCACAGAGCCGGTTAACTTAAGCAGACAGAAGCGATCGTTGAAGCATCTTCTCAGGTAGCACAGACTACAGAGACATCCGAAGAGCTCCGAAGGGAGCCAGCCGAAATAAAAGATAACTTGGAGATACGCCTTCTGATCAGGATTGCGATATTCTGATGAATGCATGTTAATTATTTTGCATATCTTTCGGAAACTCACTGTATGCTCAATGTCAGTGGGAGGCCTTCATTGCATTTACGAATGATATGTAATGGATGAATAAATACCACTTATTCAAATGATAAACAAAATAATCAGTTCAATGTGTGACAGCATCACGAGAATAAACTGATACATAGATTTAATGTATATCAATTATTGAATCAAGGAATAACCGATACTTAATAATCACCGTTCATTGGATTGATGAAAAATATCCATCGTCGAACTAATCTGAATCATTATATCAATCATACAGCATTTATTCGAAGAATGGACAATAATAACTAATTTGATGAATACAGTTTCATCAGTTGAACGAATAAAATTTATTTTATTGCTTGGGTGAACACTCTTCATTCGTTTGATGAATGGAATTTATTACCATAACGAACCTATTTAATGTACTTGATTATGATATTAATGGAAGCATTCATTGATATTATTAAGATCCGTATTCATAGTATGGATAACCAGTGGTACATTGACATAACGATTGCGTTCATTGGACCAATATTGATAAAAATATTCATTGAGTCACTGAACTTTTTCATTGTATTCAGGTACCAATTTTTTTCTGTGTATCTTTGTGTTAGTTTGACCAATATACTAGTTTGAGATTAATTCATGTACAATGTATGAGCAATTGTTTTTGGCTCGTTCTAAATAATTGTATTGTGCTGTTCATCTTGTTGTGCTAATTATACCCTCTCTATGTTTTAGGTGTTCAAAGGAATATACAGCGCGACAACATGTATCAATTCTTTAAGAAATTGAGCTTTTGAATGAAATAAAATACACAGGAACATACTTTCAACCACTTTGAAACGTAGAACAGAATCAGAAAGCAAATATGATTTCAACTTTTCACAAATATGCCTATCATGTATCACTTTCACTAATAAATACACCTTGTTGACCTGAATGGTTCTGATTTTATGTTATTTTATAATAATTATAGAAGGAAATTTTGCATTGCTGATATTTTCACAAAAAATGTTTTCAACTCTATTCATCAGTCTCGGAAAAATATTTGTGGGGTGCCATTCGATTCGGAATAGCGTATCGATGATTTTTGAAAAAAAATAAGTTCCGCCCGAAAAAATTGTAAAATTTGGTGGTTTGGTTTTTTGCAAATATTTCAAAGAATAATTAGGATTTTGGAAATCTGGAAAGGATTCAAAGATTCAAAGAAAAGGATGGTACACGGAAAAAAATATGTGTAGTTTTTCACCATTGTTTGAAATATTTAAACAAATTGTGTCTGGAATGGTCACAGAAACAATTTTGTGTAGAAATGTCGCACATCATTGTTTATCTTAATGTGTTGTGATAATATATCCACATTGTGTATATTTTGAATCCATTTTTTACACAATAATGTTTGAATTGGTTGTGTATGAATTTTTTTTTCGAACAATTCTGTTGACTATATAATTGAGAAATACACAATATTGTGTACACAATATTGTGTTATTATTTTACACAACATTTCGTTTTCATTACAGCTCTGTGGATAGAATTAAAATTCAGAATGCACAGTACTGTATAAGAATTTTACACAAGGCTTAAAATAGCTCTCAGGGAAAATAAATTGCTTCTTCGTCAGTTTTGACGGTTTTGACAATTGGTTATTGAAATAATTCAAAAGCAATGCTGCCACTTTGAATTCTTTGAAAATATTTGATAAGAACATAATATCATAGAAGATAACTTTTTCTAGATGGAAAAAAATTAGAATGTAGTACTACATAACTCATTTATATGTATTTGATAGAATTCAAATATTTTTTTCATAAATGGCCAAAATTTCTCTATTAAAAACTTACCCTCCTTTACTAAAATAGTGGCGATTTAGATCAGTAAATAATGACCCGCCGGCAAAAATTATTTATCGCGATTTTTCAATTAGTTATGCAATAGTCAATTAACAATTTTTTTTTCCACTTCAATGTGAACATTGCAAGTAGGATTTTTTCGATTTATGGTAGGAGAATGGCTCCAGTTTCATTGGTTTCGATTTATGAACCATAGATTTCCACTTGATATCCCATTTCCTGAAATTTCATTTGAATTTGTTAGTTTCGAAAGATTCAATTCAACGTTGCGGCAACGTGTCGAACGTGTTCGAAAAAGTTGTGCAACCAAACATAAGTTGCGTTGCCGACGTCAACACAACGTTAACACAACCCTGTTTTACACCAATTTGGTCAATCATTTTTGGGTTTTTACAATGTTTCTGCTGCAACTGTAGTAAAGGTGCTGCAAGAGTTCTGGGACCAAATCGACCAAATTAACATGTAAAATCCCATTTAAAATTCTAAGGTCCCGTCTGGCGTTTTTGGTTCCTTTCAGCGCTCGCTGCTCTGCCGTTCAGCTGTGACGTAGTCGAGCTGATCCGTATCAAAGATAAGAGTTTCCCAGTACTCAACGCCGGATAGTGAAAATGAATATTTGATATATATGCAATGAAATGAAAAAAAGGTTGTTAGACTGAGGGATCGAAATGTAGCGAACCAGCAATCTTCGGATTACGAAGCGCACCTCTACAGACAAGGCTATGAGACCTCTTAGTGAATGTAGGTTGAAATGTTGTTTATACAGCGCGAGCCGCCGATCAGCGAAGTCGAGCAGCGTTATCTACCGCACGCCGGGTTCTATCTACCGCAGGCCGGCTTCGAGCGCTCGAATATTAAATAAAAAGAATAGTGATTGTGAATGAATAAATTCGAATTGTTGAAGTGGTATAATAATAATGATGTTTGAAAAAATTGGTAAAATGGCGGGGTAACGAGGTTGTAATGTATCAACGTGTGATTTCAATGTGGAACGAATACAGGGTGTTTCAAAATACATTATTTAAGAGAAAAATTAACAGGGTGTGTCAAAATACACCATTTAAGAGGAGAAATATGACGACTGCTTGTGTGCTGGGTGTACCAACATATGAATTAAGAGAAGAAACATGGTCGCCTCTGTCATTTATCAACTGTTAGGTGGTAAATGGGTCAAAGAAAAATGTATCATTGGAAATATGGGGCGATTCGAAACAACGACATACCCATACATAGAGATTGGATTACATCTGTCATCTATGTGATGTTCTTCGACGAGGGTGTTTATACTAGTCGGTCAACTGTCATCTGTCATTTCAAAAAAGGTTCGTTAAAGAAAAAAAAGATGGTGGCGCTGGATTGGCCAACCCACATCATGGGACGTCTCGCAAAAACGCTTCATGAGGGATTTGAAACAACTACTCACCCATACATAGTTATTGAATTACATCTGACATCTATGTAATGATAGTGTTAGATAGGAGATAGGAGACGGGAGATAGGAGACAGGAGTTAGGAGATAGGAGACAGGAGATAGGAGACCGAAGATAGGAGGAAGGAGATAGAAGACAGGAGTTAGGACATAGGAGTCAGAAGATAGGAGACAGAAGATAGGAGATAGGAGACAGAAGATAGGTGATAGAAGATAGGAGGCAGAAGATAGGAGATAGGAGACAGGAGAAAGGAGACCGAAGATAGGAAAACGAAAATATGAGAAAGGAGATAGAAGATAGGAGACAGGAGTTAGGAGATAGGAGACAGGAGAAAGGAGACCGAAGATAGGAAAACGAAAATATGAGAAAGGAGATAGAAGATAGGAGACAGGAGTTAGGACATAGGAGATAGAAGATAGGAGATAGAAGATAGGAGATAGAAGATATGAGATAGGAGTTAGGACATAGGAGATAGAAGATAGGAGATCTAAGATAGGAGGAAAGAGATAGAAGATAGGAGACATGAGTTAGGACATAGGAGGCGGAAGATAGGAGAAAGGAGACCGAAGATAGGAGACCGAAGATAGGAGACATGAGTTAGGACATAGGAGGCAGAAGATAGGAGACAAGGGAAAGGAGACAAAAGATAGGACATAGGAGACAGAAGATAGGAGATAGGAGGCAGAAGATAGGAGACAAGGGAAAGGAGACAGAAGATAGGAGATAGGACTTAGGAAACATACAGATTGACAGATATTCAGTTTGATCTAACCAGAACGAACTAACCTTACAGCGACTTAAGAATCTCAACGTTGTAAAGAAAAAAGATGGCTGCTGTCATTTGTCAAATATCAGGTGGAAAATGAGTCAAAGAAAAAAAGTATCATTGAGGATTCGAAACAACTACTAGCTCATACAGAGAGGTTGAATTACATCTGTGTGTGTGGGTGTGGTGTGTGTGTGTGAGGGTGTGTGTGTGTGTGTAATGTTCGTTAAAGAAAAAATATGTCGGCGTACAGCTAAAAACGTTTGCTTGGGGATATGAGCATTTGATAAATACTTGCCCATACAAAGAGATTGAATTACATCTGTGTGTATTGTTTGTTAAAGAAAAAATCAATGCAGCGTTTATATTTCATTGTACAGGGTGCCTCATAAACGGTATCATGATGGGGTCTGACATTTCCAACGTGCGATACCCATTGAAACGTTCACAGTCTTACGTCCGATGGTTTTTTTTTGTGTGTACACGTGCGGTGGTCATCGGTCGTTTTTCTATCCGTTGACATGTGTTGGTCAACGTTTTGCGTTTTCGTTTTCGCTGAACGCGGTATGTAGCTGTATGGTTGAGTATGTTGGTGTATGTCACAGTATGCCGTAGCTTACGCTAAACGCTGTGTGTCGTCGTATGTCGTAGTATAAGTATGTTCGGTATGTCGCCGTATGTCGTAGTATGGGTATGTTCGGTATGGTTCGGTTTGTCCCCGTATGGTGCGGTATGGGTATGTTCGGTATGTCGCAGTATGTCGCAGTATGGTGCAGTATGTCGTTGTTATATAAAAACTTGATGGAATGTAGACAATTTAGTTGTATTCAATATGTTGCACCGAACAGTTTGTGAAAATATAGAGGTGGAGGGTAGTAATCATGGGAAACAGCAAAGAATGATCGAGTCTGATACTTATGGTCTACGATTCAACGATGGATATGTTATTGGTAATACCCCAGTACGTTATGAAAAAGATAGAGTGGTTGTACATGACAAAAGTTTCGTTCTAACGGCCGGATTAGTCCAATTGTTATTGAAACGAGTACCTCAGCATTACAATGCAGAAGATTTGACAGCATATAAAAATATTTTAATGATGACCAATGCTCACAAGCAAAGATATAAATCAGACGAACCTGTGAACGCTAATAGTTCATGGAAATATCGAAATATTATATCCATGTTGTTTCCACCTAAAAGAAGAAAAAATAAGCATTTATCATACAATACCCAGCTTGAACATCGCAGCAGCAGCAATATCCAAACGCCCTCCTATATTGATAACAATGGAGCAATGAAAAGTGATATGGGACAACTCGAATATTTCGACAGAAAACTAGATGAAGCTTATAGATTATGTAGGAGTCCTCTTGTATTCAATAGATATTGAAATTATGATGTGTGTTTTATTTCTAATCAACTTTCATTTATGTACTATTTAAGTCTAGAAAAAATGTACTCATTCCACATGATGACAAGTCCGTTTCCACATCACCCAGGAGGTAGGACAGCCAATGCGTTTCCTTTTTTTATTGTGGAAGTTTCCCCAGTAGGCCTATCATAACCACCAAATTATTTTCAAGTTATAGCTTATGTAGCCAATAAAAATTTTGTCGTCGTGGGAGTGAGTAGAAATACTCAATATTAAGTTAAGCATAAAAACATAGTAAGTATGCATATGGGTAATAAAATTTTATTCAGCAGTCATTTTCAATGTTCATGTTATAGGATTAGTTCATTTAATTGGATATTAAAATCGAATTGATGTAAAGTAAGTACATCAATGATGAAACAATGGTGGTCAGTTAACGGAAATATCATGATGAGGTGTAGTTAAAATACAAGGAGTGAATACACAGGTTCCCAAGTTTAGTTGGGAGGTATTCTTCAAACCTTGTTCATTTTTTTCTTTTTTTTTGCGGATACAAGGAGTGCATACACAGGTTCCCAAGTTTAGTTAGGAGATATTCTTCAAACCTTGGATATATTTTTTTTTTGCAAATACAAGGAGTGAATACACAGGTTCCCAAGTTTAGTTAGGAGATATTCTTCAAACCTTGGATACATTTTTTTCTAGGGATACAAGAAGTGAACACACAGGTTCCCATCATTCATGTACTTACTTTACATCAATCGATAGTAATATCTGAATAGTCAACGTAGATACCTTTAATGCATGTACTTTTGAAAAGGACTGTTGTTTGAGCGACAGTTTAAGTGTGACGTGTAAGTTTATGTCAGAGTAAATACGGCAAACTACAAAGAAGGACTATATGAGTTTACTAAAGCAAAGTTTCAATCTTAGGAATGTGATATCTTTATCGTCTCCCAGACTAAATGATATGTTATATCGAACATCGTCATGATAAAAATATTAGAGAGTGCTATCAACATCCATCGCCTCTTCTAGCGGGATTAAATAATATCCCCATGGCAATGTTTCATTAATCCCGCACCGGAATCAGGTAGCATACAAAGTTTCAATATTAGGAATGTGATATAGTGCTATCAACATCCATCGCCTCTTCTAGCGGGATTAAATAATGTCCCCATGGCAATGTTTCATTAGTCCCCGGAATCAGGTAGCGTTTGTCATCATTTGGAGACAGCGCAATTTTGTCTTGTACAATTGAGTGCACTTGATGTTTTTCAGAGCGAATTAATCTCTGAGTCACACTTTTATTGTCACAGCTGTCGAGACATTCGATATAATCTTCGAAGGTTATATTAGTTTTAACCACAGACGATTTTACTCCCTTAGCTTTCTTGGTGCTTCCGAAGTTTTTTAATTCCACCTCAATTTCATTATCATCATAACCATCTTCACACAATTTTTTCCTCCTCTCCTCATAATCAGCCTCAGTTGTAAGCACTTTTGTGGCATATAATTTTGACCGAAGTCCGACATAATCCGTCATAGGAACACCATTATTTTCGTCCTTCATCATACCCAGCACTTTTTTGTTGACCTGAGGAATTCCATAAATGTTATCTGGAGGATAATCTGATGTGTCAAAGCGTTCATGACAGTCCTGCCTCATTACCTCGTAGGGATCTTGTAGCAGCTCATATATGAGGGAATCGGTGTCTGTATACATAACGGTACAGTCCTCACCAAAACGTTCCCTCATATAGCCATAGTGGAAGTCATAGATGGTAGTCTTTGCCAAATCCAATATGGCTTGCCCTACATAGATAGGCTTATTCAGATAAATTTGCAGCTTACTAAGCTCCACCGCTACCAAGTTCTCATTGAATATGGTGCAGTTTTTAAATTCTGGCTTAGCGATGTAGGCTTCAGCACCATATCGTCCACTCCATTCGGTGAGGAGGCGTATGTTAACCCTCTTCCGGACGTTCTCCATAGTTTTACCGAAGACTGCGTTATTCATCAATTTGTAAAGATTTTTTTCGAAGTCATTAGTAGCTTTTTTGCGAAGCTCCGTATTCAAATCGATATATGATTTCAGCCATGGTGATTGTTTGAATTTCAAAACGCGATGAATTTTCTTTAATACTAAGCCATGCTCCAATGCTTGTTTCAATGCTCGATAGTGAATAACATATTTCTCCTTCGACTGTAAAGTGGCCATCAATTTTGTGAGTTCTTTAGCTTTCACCGGAGGTTTTCGCGTCTTGGAGCTTATATGTTGGGGGCAGAATGGGATATCCTTATGCTTATCGTGCAAGTGTTTAGGATATTCCAAATCCACCTCCAACATGTATCCAACATCGGCATCATCTGCGATAGTTGTTACATCGATATTAGTATCACTCCATTCAAACCCCCCATATGGAAGGTATTGGCTCATGGCCCATCCATACTGATTATTGACGTCAAAGTACATCAAGAAGGTTGAAGGTTTGGATGGGTCATATCTATTCGGCATATACTTATTATTGGCTTTGGCTCGTCGTTTTGAGCAGACCTGACTTAGTCCTCCTCGTATCCCCCGCTCTACGAAGAGGAACATATCGACGTCGGTGAGGAGTTCAAACTCAATCCCAGTATACTTCAACATAGCGTCCCATGTATAGCCCGGTAGCGTAAAATAGTGGGCGGGGTCTAATTTATGCGACTTGAGGATGCACGATCTAAACATCTCGAAGACATCAGCCAGCAGGAGAATGTCAGTCTTCATATACAAGTCCACATATTCACCCAAATTTTGGCAATTGAATGTGGCCCAAACATTCTGTGCACGTTGGTAAAGACGTCGGGGGCAGGGCTTATTTTCTAGTTTATTATAAAATTGATCCTGAGATGGCAGAGCTGACTCGTCAAATCGATCAAAGGAGTCAATATAATCATATGGCATGACTCCTTTTTTCGTCAGCAGATTGAATTGATCTTCAGAAAGACTGGAAAACTGAGATTTCAAATTGGGGAACTCTGGAAGATACGATGCTAATTTATCCAAGGAAGAATTGAGGAAACGGAAACTGTCGATAAATCTAAATTGAATCGGTGTATCATCAACGTGCTTCGTAAACGATATGTATTTCTCCTTAGTTATCGGGAGCAGATCCACCTTTCCCGCCATTCTTGTAGCGATATCTGTCACAATGAAATGGGCATCATATCCGCTCAAATTATGGAAAATGACGGGAACAGTGTGGGAGTCCTTGTAGTTTATATTGCACCCTTCATGAGCTGCTCCACGATAGTTATTTCCGGCAATCAGGTGGTTATGATCCCTAACCTTCTTACAGTCTGGAGTGAACGGCTGCTCGCAAATATGACAATGAGAAGCGAGTTTGAATTGTGCTTCTTGCACCCAAGACATATTAATTTCATAAGGACACCAGAATACAGTAGCCAAATCTTCAGCTAGTTGTGCCATCTCATCAGCGAACCACGCCATACAGTCCTGACCACGATGACTCCTATAAAATGAGAGGGAGTCATCATAGGAGCATTTCATGTAGTATCCGACGGCAGCTGGAACGTGGTGCTGAGGCTTCTTAGGATCTTCTACCGGTTTTAAAACACTTTCCAAGTCGGCATACACCACGAATGGGACCTTTTCTTTATTTAGGAAATTTTTGAATTTCAAGGTGTTTTTCTCCGGCTCGGGCATCTTGATAGCAGTCTCATTTAATTTAACGCAGTCTTCGGTATGTTTATTCAATTTATCTTCAGAGCGAAAGTAGTGGAGACATCGGTCACAGAAAAACTTTTGACCATTCTCCTTACTCAACTGCCTTGATAAAAGTCTCGACATATTTTTAATCCACACAAAATGGAATTTTGATGGAGCCCCACCGTCCTCCTTACCCTCAACATAATATTTATCCTGCACCAAGAGAAGATTGACGTGCCTCTCCTTCTTATCTTTAGTCAGATAGGATGGAAGAGTTTCGAAGGATTTCTTGGTCTTTTGAAGGACATATATATTGATGGAGATATCGTTCTGCTTCTCAAAGTTAGGGATCTGCTTCATGGTCATTGGGAACTGAATACCTTTTAGCTTCAAGACTTCGGAGTAGTGGGGGTATGATGATGTGCGGGTAACATTTTTTTCTTTAGAAACAGGATAAAAAGCGGACGTTACTGCCCAAGCGAAGCAAGCTTGATCGTCATTTTGCACATTGACGCATGCATGCTTCTTCTTGATTTCTTCAGGCAACTCGATGAAGGAAGATCCAAGCTGGGGAGTGAACTTGTTGATGTTAACTCCCAAGTTAACCACCTTTTTCAACGCCCAGCCTGAATCGCGTTCCTGGAACTCCTCAAGGTCTTTCATGATTGGAGCAATAACCTTGGAATCAAACCATTCATCCAGATTGGTGTCTTGATAAATCGGAGAGTTGGCGGTCGTGAAATACTTGTATTCCTTCAGTACACTAGCACCCTTCAGCACCTCAAATTCTCCGCCGAATATCATGTTGACCTTCACCGATCCATCCTTCTTGAGAGCATTCTGAATTCTCCTTTTGAATATGGCTTTGGAATCAATCAGGAATGAGCGTGGATCCTTGTGTTTGAGGTTGGAAATAACACCACTCCTGATTCGACCATAGAATGCCGAGTCGGTATCATCCCAGTGCACACGTTCTCTCGCTCCTTCAGGTCGAGGAGAAATCCCTGCCCCCTTTTTCAGCATGGCTTTAAACTGGTTCCTCATACTCAGAATATTCCTTAGACATGCCTCCAGATGATGCTTCTCACCCACGGAAGTTGCATTCTTCAACGCTTTTCGGATCCTCCGCATCCCCTTCGCACACTCTTCAAGGCCCTCTTTGGCAATTTTTTCATTATAATTGGGGGTTATGAGCCCCAAGATGGTAGCAATATACCGCACAAAATCGGCAAACATCGACATACTGAAATTATAGAAAGTCAGATGTTGAACGTTAAACGTTTCAAAGTAAACTGATGAAATTCATTAGAGCTCAGTATATGTAAACTTGGGTCGGACGGAAGACTGAACGCTTTATAAAAGGGTGGGGGGTAAAGAAAATTTTTTGGATGAAAAACTAACTGTTTCAAAAGGCCCCCCCAGTTTGTAAAGATTTGTGTTTCAATTAACATACGAATACATATAAAAGTGCTGCATTGGTTATCTATAGAGCCATTTGTAACATTTTTATGTTGCGATTTCCATAGGAATGCATGTGAAATGCTGCATGTCACTTGACACATGAAATTGAAAAATGAAATTTTCTACAATCTATGTTTCAGATTGAACGTTCAATAAAAGGGGTGGGGGTAAAAAATCTGTTAGACGGTAAAATATTTAAAAAATGACTTGGAAGTTTCATTCACCATTTATCGTTCACTCTGCGCAGTTGCATTAGCAGATATGTCTAATCCAATGTTCCACCAATTTCACTTGAACTTGATTAAATCATGTATTGAACAAGCATTCATTAAAAACAATTATTGTGGAGCATGTCTGCCGGCGAGTTTAATTTTCTATGAGTTAGTCAAGAAGTATGGAATTACAGTAAAGTTATGTGTCGGAACGAAGTTTTATTCGAATGGGGTTACAATTACACCGCATTTTTGGATTGAGCATAATCAAATAGTGTATGATCCTACTGATGCCATCACTAAATTTTATTTTCCTCATGAATACGAATTTACATTGAAGAAGGGGATGTTTATGCGCCATACTGCTGAAGATACCAAAATGATCGATATTTATCGTAATGTCAAACAAACCAAGTCCACAACAGAGTACTTTGATGGAGCTCCAAAAAGTTTATTGAAAATACGTAAATATATTCATAATGTTATAGCTAGAATACTTGACAACGAGAAAAATTAATATTGCGAATGATTGAATACATATAGCCAACTTAAAAATGACATAAGGGTGCAAGACTAACCAAAAAAAAAAAAAAAAAGGAGAGGGGGTAAAGAAGTTTTATCCAGCTGAGGAAATCCCCTCACACGCAGGTCATCCCCGGCATTGAAGATGGAAGCAGTTAGGTTATTTTATGGTGCTCAAGCTGCTGAGAAAATTAGGCAGTTGAATTTTGACAACGATTTCATACAACAGTGGTATCATGATAGACAAATCAGCTGCTATATTATTTACATCGACGATAAACCAACAGCATTTGCGCTGCTCTCAACCATGGATTTTGACCCTTTGAGGAAACATTCAAAACCGAAAACTATCAATTATATTCATACATTACTTGAATTCCGAAGAAAAGGATATGCAGCTAAACTCATCGCTCACATTAAGAATCATGAAGAATTTACAGCTTTTTGCAGCAATGAAGAATCTGAACGATTATTCAAGAAATGTGATTGTAATTATTGTGGTGAAATAATATGTCCAATGTTTAGATATCCGTAATAAAATGAGTAAAAAATTTAAGTCTTTCAATAGCGTATGTATGTTCCCCCATTGTACCTGAAAATATCCGCTTAAATTCTTAGATTCGTAAACTATTAAAAAAATTCCAGGATATTTATTGATTGAATATTAGCCTCAAAATGTATTGACTTGAATATGAATTTAATTTTTATATAAACCAATCAAAGGTGTATAGATGCCAATTCGCTTTTTGATCTGTGGTACGTTGATATTTTATGTCAAATTAACTATCATTTACATTACCATTTTGGAGATGGTATCTGAAGCTGGGTTCAAATGATATAGTTATATCAAATATTGAAAAATAATACTGATTGCTCATTAGCAAAGGAACTTTATATGAGAGATGGCTGCTGTGAAACAACCGTTGGAGAGGTAGAGGGGTGGAGGGAGAAACAAAAATCCCTTAAATAAACATACGAAGGTTCGATGGTACATTCAACGCTGAACTCGCAATGCGATCGTTTGTACTGTTGTTACCTCTGATGCTATTGGCTGCATCGTCAGCAAATCTAGATGACGCGAAAAATTACTTTGTTAAATATGGTTATATGTCAAATAATTCGCAAACGGACCTCAGTAATGTTATAGTTTCTTTTCAAGAACGAAACAATCTTCCTGTAGACGGCACTCTGAACAATGAAACTGTAGCATTGATTGAAAAACTTCGAGTGACTGAAGATGATGCGAAAAATTACTTTGTTAAATTTGGGTATTTAACTAATACTTCGCAAACGGACCTCAGCGATGTTATAGTTTCTTTTCAAGAAGAGAACAATCTTCCTGTAGACGGCACTCTGAACTATGAAACTATAGCCTTGATCAAGAAACCCCGATGTCAATACAAGGAAAACTCATACATTGTACAAGGGAAATGGAACGAAACGTCACTTTACTGGTACTTTCCTTCTATCAATATGGATTTAGGGAAATATAATACATACAAAAAATTTGTTCAAAAAGCTTTCAATATATGGCAAGATGCTACTGTTTTAAAATTCAAACAAGTGAACCTGAAACTTAAACAACAGCCAAACATTACAATAGTATTCGTAAACGGGATACATAATTTTCGAGCAACCTGTATGGGTAAACACCAATGCGGCAGCACTCTTGATGGACCAGGAAGAATGTTGGGACACTCTTACTTTCCTTCAAAAGGTTCGACATGTGTTGAAATTCATGTGGATGATGACGAAGAATGGTATTTGGGTGATGACAAAACACTCCCAGATGATGCCTACAATCTGCTGATGACCCTTGTACACGAAATCGGACATGCTTTAGGTTTGGGACATTCACATGCCGAATCAGCAATTATGTATAGATTTTATCAAACAACAACAATACCTCTCCAACAAGATGATTTAAATGGAATTGAAGCTTTCTATGGACGTAAACAAAAATTCGCGCGTATACCGAAACCCGCTCAAAGCACTCCTCGTACGACGACGATGAATACCGTCTCAATTATAGACAAAGCGCCCACCAAACCGCTCACCAATTTATGTCAGATTGACCAGCCTCCCGATGTAATGTTCCTAGCGTTCGCACCTATTTTCCCAAATTATCGTCTCTACATCATAAATAAAGATCTGATATGGAAGTTGGATATAAACAATGATAAAACCATACCAGAACCAGAAAAACTTGGAAATTATTTACCCATAGAAATTGGTAGCGTGAATCATATTTTTCAGAGTTATCCTGGGCAATTATTTGCCGAGAGTAGTAATAAATTTTACTCGGGTTCGTTTCCGAACTTACAAATCGATCAAGACGTAGATATTCAAATACCGAGAGGTGCACGAATAAATGCTTTTTTCCAAACATATGTTGGAACAACTTATCTATTTTATGATAATTCCTCATTTATCGAATTTAGTGAAAGTAATAGCCAAGTTACTAATAGAGGTCGCATCAGCGATATGTTTCCTGGTATTCCTGGTGATATTACGACAGCGTTTAGATATATCGATGGACATATGTACTTTTTCCGTGGGAAGACATATTTCAAATATAATGAATTCCAAAGAAAACTTGTTCAAGTTGGCGATTTCAACTGGAATATGTTTGGAGTGCCGTGCCCCAATAAAGACTTACTATCCCAATTAAAAACTGTACTTGCGAAAGTGATTTCCATCTATGAATAAATGTTTTTTGGAAAAATGCTTGTTTCATTAACGCTAATGTATTTATATGCAATTGATTGCTTGCCTTCATCCATCCTCATCGCATATATCAAATTTTTGAATAATGGTATTAAATGTTGACCTAAAATGGCCTCCTAAACCACCTGATTTGAATCACATAGAAATTATTAATATATTATATTTGCCGAGTGAGTGGGTACACTATGTAATCTTATATAATGCTTTTGAATGTTTGCCCAAAATGACCTCTCAAACAGCCAGATTTGAATGCTATTGATCAAATTTTTAAATAATGCTAATGAATGTTTACCTGAAATGACCTCCTAAACTACCGAATCTGAATGCTGTTGATTAAATTTTTAAATAATGATATTGAATGTTTACCTAAAATAACCTCCTAAACCAATTATTAATATATTATATTTGCCGAGTGAGTGGGTACACTATGTAATCTCATATAATGCTGGTAAATGTTTGCCTAAAATGACCTCTCAACCAGCAGGATTTGAACGCTCTTAATCAAATTTTTGTGTAACTATTGAATCTTAAAAATGGTCTTCTAGACTACTAGATTCGAAAAATTGTATGGAATCGCAAACTATTTTCGTATTAAACAACTAAAACATGTAAAAATTTTCACTTTCAACAAATAAAAAATATTGTTTGAAAACATTATTTTAACTGAGAAAAAATGTTGTATGGAAACACGCCTATCTGAATCAAATATTTAAATAAAAATGCTTCGAGTTGCTCCAGGTTGAGTGTAAGAAAGTACTTTCTCATCTAGAATGAAAAAGCGCTAACTCCTCCTTTTGGATGTATTTTATTACTACGCCAATAAAACCATTTATGATTATTATCATTAAAAAAATATTGTTTGAAAACGTAAGTTTGATGGAAAAATGTTGTATAGAAACACGAAACAATCCTCACTGCTTGAATCATTTTTTGAATAAGCACTGAATCTGAAAATGGCCTTCTAAACCCCCAGACCTGAATGCTATCGATCAAATTTTTAAATGATATTATCATTATCATAAAAAATATTGTTTGGAAACTTAAGTTTGATAGAAAAAACTGTTGTATAGAAACGCGAAACAATCCTCACTGCATGAATCAATTTTTTGAAAAAGTACTGAATCTGAAAAGGGCCTTCTAAACCGCCAGACCTGAATGCAATCAATCAAATTTTTAAATAATGCTAATGAATGTTTACCTGAAATGACTTCCTAAACTACCGAATCTGAATGCTGTTGATTAAATTTTTGAATAATGATATTGAATGTTTACCTAAAATGGCCTCCTAAACCACCTGATTTGAATCACATAGAAATTATTAATATATCATATTTGTTGAGTGAGTGGATACACTATTTAATCTTATATAATGCTTTTAAATGTTTGCCTAAAATGACCTCCTGAACAGCCCGATTTTAACGTTATTAATCAAATTTTTGTATAAGTATTGAATCTGAAAAATGACCATCTATACTACTAGATTCGAAAAATTGTATGGAATCGTAAACTATTTTCGTATTAAACAACTAAAACATGTGAAAATTGCTAGTAAATGTTTGCCTAAAATGACCTCTCAAACAGCAGGATTTGAACGCTATTAATCAAATTTTTGTATAACTATTGAATCTAAAAAATGGTCTTCTAGACTACTAGATTCGAAAAATTGTATGGAATCGCAAACTATTTTCGTATCAAACAAAGAAAACATGTAAAAAAAATTCACTTTTAATAAATAAAAAATATGGTTTGAAAACATTCTTTTAACGGAGAAAAAATGATGTACGGAAACACGACTATCTAAATCAAATATTTAAATAAAAATGCTCCGAGTTGCTCCGGGTTGAGTGTAAGGAAGTACTTTTTTCATCTAGTATGAGAAAGCCCTAACTCTACCTTTTGAATATATTTCATTACTACGCCAATAAAAGCATTTATTATTATTATCATTAAAAAAATATTGTTTGGAAACATAACTTTGATGGAAAAAATGTTGTATAGAAACGCGACTATCACAATCAAAACTATCTACCTAAAAATAATAATAATTGAAAAAATCATATAATTTGACTATGTCCCAAAAAATAATTGAAAAATTCATACTGACGTAATTTTTGGACATGCGCAAGAACTTGATTAGTAAAAGATTTCATAAATATCAACGTCTTTCCATACTAAATATAAAAAACATAGGTTTATCATTATGAAAAAATTACTCGAAAAATTTAGCTATGTTCAAAAAATTTTAATATATTGTATTGAAACATGAGTTAATTTGAGGCAAATCTATGAATAAAAATACTCTGAGTTGAACAAAAATTAAATTAAAATGCATAAACATACAGCTAGAGAAAATACAGTTCTTCGATAACCATTCAGGTGACGATTTCCCCCTTACAAAAAACACTGTTCATACCAAACTTTTTTAATAGGGACAACCCCCTTTGCAGAGAGGAATTACAGACCCCAAAGCCGATACTCTCCCCTTTCGGGTACCTGTCGTGATTTTGTGTAGGAAAAAGTCGACCGTTTTTCCTCGATAGCTGAGAAATTTTAAAAAACTAGCACAATATTTTAGATAATAACAACAATCATATTTCAATCACAAATTTCCCCCAGAAAATGTATCGCTCACAACCTACAATACCAATAGTAGCATATAATGAATGAGAAACTTACATTGTTTTTAGAAATAGAAGCACAAACACTCAAACACACGAATTGGTTATTGTTCGATGATGATCATACACTCACGCTATCCGAATGCTTCGAATATAATAGTTTAACAAAACTTTCGAATGCAGAATGACGCCGGCCACACCCAGAATTGTTTTTATAAGATTGCCCACTCCTACCACTCCATCAACAATTCTCAGTTCTCACGTATGCAAAAAAGCCGTTGCTAGTGTGTGGTTTTGTAATTTCCTGTTATCCTAACCTCAAGTCAATTGCAAATAGCTTATCTCATGTGAATTTCCCGTCCGCCTCGCTATTGGCGATAAAGCTGGCTTGGAGACCGCGCGCTTGAAATATCAACTGATAACAATAACTCTGCTCGCATATTTTCATATCGAATGAAATATTTGAATATTTGATAATTTATTCAAACTAAAATATATATTTTTTGTTAAATTCCATAATTATTTCCAATAACATCCTAAATAAAATGCATGTCAGTATCGTGGAAACTGTGATTAGAATTATATAAACGTTAAATTCCATTTGCATTTTATCTTTCTATAGCCCTGCTAGAAAAATTCCACAATTTTTGGTGAACGTTTCAATGGGTATCGCACGTTGAAAATGTCAGACCCCATCATGATACCGTTTATGAGGCCCCCTGTACAATGAAATATAAAAGCTGCATTGATTTTTTCTTTAACAAACAAAACACACAGATGTAATTCAATCTCTTTGTATGGGCAAGTATTTTTCAAATGCTCATATCCCCAAGCATACGTTTCTAGCTGTATGCTATGAACGCCGACATATTTTTTATTTAACGAACATTACACACACACACACCCACACCCACACACCCACCCACTCACACACACACACACCCACAGATGTAATTCAACCTCTCTGTATGAGCTAGTAGTTGTTTCGAATCCTCAATGATACGTTTTTTCTTTGATTCATTTTCCACCTGATATTTGACAAATGACAGCAGTCATCTTTTTTCCTTACAACGTTGAGATTCTTAAGACGCTATACGTAAGGTTAGTTCGTTGTGGTTAGATCAAACGGAATATCTGTCAATCTGTCTGTTTCCTAAGTCCTATCTCCTATCTTCTGTCTCCTATCTTCTGTCTCCTTTCCCTTGTCTCCTATCTTCTGCCTCCTATGTCCTAACTCATGTCTCCTATCTTCGGTCTCCTATCTTCGGTCTCCTTTCTCCTATCTTCCGCCTCCTATGTCCTAACTCATGTCTCCTATCTTCTATCTCTTTCCTCCTATCTTAGATCTCCTATCTTCTATCTCCTATGTCCTAACTCCTATCTCATATCTTCTATCTCCTATCTTCTATCTCCTATCTTCTATCTCCTATGTCCTAACTCCTGTCTCCTATCTTCTATCTCCTTTCTCATATTTTCGTTTTCCTATCTTCGGTCTCCTTTCTCCTGTCTCCTATCTCCTAACTCCTGTCTCCTATCTTCTATCTCCTTTCTCATATTTTCGTTTTCCTATCTTCGGTCTCCTTTCTCCTGTCTCCTATCTCCTATCTTCTGCCTCCTATCTTCTATCTCCTATCTTCTGTCTCCTATCTCCTATCTTCTGTCTCCTATCTTCTGACTCCTATGTCCTAACTCCTGTCTTCTATCTCCTTCCTCCTATCTTCGGTCTCCTATCTTCTGTCTCCTATCTCCCATCTTCTGTCTCCTATCTCCCGTCTCCTATCTCCTATCTAACACTATCATTACATAGATGTCAGATGTAATTCAATAACTATGTATGGGTGAGTAGTTGTTTCGAATCCCTCATGAAGCGTTTTTGCGAGACGTCCCATGATGTGCGTTGGCCAATCCAGCGCCACCATCTTTTTTTTCTTTAACGAACCTTTTTTGAAATGACAGATGACAGTTGACCGACTAGTATAAACACCCTCGTCGAAGAACATCACATAGATGACAGATGTAATCCAATCTCTATGTATGGGTATGTCGTTGTTTCGAATCGCCCCATATTTCCAATGATACATTTTTCTTTGACCCATTTACCACCTAACAGTTGATAAATACCCATTTACCACCTAACAGTTGATAAATGACAGAGGCGACCATGTTTCTTCTCTTAATTCATATGTTGGTACACCCAGCACACAAGCAGTCGTCATATTTCTCCTCTTAAATGGTGTATTTTGACACACCCTGTTAATTTTTCTCTTAAATTATACATTATGAAACACCCTGTATACGTTCCTCATTGGAATCGCACGTTGAAACATTACAACCTCGTTACCCCGCCATTTTACCAATTTTTTCAAACATCATTATTATTATACCACTTCAACAATTCAAATTTATTCATTCACAATCACTATTCTTTTTATTTAATATTCGAGCGCTCGAAGCCGGCCTGCGGTAGATAGAACCCGGCGTGCGGTAGATAACGCTGCTCGACTTCGCTGATCGGCGGCTCGCGCTGTATAAACAACATTTCAACCTACATTCACTAAGAGGTCTCATAGCCTTGTCTGTAGAGGTGCGCTTCGTAATCCGAAGATTGCTGGTTCGCTACATTTCGATCCCTCAGTCTAACAACCTTTTTTTCATTTCATTGCATATATATCAAATATTCATTTTCACTATCCGGCGTTGAGTACTGGGAAACTCTTATCTTTGATACGGATCAGCTCGACTACGTCACAGCTGAACGGCAGAGCAGCGAGCGCGTGACCTTGAAAGGAACCAAAAACGCCAGACGGGACCTTAGAATTTTAAATGGGATTTTACATGTTAATTTGGTCGATTTGGTCCCAGAACTCTTGCAGCACCTTTACTAACTGTAGGTAGCAGTTGGTCGTTTCCTAAACGTTGCTGAATTTACTTAAGAACAACTGCACACCAGCGCCCTCTCAAGCAGCAATGACAGTTTATTTCTATGGTGTTCATAAAATGCTTAGAATAAAATGTTAAATTTTCTTACCTGAATAACAATAATTGTCATATATCGAGAGGCGACCACCCAGTATTCTCCGAGGTTTCTTCATTCTTATCTTTGTGGGAGTTGCAGCGGTGAATACCAAGCAGTAATCCAACCCCCTATCTCATTTAGTTGGGATAAGCGGTGGAATAGAAAGAGGTGGATCAACAGATTACCCTAACTGCATGCTGCTGCTTTTTTAACTTATCTACTTCCATGATATAATTTTAATACTGGATTAGAATATGGTAAGAGGAAATAGTAATTTACGTAACAAGTCCGGAAAACACTGTTTTTTTGGACGAGTGGACAAGATTCTAGGACGAGCGTAGCGAGTCCAATTTTTTCGGTCACCGTGTAGAATAACAAATCGAGACACATTTATTTTTTATATTTCTTTTTAGAAGAAAATTTCGAACATTTTAATTCTTATTTGTATTAAATATCGAAATGCGAACAGAAGATAGGTACTAACAGAAACATTCTAATTCTTATTTATATAAATATTTATATTGAAATTCGGGCATTTCCCGGACTAGTCCGGAAAGTGATAATTTCTCAAAGAAAAATCGTCCGGGAAGTAGGTACTTCCCGGACGGTTGCCGAAAAATAACATTTGAAGAATATGCATCGGTTTTCACTACCTGCTTTCATTCAACTCCTGCTTTTAGGGCTAAAACTCAACTGACAAGAGTCCATCAGGTTGAAAATTTCAGTCATGATCATGAATATACATTTACGAGGTGTTCGAAAATATGCCTCCGGCCAAAATCGCGCGTCCCGAGAGATAAAATCTCATAGCCCGGGAGGCATATAAGGAGAACGTGCCACGTTTCAGTCAGCGGCAGAGAAGCGAACCTTGCATCAATGAAATGAACGATTTCTGTGGGTGATATTTTTCAATAAAATTCTTCCTATCTAATTTATTTAATGAATTTTCAATGAAAACTAGAGAAAATTGAAAAAATCAACTATCTGAATGAAAATGCGAATTTTCACTTTCAGATTTTTTTTCTTTTCAGTATCTATTAGATGTAGTTCAATGTCCACTGTGGCTTGTGCCAGGGAAGTAGTTGTTTACTGGTAGATGTTACAAATAAATAATTTTTCATT